>VXBO01010022.1:794185-877728 GCA_013400135.1 Rhinoptilus africanus
TAATAACAAGTTTCACCTATGCTGTTAGTATACACTGCTTATGACCAACCCATTAGCCTAAATCTCTTTTTTTTTTTTGCTTATAGTAGCTTTAAATCTTCCTTCCTTCCTTCCTTCCTTCCTTCCTTCCCTTTTTCTCATGAATGAAAGCTGTAGCAACAAGCTCAAAATGCCGGTGTTATTTATTACACCTAGGTGCAGGGTTACAGCTTCTTTTATTGCAGTGTAAGAAACACAGATCAGCAAATTTGAGGCGAATCCCTGGCACGCCGAAAGCTGCACCAGGACCACTGTCCTCCAGAAAGGCTGGTCCAGGGGAGGACATGCTGCAAGAAATGGGATGGCAGATCTCGAGGAGGAGGGAGGAGGGAGGGAAGGAACAAGTCAAGAAGCCCAAGTGCTGTTTCCCTGCAAGTCCCATCATGTAGCTGAGAGAGCACCATGCTCCAACCCATGGTGGGGCTTCCCCAACATGCTTCTGGCCTCCAGAAGCCCAGCCAGGGTACTGTGTCCAGCCCTGAGCCCCACACGGGACGATGGGGCACAAAGAGCCTTCCCGTGTGCAGGAGGGAGAAAGTTGCAATAGACCACCCTGGAGTGAAGAGAATTACAGGAGAGCAGAGAAAGCAAGAGCGCAGCGCTGCCTGCTCCAGCACCGAATCCCTCTCCCCACGGATTGTGTGGAGAACTAGAAGTCTATCACTTCAGCCTAATGGAGCATCATCAACTTACCTCAATGAGGCACTTAATCGAAAGAGCATTTATACCACTTGGATTGCCAGCCGCACTTTATGACAGCTCTTTGCGCAGGAGATGTCATTGCGCATTTACTCCTTTGTTAGACTAGATTGGAGTTATCAGCGGTTGAGTAAACCCTGCCATTCGCTGGAGCACCCTGCATACGTTTGCAGGACAGAAAGAAAGAACAGGAAAAAAGAGAGAGCTGGTAACGACAGGCGTGGCTTTGGCGATAAGGAGAGATACAACAAAGCCATTCTCCAGCAAGACAAGGTGATTTGGGCCATATCTTTAGCTAGTGTAATCCCCAGGATGGGCTGCATTCGCACCATCATCGGTGGTATCTGTGTTTAAGCAAAAAATAAGTAATTCAGAGAAGTTACCATACAGGACTGAACACGATAGTGCAGGGAACAGACATATCTCTATATAATTTTCTGTCTTTGGCCCTTGTTTCTTGCTATGGGCTGTACAACAAGCTGTGGTTGACAGCTCTTTATAGTAGGTTTCTAATGTCCCCATCGGTCTCTTGGCCTCTACCAGTAGTAAGTGTCCCATCCGCCTGCAGTAGAAGATCTGAAGACAGCACTCTGCAAGCTTGCACTAACCTAAGAAACATCCCCCATACAACACAGGCTGCCATTCAAAACACGGTATAAATAACTTACAAATACAAACAAGCGGAAGAAAAAAATCATAGTCGGAGAGAGACAGCTACAGGATGCAAGAAGGCATGAGTCCGTTCTGCCAATTCCTGTCAGGAAACAATTAAAAAAAGAAAAATAGAAGTAATAATTGGTCTTCCTTCCTGAAAGCAGTCTGAGACATATCCTGAGTTGGAGGAAGAAAATTCAGAGTGAACCATTCTGAAGAGAAAGAAGTTAGATTCAGAAACAGTGGTGGAGACTCTGCTGAGTTTAGGAGACGAGAAAGCAGTTACTTTATTTCCATAAAATTCACACCTGTTGTAGCTACTGGATTACACCTAGGTAAACTCAGAGCGAGTGCTGAAAAGACATTGCATTTGTGTACAGGGCTGAATAAGCATCGCTTAATCCCTTGGCAAACCCAATCTACACAGCAGAGTTGGACTCCCCCTGCGGCCTCACCTCCCTTCGTGCTGCCTCGTCAGATCAGATGGCTCTCCAGACCTCCCTGCACCCAAACACCCCCTGGAGCACGGAGAGCAGGATCCATCCCACCAGCATCAGCGAAAAAAAGAGGCACCTTCAAACATCAAATCACCCAGCGAGGTAGGATGGGGTGAAGTAACCCTCTAGAGAGGCCTCTCCCTCTGTTCACCATTGCGTGAGTCTAGACGGCAGTTTTAGACAAGCACGGGCAAATTTAGATGGCAAAAATTAAATGCAATGGCCAATCTGCATGAGTGTTTGCTTCGGGGCTTATAGCCTCCAGGAGCCTGGCTCAGACAGTGAGCGAAGTCAACCGAGGAGCCTCCGCCTTGGGACCAGATCTCCGCTGAGAGAGATCTGGTCCCATCTCTCATGGAATCATTGAATCGTTTGGGTGGGAAGGGACCTTAAAGCCCCCCCAGTGCCCCCCCCTGCCCTGGGCAGGGACACCTCCCACCAGCCCAGGCTGCTCCAAGCCCCGTCCAACCTGGCCTTGAACCCCTCCAGGGATGGGGCAGCCACAGCTTCTCTGGGCAACCTGGGACAGGGGCTCACCCCCCTCAGAGCAAAGGATTTCTTCCCAATATCTCACCTAAATCTCCCCTCTTTCAGTTTGGAATTCTTACCACTCACCTTTTGGCACCCCTTTTAGCCTGGGGAAATGTCTAAACCCAGGCAGAAAACGCGGATCCCATTTCCTTAGTGCTTTGGCAAGGGAGGGATGGATGGGGGACGCGTGCCCGGTGGCCCAGGGAGAAGCTGGTGGGAAGACAGCAGTTTTCACACTAACCCGCAGGGGGTTTATTTGCCTCTGTTGAAATCCAGTGTGTAATTAACTGATCTCTGATAACATTTGCCTTGTCAGGAGAGAATTCAGATCTTATCTTGTCTGACAGCAGCGTTTATGGTGTTAATGCTGGGAAAGAAAGAGGGAAGCTGTAATTGTCGAAACCCTATTTAATTTGAGGATTCTGTTATCTTGTCACAGGGCTTGAGATTTCACTAATAGATTCTGACTCCGGGAAAATTATATGCTCAAATAGATGGGATTTTAACAGACGCGATCCCATTGATATTTGTGTGAAAGTACAGTAAGTTGCATTGAGCGTTTAAAAATGTGGCTTTGCTTAGAAAAACTGCTAAAGCTAAGGGTGGCCAGAGGATCCTACCAGGAGCCACATCCTCCCAGAGCAGCCCAGGACATGAACAGAGGGTCACCAAAGAAGATGGAGAGTGGTCCAAGGAATTTTGATGGGTCAGAGGGAGCCTTTCCCCCATGAATCAGTGAGCATGAATCAATGACTTACTGCCACGGACCAGAAATGATGAACTTTAACTGGAAGTCACTCAGGGCCTCACGCAAACTTTCCAAGACATCAGCTGTGACTTGGTCATCCTGGCCAAGGTCTCACCATACTTTCCGTTTAGTCATGGATTCTTTTTGAAGTTTTTAAAAATCGCTTGCCGTCGCCGTACCTTCTCATACAAACCCTCTCCTCTGGTGCGCAAAGGGAATTTTCTTACCCTAAAAGGAGGATAAAAGTGTGAAAAGATGCCCTGCCAGGGGAGAATGAGAGAAGAGAAGTAAAGCCAACTGACAGGCACGTCCCATCAGTGGGTGGTGCAGTGTCTGCTCCCGGCATAGTACGGCAGGGGCAAGGGTGAGCACAGACCAAGGCCAGCACAGGCTGGAGAGATGTCCCTCAGAGGAGGGGGCCTGTGGGGAGGCATTGAAACCACCACGAATGTGTGAATCCCGTCTACCACCTGCACGTCCACCCCCAAGCTCAGCTGCTTCCCCATCCCCGTGGCACAATCGGCAGAGCAAGAGGTGGCTGCGTGGAGGGACAAGAGGGACAACCACCACCAGACTCAGCAACAGCCACCACCGCCAGACTCAGCATCACCTCCTGCTTTGACCAGAGCAGGTATGACGGATCCCTGATGTGGATCTAGCTTGGGTTTATAGACAAAGTCATCTGCCTGGAAGAACAAATGCCCACGGAGTATCTACAATATCCTTTACAACCTTGTTAGCTGATGGAGGATCAATTATTCCTATTTATGACAAAATCAGAAACTCCAGAATACAGAAACCCACTGCGTCTTCATCAAGACTATTGATTAGCTTGCAGCTTGCTAACAACCACTCTTAGGAGACCCCCCCTCCCTTCAGTATAGCCTGACTCCAGCACAAATCTTGCGGAAACAGATTATTTGTGCGTGTCGTATGGGCATGGGCATGTGCAAGGCTTTGAAAGACCCTGCTTGCACTTGAAAAAATATTTGCCTGGAAACCAAACTAGTGATAAAGCTGCCTGTGCTTGCTATCAGCCAGGAGCACGAAGCAGATGTCTGCTCCGTAGCACTGAAATACTCAGGTCCACTAGCGTAATCCAGCCATGCTGGATTTACCCAACGTTTTTATCTTCCTTGCTGTTTTTTTTCGCCCCTCCTCTGTGTAAGATAAGAGAAACACTAAAATAAATAAATAAATAAATAAAATAAACGCACAGATAGCCTTGTTAGTAGATATCGGAGGTGTTTTATCATTATTTATTTATTTATAGCTGATTAATTCTTATCGGTGACGCCAGCTGTCAGCCAGACAAATGTGACACCCCATTAACACCTGATTCCCCAGGACCGCTGCGCGGATGAGTTATGTTGTTTTGGTGAGGCACCCCTTTGGTTTGGCTCAGGTCCCCGAGGTCCTGGCTATCTTGCTTCCCCAGGAGCACTCCCAAGCAGGGATGCCGAGGGACCAGCCCAGACTCCCCTTCCCTCTCTCCTATTTCCCCTGGAGAAGGGAGAAGGTTGAAACATCCCTGTTCCTGGGCAGCAAACAGGGATGTGAGAGCTCGTGCTGTGATTTTTTTGGTGTGCTTTGGCATCTCTGAGTAAGGGCTTTGCAGAAGCGACAGAGGACATGAGGGACCGAGCTCTGACAAAGCCTGACCGGGACTGGCTGGAGCTCAGCCCAAAAGCTGCGCTTGGCTGAATTTCAGCCACAGCTTCCCACCAAAGCTGTGGCCTCGTGATTGAGGTTTGGGTGTTTTTCCAGCCCAAAGGGCTCCTGAGGACCAGGAGTGCTAGAGAAAAGGGGAGGACTGATGCTGCCACAGCACTCGGGGCTTCCCTAAAGTCCTTCTCCACCTTTCTGAGCTCCGTGCTAAGCCATTTTTAAGTCATTTCTCCCCGCAGCCCCCTGGGGAGAGGGAAGGGTGCTCTTAAGCACCTGTGCTGAGAGGGACAACACATTCTGCACTTGGCATGGAGGTTATTTTTCAGACCAGCCCCGCTCCAAGCTGTCTGCTCCTGTCTTACAGAGGGACGCAATAGTGGCTGCTGGTGAGGTCAGCTCAGTGTCTGAGGACAGATCATGAAGGGAAGAAGCAGATGGGAACAAAAGGAGATTTTTTGATTAAATACCTGTGTTTCTGAAACATTTACACCCAGCCAGATTGATCTGTTCTTCCAGTCGCCATCACAAAAGCGCTGTAAAGCCCCAGGTCCATACGAGCATCACGTCACACGCTCCTGTCTCAGCAGAACCTCGACCGTCTGCTCCCAGATCGGACATCACGGCTGCTCCCAGTCAGGTGGACATGGGAGAAGTCTGGGATCAGGGAACATGAAGCCACATGGTCACAAGGCTGGAATGGGCAGGGGTTCACTCCCCAAATTCTGGGATCAGCACCACGGAGTCTCCAGTGAGACAGGGCTCTGACTGCAGGGAACAGTCTCCGGTTCTTCCCCTTGCTTTGTCCAGGGGGACACGGAGCTCAGTAAGTCACACCATCAGTCCACGCTCCCGTTCGTCACTGCAGCTCATGTCCTTGTCCCCTGCTCAAGCAAAGACACAACTGTGCCCCTCTTGCCGGGGCAACCACGGAGGTGAAGCCGGTGCCAGGGTCTTACCTGTCCATTGAGGGGCTCCTCTGGCCACCCCAGGGGTGACCTGTGTGACATTGCCTTTAGCAACGGGGACATCAGCACTGCTGGAAGGCGCTGCAGGGCCCCTGCTGCTTTCACCTCTCGGCTGCTTGTGACAGCGGAGACGCTGATACGGAGGGGGTGATACACGAATGTGGATGGCAGAGAGAGATTTCATTTTGCAGACCAAGCCCCACTTGCTGTGTTACTCCCACAAGTAATAACTTTCCCCTCCTGCCACCATCCCTTTTGGAGGTGACAGGCACCTCTGCGAGTAACAGCAGGAAGAACTGGGATGGAGGGATGATGCAGTCCCGGCTAGGAAGTGGAAAGCTGTCAGGACAAGCTCTGCAGTGGTTAGACCTTGTTTTGATTTTTTTCCCCCCTCTCTGACTCCATTTAGAAATGGCAGCTAATGGAAAACAGCTCTGGGGCCTCCCTTTAATAAGAGTTTGGACTGATTTTTCCTTTGTAGTGTAGCCCAGTTTCTCCTACAAGAAGAAAGGAGTGGAGCTCAGGTCTGGGAAGCGGGCAGGGTCCTGCAAAGGGCAGCTCGCTCAGAGCACCCATGTTATGCCTCACACTGGCGGCTCCCGTTGGGAATTGCTCTCTGCTATCTCCCCACCCTCTTGCAGGGTGCCAAGAGGACAATGACGGATGATGCCAGGCTGTTCTGCCAGACAGACAGGCTTTAGGAAAACTGCAGCAGAGGTATCTCAAGGACTTTGTGCCATTTGAGCAGATTTGATCAGGCTGCCGTCTAATCTCAGACATCTGCTTTAGGGCACATGCTTGCCAAACACAACCGGAGCATGGAGGGGCTCCAGGCTGGAGCAACAAGATGTTCTCCATAGCAAGAACATCTGACCTTCCAGGACATCTGATCCTGTCTGGGGGTCCCACTCTTGGGGCTGTGCCACAAGACTTCCCTCCTTCCTGCCAGATGGATGGCAGCCCTGGAGATACCAGTTAGCAACGGGCTCTTATGGTTTGCTGGCCTCAAAGAGCCTGGGCATAAAGTACCACCTCAAAACCACACGCAAATCCCATCCTGTGCATGAGGATGTTGGGCTGACGTGGACCTCAAGTTAAGCTATAAGTATTATTTTTCTAATTCCCTATATGTCAATGGGTACCTAATTCCCTTAGCCAACTCTGAAAATCCCGAAGTCCGCAGGTCAGCATGTTTGCGTATGTTCTTATTCCCCAGCAAATCCATCTAACTCCAAAAATTAGGTTTCAACATTCACTTTCTGCCACGCCGAATCAGTCCTATTTCTTGTGCTTCCACTTCTCTGAATCTCTAATTAGAAGACAAATACTCATCTTCTTCACCCAGTTGTTGTGAAGCTCAACACCTTTGTGTTTGTTTGCAAAGTGCTTTCAGATGCTTGCCTGAAATGTGTTTCAAAAGTTTAGCCTCATCTGTGTTACGATTCTTACACCCAGAGCCTTATAGATGGTGGTTAGAAATGAGATTTCTCTGGGTACAGCATAAGCATTTTCACAGCCCAGAACCCCTCTGTGCTGAGATACCACTAATGCTGCTGGTGAACTCTCTAGAGACAATTTGGGGGGCCAAATTTTCAAACTGTCCCCCAAAAGCATAGGGCAGCCTCCCGTCTTTTTCACAGCCTGCTGTGAGTGGGCTGCTTTGCTTCCACGCCCCCTCCTACCTCTGCACCACCGGGGATGTGCCCGTCCTCGCTGGCTTGCCAAGAGTGCTGGTGGATGGAAGTACTGGATGGATGGAAGTACTGGATGGATGGAGGCTTGCGATGATGCTGCTTTTGAAGGAGGCAGGTAGTCCTCGTGGGTAGGGCATCTCCAGCCTCAGCTGCTTTCTTCCTGCTTTCCTGCACACTTTGGTCTTTCCGTGGCTCAAGGAAAGAAGGTATGATGCTTCCCTTCAATGGGGTAACCCCTTGGAAACTCTAAAGAACAAGAAAAGAAAAAAAGTATTTCTGCAACCCCTTGTTGACACACTACTCACAGGAGGCATCCATTTAAGCCACTTGGAAGTCAATCGGACCAGGGCTCCTCAGCTATTCCAGCTGCTGGGACATGGCAGTGCAGCAGCCTGAGCGGGATGCAGTGGGACGTACGGCCAGGAAGCTGATAGAATAGACTCATAGGATAGAATCATAGAATCATTATGGTTGGAAGAGACCTTTAAGATCAACAGGTCCAACAGTTAATGCAGCACTGCCACTTTACCACTACCCCGTGTCCCTCCGCACCGCGTCTGCCCGGCTTTGAAACACCCCCAGGGATGGCGACTCCACCCCTGCCCTGGGCAGCCTCTGCCAGTGTTTGACAACCCTTTTGGTGAAGAAATTTTTCCAAATATCCCACCTAAGCCTCCCCTGGTGCAGCTTGAGGCCGTTTCCTCTTGTCCCATGGCCTGTTCCTTGGGAGAAGAGCCCGACCCCCCCTGGCTCCCCCCTCCTTTCAGGGAGTTGCAGAGAGCGAGAAGGTCTCCCCTCAGCCCCCTTTTCTCCAGGCTGAACCCCCCCAGCTCCCTCAGCCGCTCCTCACCACACTCCTGCTCCAGAGCCCTCCCCAGCTCCGTTGCCCTTCTCTGGACACGCTCCAGCCCCTCAGTGTCTTTCTTGGGGCCCAAATCCAGGGAAGGGGAAGCAATGGGAGAGACCTCCTACGTCCTGCTCTCAGCAGTGCAAGGAGAGCCGGCAGCTAAATTGTGCGTGCTGTCTGCAGATTTTGTGAGTGACTTGTGCGTCATGGAGTGAGTTTTAAATAGCCTTGGGCACAGCAGTTGTTTCCTTTATTGGTCTGTGGAAATCAGGTTCAGGATGGAGGTAGCCCGAACTAGTAAAGGGAAGGGAACAGTGATTCACAGACAACTTAAGCAAGAGGAGCTTTCATTTTCATTAGAAACATGTCAACATTTTGGCACAACATCCTGCTTAAAAACAAATAAAATGTCAACCGAAAGCCAAGGATTTTTTGTTTTCCCAATGAAATATTGAAATTTGCAGCAGGAAGCAGGCAGACCTCATGGAAAAAAAAATAATAAAAAAACCCTCACTCTGTCAAAAGCTTAACAAATTCCAGCCTTGGTAAGGAAACCTCTGGAGCACAGTCCCCTCTCCAAAGGCCATAAACCATGTCTGTGCCTGGCTGCGGAGCTGCCCTGTCCCGGCAGCAGAGGAGCAACTAGAATCCTGGAATGGTTTGGGTTGAAAGGGACCTGAAAGCCCCCCCAGTGCCCCCCCTGCCCTGGGCAGGGACACCTCCCACCAGCCCAGGCTGCTCCAAGCCCCGTCCAACCTGGCCTTGAACCCCTCCAGGGATGGGGCATCCGGAGGAGGATGCCCAGAGCTGGATCCCGGGAGCTCGCTCGGCACAGAAGCATCCCCGCAGCCTCAGTGGCTGTGTCGGGCCGGCGAGGGTGTATGGGCAAACCTTGTCAGAGGCTGGCCGTCGTATGTCTTCAGGCTGACTGCTCATGTCTTTTTTCCCTTGGGGAAGAAAAGCCTGTTAAGAGAGTTCCTTCTTCTAATTCCGTTGAGACAAAAATTATGTTAAACTCACAGGAAAATCTATTTTGCTCCATCTTCAGCTGCTTGCTTTTTACCAGTTCTCTCTCTAATGGAATTAGCGAGATACTTTTGAAGAGCACAGAGCCTTATCTTAACCTTTGCTCTCTTTTTGGAAATGATTTAGTGCAGTTCTCTTATCTGGACAGAATTAAAGTCCTGACAATGTGTTTTTCCAGCGCTATCCGTTCTTCCCCACCCCCTCCAAAACCGCTGCAGACTTTAAATCATTAGGGGAAAGAAAAAAAAAAATAACAAAAACCAAAACCCCTTTGATTTTGAAAGCAGAAGTCATTTCCAAAGAAAAGCTGATTGGTAAAATATTGTCCTTTTGCGAAGGGAGGGGTTGGAAAGTTAACACGCCTTCCACGGGTGGCTGGCAAAGAAATGTGGAAGGAAACAAAAGCTGCTTATGGGGCAGATCTGCTGGAAAGTCGGAAAAATGGCCTGAACTGCAGATTAACTGTGTTTGTTTTGTGCTGGGCATTGTCTCGCCTGTTGGCCGTGGGGGCCGATGAGGCCTTTGCTAAATGCGTGGCGCTATTTGCTTAGCTGTGCTGTTGTTTCTCTAAGTCCTTCCACTTAAATGCCTCTGTTTTGTAACTTTTCATGGAGTGGTTTGTTTTTTTTCCGCTGCACAGCTTTAGCGCAGTCGGCACTGCTGCGGAGGCAGTGTTGTCTCATGAATAAAGCACTCCATTCCAGCAGAATTTGAGATACGTACCTCTTCCCTTTCCTGTTTGTCTCCCTTATCTGATGGATTGGCTCTGTTATTGTACAGGGCTTCAATCCTGAAATGCAACCCTCTCTGCTGCTGGAGAGGGCGACGGAGATTTCTGCAGGCGTCTCTCACGGGGCTCAGAAATGCCTGAAAGAGTTTGATTTATGGAGTTAAAGGACCTCTCCGCTCCCTGCCCCAGCCCTCACCTGCAGTGTGAGCTCAGTCATATCAGCTCACCTTTCCCCATTTCTTTTCCCACGCCATCTTTTGCCTCCCCAGTTGGGAAATCCGGTGCTCTGGACTGGCACTCGCCACTTGTCCTGTCTCACGTGGCTGGAGCAGAGCACGGGGCGGGTTATCGTGATGCAAGGTGGCTGTGAGGAGGACACAGCAACGGGAACGCGCCTGGGGACTCAGGCAGAGCATCCCTCTGGCCAGGGCAGCCTCCAAGCCCATACCTGTGATGGCTCCATGGGGACCACGTCGGGGATGCTTGGGGAGATGCTGGGTGTTGGTCCCCCCCACGCAGCTCCCAGACAGCTCCTTCCATGCCAGGCTGTGGTGTCCTCCCAGATGAAGGGTGGGCTGCGTTCACGGGTCAGTGGGCATCCCCTTGGAGCCTTGGGAGCGGAATTGGGCTCAGCTCGCAGGAAAACAGATTTTCACATGAATCGAGGCTTTGTTTCCCACAGCAGGAATGCTCTCGGCAGCTCTACCGAGCACCCCCACGGCCTGCCCTCCACTCCTCTCAGAAAAACCCCTCTGGCTGGCAGCAGAGCCTGGCACCACGAGGACAAGAAATAGAGGCTTTGCTCTTCCAGCTGAAAAACAACAAACCAAGGGTTAATCCTATGCATTTACCAAACATTTGGAGAGCAAGAATTATAGAGAGGGGGTGAATACAAGTATCCTGCACCCACAGCCCACCAGGTACCCGTTGCTTCACCCAAAGTCCTTGTCCTCCCCATTTCTTCTCCCGGTCCTCACAGTTCCTTGCAGGGAGCGTCACTGGATGACCCTGCTCTGGCAGGGGGTTGGACTAGATGATCTCCAAAGGTCCCTTCCAACCCCTGCCAATATATGATTCTGTGATTTCTGGGTATTTTTATACAACACGTAGCACAGAGGGGAGTGGTGGTCAGTGACGGAGGTGTCACCACAATTTATTTAATAAATACTAATGCAAGGAGGGGGGCTGCTGAGAGGGTCACCTTGAGATCTGACCCAGGCAGCACAGCCATGGCCGGGTCAGCAAAGCTCACGTGCAAAATGCGTGTGAAAACGGTCAGGAGAGTTAAATACCAGATGTCAGGAGATGCTTGATGGAGTCATTAGCGAAGGCAGTGAAGTGGGCAGCGCTTGGGGGAATTAATGAAATCGTTCAGCCCTAACGCCAGGAAGAGGGGAAGAGGGACGGTGCCTGGGAAGGGATGATGTGAGATTTGGGAAGAGACGAGGAGTCAATGAGGTGGAGAGGTGCGGAGAGGCGGCGGCGGAGGTTTCTGCTCTAATAGCAAGAAATGGGGGTGGGAGAGGGGGCCAGGACCCGGCCTCAGCCCAAGGGGTGCGAGGGGTGATTTGAAACGTGATGGCCTGAAACAAAGAGATGAAATTCAGAATTCAGGCTCACCTTGGAGGCAGCGGGGCAGCAAGGAGATGCCTTTGGGGCATTGCAAAGAAGCCAAACTTTAGAGAAGTAGAAGTGAAAAGGAAAAAAAAAAAAAAAAAGGGCCATATTCAGAGCAAGCAAGACCCGTTGCATTCAGCTGTTAAATCTGCTTCAACGCGGGGTGACTGGCCAAGGTTTCTGGGCAGGTTGTGGATCGCTGGGGTCTTCTAAAGGACCCATCTTCACCCACACACAAAAACCAGGAAGAAAAGTTTGAAGCTTTTTCCTCGAACAACCCCAGCAATTTGAATGATGACGGAAAGACAAAGGGCACAAATCCGGGTGGTAAATCAGTCCAGAAAGAGCAGCAGAGTGCCCCAGACCTGTTCTCCTCTTCCCCATTAAGCACTTTTATAGCCCAGGCTGGGGGCAGATGAATTTGCATTTAAACTTTCCTTTCCCTTCCAAGGTGGCACTTTCTACCTTATGCTTCTCTGAATCAGGAGATGCAGAATTGCCAAAGGAAAATAAAATAAAATGTCATCTTTTTTATTTAATATTTAACTGCTGCTTAGACTCCTCCAAGAAAAGACCCTGATATTACTGTTTGGATTGAATTATGATGGCTCCGCCTGCAAGTTATATATTGCTGGTGCTCCATTATTCATTAATCGTAGCTTTCCCTGTCAAGATCAACATGTACTTCTCAGCTGGTGCCTTGACTGCGTAATGCCTCAGATAGGGAGGGAATGTAAAAAAGATGCCTCTTAATTGTTTGGGGATTTCAGACATGGCTTTTAAAATGTCAGTGACGCTTCCTGAAAGATGGCATCCCTTTCCCTACGAGCTCTAGATTGCCAACAGATGTTAACAGCCCCCGGCTCCACCCGATACTTTATGAACTATGGGGAAAGTAAACAATATCAGGATACAGGCAGCAAGGTCTGCTTGTAGATTCATTCCTGTGGAGCGGCATGAAAACCCAAACCCGGGGATTCGGTGCAGCCTGCAACACCACTCACTGTGCCAAGGTTGGGAAAGACGTCGGGCTTTCAAAGAATGATGAAGCTGCCATCAGATGGGGAAGTCTAGGGGGAAGGAAATCAATATAAGGCATTTTCTGGGCTGCTTTGTTCTGCTGCAGCTCGGGGGTGAGCACTCCTGGGTCAAATCCTCCCTCTGACAAACATCACCAGGGTGAGCCGCTCGGCATCTCTGCGGTTCAGCGCCTGCGCTGGGGCATGAAGGTGTTGTTGGAGATCAGACAGCAGGCGTGCTCTGCAGGAAGGGATGCTCCATCCTGTAAATTTTGGACTTGTTTCCTTGCAATTTTTCCATTGAAATTACTGCTATTTCATTCCTTAATCAGCTCTTCAGGATATCAAATTTTAACTTCCCAGCTTTGGACAAGTCTGGGTCCCAGTGCGAAACAGCCAGCACAACTCACACCAGTGTCCAACGGGGAAGAGGAGGGAGGAGAGAAGGGTACATGTGCCTGTGGTCAGAGCAGCACCTCGTTTCACTCATGCAGCTGGACTCGGAGGTTGGTGTGGGATCCCAGGGCTTCCCACCCAGGCTGTCCTTGGGCAGCACGCCGATGTCTGTGTGTCTATCAATCATAGAATCCCAGAGTGGTTTGGGTTGGAAGGGACCTGAAAGCCCCCCCAGTGCCCCCCCTGCCCTGGGCAGGGACACCTCCCACCAGCCCAGGCTGCTCCAAGCCCCGTCCAACCTGTCCTTGAACCCCTCCAGGGATGGGGCAGCCACAGCTTCTCTGGGCAACCTGCGCCAGGGGCTCACCCCCCTCACAGTGAAAAATGTCTTCAGGACATGTCATGAGCCAAGAGCTGCTCAGAGGAGATATCCCACCCCCCAGCCCTTCTCTAAGCTGCTGCTTAGTGTCAGCGTGCTGAGAAATGGTGTTTTCCTCTGCTTTCTGCAAGCAGGGCACTCTTCAGTGCTGCAGCCAAGGAGGAAAAACTAAGGGTTTCGGCAGAGCTGGAGCCAGTTAATAACTTGTACTGGGGATGGAGAACTGTGATAGCCCCCCAAAGCCACACCAGCGTGTGGGTCTGCAGCCTGCAGCATCCTCGGTGAGTGCACACAGCAGTGCACGGGGTGCTGTCTCCGTGCGAGAGCGCTGCCTGCCTTGGGAGCAGCCGTGCCTGGAGCTCGTCTGCGTGGCCACGGTGCTACGAGGCACACGAGCTGCTCCGCTCCATCCTCTGCCCCTCTGCAGGCTTTGTCCTCCCTGCAGGCAGCAACAGGAGGGCAGGGTTTAGCTGTGCCCCCTCCCTGAAGGAAAACATAATGTCCCCAAATGTCCCTCGGACATCGAGGCTATTTCCGCAGTCTCTGAACATGTTTATTATAGGGCAGACGGGAATCTAGTATTCAGTGGCAGCCCCGTGCTCCCCTCACTTGTCCTTCAGTTTAATGGGATACAGGCATAAATCATAGATCTGATACTGCACATGGGCTCTGGCTATATTTTTTTTATAAAGAACATTTGCTCTGATTTATAGAGCACTGGGTTTTGAATTAGTCTAGCTTGAAAACTGAATCAAATCTTTCCATCAAGTCTGTTTTTTTGCATTATGAATGGCTTAGCTGTTTAGTAATGGAATGCCAATCAGCCATTGCTTCCCTCCATAGGCAATGCTGAGAAGATCATTTCGGAACATAGACTCTGTGATTAACTGAAATGAACTGTAAAATTGTATTTTGTTTAAAGCTTTTTCTTTTGCTGGGAGATTCCTGAGCAGATTGTGGAGTCACCTCGCTGGTGGAGTGAAGGGGGTTAAAGGAAGAGTGGGGCAAGAGGGAAGATACATCCTGAACTGGCCACCTTCTCTCTGCCAGACTTTTCTCATACGTAAAACACGGATGAGCATTTCCTAAGTTGCAGGGATGTCATAGCAGCTAGGACCGGATCTGAGATTTGGTCTACAAAGTCGCGCAGAAGGGTAATAGCTTTTTTCCCTCACTTTAAGAGCAGACTGCTCGCCCTGCTTGGGAAAGGCGGATGGCGGGGCATGGCACCGCCGGCACGCAGGCTGCCGGAGCCAGCCGTCCTCTCAATGAGCCCGTACCCCCTCGTAAACCTCAGCTGCACTTGGAGCTGCTCTCTGGCTTGGCAAGGAGAAAAAGACGCAACACAGATCTGTGTGCTCACAGCCCTGCGTGGGGCTGGCCGGCTCCTCGTCACAGCCGAGGGCGCCTGGGGACAGGCTCGACTTAGAGGACAAGCCAAAAAATCATAGAATCATCAAATAGAATCACATCATGTGTGGGGTGGGAAGGGACCTCTAAAGGCCATCCAGTCCCACCCCCTGCAGGGAGCAGGGACATCTCCAACTGGATCAGGTTGCTCAGAGCCTCATCCAGCCTGGCCTGGGATGTCTCCAGGGATGGGGCCTCCACCCCCTCTCTGGGCAACCTGGGCCAGTGTCTCACCCCCCTCAGGGGAAAGAACTTCTTCCCAATGTCTGATCTAAACCCACCCTGCTCTAGTTTAAACCATTGCCCCTCCTCCTGTCGCTCCGTGCCCTTGCAAACAGCCCCTCCCCAGCTTTCCTGGAGCCCCTTGAGGGACTGGAAGGGGCTCCAAGGTCTCCCCGGAGCCTTCTCTTCTCCAGGCTGACCCCCCCCAGCTCTCTCAGCCTGTCCCCACAGCAGAGGGGCTCCAGCCCTCGGATCACGTGTTGTGTGGTTACTACTCCCCACCACCGCTCTCAAAGCCTGGCTTGGTAAAGAGGAGTCTCCCACGGGTAGGAGCAGTGAGTCCGCGCTGACCCAAGACCCTCAGACACCACCCCCCAGAGCTTCACCACACCTCCAGCAGCCCCTGGGGGAGTCACGTCACACCCCAGCACGGAAGATGCCAAGTGCCCAAAACCCCCTTTTGTCCCCAAGTCAGCCGGGCTGTTATTAATTACCCTCCCCAACAGAAGAGCGTGCCGTCTTTCTCATCAGAATTTGTCAAACTTCAGTTTTAATGAACCTTTCTCCACCGAAGGCCCTTGACACCAAGGTGGCAGAGCTCTCCACCTTCAACTCATATTTTTGCTTTGTCACATACACACACAGGAGCATAAAAATAAGCCGGTTTTCAATCAAACAGCCCAAGGTTCTTCAAATCTTTCATATTCAAGCGGAGTGAATTATTCAGTGAATTATTTTGCTGTATTTAATGAGTTCCGGTTTGATTCGACTAAGTATAACTTTACAAACATGTTCTCTCTGCTCCCATCCATCTCAATAGCAGCTTTGAGATATTCCTTTAAAGTCATGTTTAGTGGCTTTAGGTTAGCTCTCATTAATACAGTAACGATTTTACTAAAGAGCTCACATGCTAAACCCCCTCCGCAGAATACATAAGCGAAATCACTTTGAATGGGCTAAAATAAATAATTTTCAGGAGTATGCAGCTCCCGAACATCTAAGCACATATTACTTGAATGGTTAAATGAAATCCAGGTATAAAAAACCTGATGTAATTCCACGTGAGATGATGTCAGGCCAGACAAAAGGGCATGGTTACAGGCGGGCGATGGGGAGGAAAGGGTTCTCTCTCATCTCAGCTGCTCTCCCGTAAATGGGGGCATTTTGCCTGACGTTCTCGGTGCCTTGGTTCCCTCTCCCACCCTCCGCTCGGTGGGGTTTGCGCAGCGCATCGGAGGCTCACCTCCCCGCCCCCACGAACAGACAGAAAAACAGTAATTCAGAAAAATCAGGAGGGAAAAAAAACCCAATAGTTACATGAATATCCGGCTCCACGCTGGCTGGTTTCCTGCAGTTTCGTGTCTCGTGGGTGACTGTGAGTTTCGGTTGAGACTTTTCATGTCACTGAGGCTCCTCTCTCTCCCGCCCCACCAGCCTCTGCCGCGGCTCTGGCGTCTAATGGAGGACGTGACGGTGCTGCGAGCTTCACACAGGTCACTCGTGGGGACTTTCTCCTCTGCTCGGCTGCTATAGACAGGAGATGGCAGAAACATCGTGAACATCATGAATTCCTCTGTCATATTTACTCAAAAACAGCGAATACGCTCAAAAGTTAGGGAGGTGGTAGGAAACACAGATACACGCACATACACACGGCGTGACGTTTCTTTTGAGCTTAATTTCCTTAAGAAATTAAGCATCTGCAGAAAGTTTTCCTATTTACAAAGTCCTATCAATGCGTAGGGTCTCAGCAGGAAAACCATGCTGGTGGTCAACTGACAGGCAGAGCAGCAACGAGTGGACTGCCCCTGCCTCAGTTTCCCTCCTGCAGGGTAGGGATGACAATGCTAACCCCCCCTTTTTTTTTTAAAAAAAAAAAAAGTAATTTTAAGACTGACATATGGAAGAGCTTCCTAAGAGCAGAGCACTCAGTATTAGTTCACTGGTGGCCAATTTTATACCTGGGAACAATATGTGTTTGATTGTGCCGGTGCCAGTAGATTGCATTTCATAAGGGTGTCCCTGGAAGGTGCCAGAGCTTGGATCTTTCTCAGTGGGAGCAACCATGAGCTGTGATGTATCGCTTCACTCTGGAAACATTTATAGCATGCTCCTCGCAGTGGGCATCTGCAAAGCAGCTTCTTAAGCTTTTATCACAGCAGGGTAATATCGACAACCAATGAACTTTCCCTTGCCGTAGCAGTTAGAGAGGGATAGGTATTAAAATCCTCCACCCCCTCGGCTCCCCGTTGACTTTCATCCATGCTAAGAACCTGGCTTATCACGGGGTTATGTCTTGCCAGGAGAGAGGTTTTCAGCAGGGCATTGTCCCGGAGGAAAGCAGATGGGGGGACGCAGCAAACCAGCCCCAGGCATCCCAGCCACCGCAGCCTGGGGACAGTGCCCACGGATTTCCCTAGAGCTGGGAAAATCACCTGCGGCTGCAGGATGACACCCAAGAACCCCGTTGCAGCACCCAGCCACCACTTACACCCAAGAATCCTATTGCAGCACCCACCTTACACCCTGCCCAAAGTGGGGGCTCTCAGGGTGTGTCCTTGGGTGATTTACACACCCCGGGGCACAAAACCGCGGGTGGGAGATGAGTAAGGGGCCACAAAGGCTTAGCACTGGGGCATGGGAAGGAGGAGGCTAAAAAAGTGGAATAAAAGAAATTCAGACAAACACGGTATGTCATGGAATCACGGAATGGTTTGGGTGGGAAGGGACCTTAAAGATCATCTAGTTCCAACCCCCTGCCCTGGGCAGGGACACCTCCCACCAGCCCAGGCTGCTCCAAGCCCCGTCCAACCTGGCCTTGAACCCCTCCAGGGATGGGGCAGCCACAGCTTCTCTGGGCAACCTGCGCCAGGGGCTCACCCCCCTCACAGCAAAGGATTTCTTCCTGAGATCTCATCTCAATCTCCCCTCTTTCAGTGTAAAACCCTTCTCC
Source organism: Rhinoptilus africanus (assembly GCA_013400135.1). Taxonomy (NCBI): domain Eukaryota; kingdom Metazoa; phylum Chordata; class Aves; order Charadriiformes; family Glareolidae; genus Rhinoptilus; species Rhinoptilus africanus. Next base: position 812,280 of record VXBO01010022.1, read on the forward strand.
CTCATCCCACGGCTCCCCTCCCTGATCCAGAGTCCCTCCCCAGCTTTCCTGGAGCCCCTTGAGGGACTGGAAGGGGCTCAAAAGTCTCCCAGAGTCTTCTTTTTTCCCTTTGATACTTTGCCTCCACTCCGTCTGCCTCTCCCTGTCTCTTTTCTTTGCTCATGACTTCAGCCAAAGGTCATTAAATCAATAAGCAGATTTCCTGGTATCCACCCATCTGGGGTCGGGATCTTTTAATACAAGGAGGGGACTGTGTCCCTGCATTCGAGCGCGGCATGCAGCACATCGCCGTATTTATTATCATGATCGTTATTATTGAAATATCACTCATGATTCCTTTATCGATTTTGGCACACAAAGCGGGGATTCAAATCTGTGTTAAAATAACAGCTCCACTGCAGCGCTCGGTATTGATGGACGCGGAGCAATAACACTTACTGGAATGAAAGGCTCGGGGTGCTGCGGGGTGGCACGGCAGCGCTGTGATGGTGAAGTGTCATCATTCCGGACTACGCTCCGTTGCACAGTTTTGGGAAGGGATCTGGAAGACAAAAGGCGTGGTAGTGCTGATGTGATAGTGAATACTCCTAATTTGGGATTAAGCAGCATAGCATGGTTTTGGGAAGGGGTCTGGAAGAGGAGAGGGCCAAGAGTTGGAGGGATGTCCCAAGTGGGTGCCTGCTGGAGATGCACAGCGTGGCACTCAGCTCCTGAACGTCCCTACATTTGCATCCTTCCTCCAAAAAAATTGGGGAATCTCCTGTTTAAAATCTCCCGGACCACCATTCCAAGGCAGAGCGTGGCTGCCTGCTCTCCAAAGGCTGGTCAGCGGGCTGTTGTTCTCGCAGATGAGCACACATCCTTGGGGAGAGCTCCTGGAGCCACCAGCTTGGGGGGGCCGCAGAGGTTTCGGGGGCAGAGCTGGGCCTGGTGTGCGTGCACGCAGGAGGACCGGGATGCACAGACACCAGCTCTCCGGTTTGATTCATGCTGCAATTTCACAGGCTCTGAAATACGGTGTTATTTGTATAGAAAAAGCCAATGTGTTGACTTTCCCGATAACTTTCTGTTGAATGATCCTGCGTTCAGGCCCGAGGAAAGGGGACATCAGCAGCTGGCAAGACAAAAAAAAAAAAAAGAGATATTTTTAATTTTACTTTTTTTTTTTCCCCCCTCCTCTGAAATGAATTACCTCTGAGGGCAGAGCCTGAGCGAGCAGGGAAGAGCAGCGAGGTGATCAGCAGCCCTGGGCATGGCCAGGGCAGAGCTGTGGCCTCGCAGGGCACAAGGGCAGGTCGGGCATTGCTGCTCCAAAGACACTGTGTCCTCTCTCCTTTTCATTCTCCGCATTCTTTTGGGGGTGGATATAACCTCTCTCTCTCCACACTATCCTAAACTCTCTCTCTCTCCGTCTCTCTACTTAGGTTTCCAGCTATTTATCTGCTTGCACCGACTAGATTAGATAAAGATTTAGGTGTAAGGACGGATGGAGATGGATTGGTAGGAAGCTACTCAACCATCCATCTGTTCCTCCACCTATCCATCTCACTTCTTAAATCCTGATACATTTCCCATCATAGGGAGCGAGCTCTCCTCCTGGATGAAGACTGAGGATAGATAGATGGATGGCTAAGTAGATCTTCATTTAATCTATCCATCTATCTATCCTCCCAGACTGACCTATCAGCCCATCTCGCCTCCTAATTTTTTCTCTGCCTGTCTATGCTCAGAAACCCTGATCCATCCAGCCCCTAGTTAAGGATTTACTACAGCTTCTCTCCTCAAAGAGCAAATGTGTTTGACCCTTTTCATTACCCATAAAATTACTTGCCTTGCTCCTTTGTTTTTGCTTGAGTTTTAATGGAGAGAAGCAGAGCCTTTGAAAGCTAGCAAATAACCAGGCGCTCTCCCCAGTTAAATATTGGGTTAATCATCACCAGGAAGACAAGAGCAGCATTCCTGCAGCCAGGCAGGGTGCATGAGGGACCCCAGCCCAAAAGATCATATAAAAAAAACCCTATAGCTCCCCTAGAATCAGTGGTACACATCCATTTGGGTGTCACCAGCTTATAAATTGCTGGTTAAAAGCAGCCCTCCCCTGGGCAATTTTCCCATGAAGGAGTGAAGATTTGGTTCTGCAACTTCTTGATGTGGGGCTGATTAAACACCCTGCTTCCATCCGCCCTCTCTCACGCCGCGCCAGGTAATTTATGACGACCCACAACACACTACTGTAAATGTTCCCTATTGCTCCGGCAGCATTCTTCCCTCCCCGCTCCACTATTCCCCCCCTCAAAGAGAAATGAGCTCAGCTAGTGACGATCGCTGCTGCCCTGGAAAAGGTTCCAGCGAGACTATATCACACCTTAAAAACCAAGAAAATTAAAGGAGAAGGAGAAAAATATTGACCTGGAGGCCAATTAAGTCCTCAGCACAAGGAGGAAGCTGGGACTTTAGAAAATGTCTATTTGGTAAAAATGGACTTTTGCACGGAGGAGCCTGTATCAAGCCCCCTCCGTTCTCCCTGCCTCCAGGACGTTTTCGTCTTTGTTCATGTTTCAGCCTTGATATTTGCAAAATAAAAGACATTTCTGGTTCGAAATGATTCTGCGTTTTTCACAATGTCGAGCTGATTATCGTGAAATTAATTATTACAAACATAAAGTTAACACGGCAGAACTGGAAACAAAAAACCTCCCCAAAATTGCCAAGGGAGTTATTTGCACAGATCAAAAGCAATTTACTCTGCCAAGCTTTCATATTCCAAATGGTATTTGAGAGCTCCTCTTTCCATCCCAGCACGGTTGGCAGAGGAGGTTTGGCTGAACTCGAAACATTCGGCAGGGCAGGGAAGTTTTTCCTCCCCCAGTTTAGGTGTCGGGATCATTATTTTGAGGAGGAGGGGAGGTCCCAGCAAGCCAGGGAGCACGACCCAAGGGCAGCCCCAAGAAAGTGCCAGGGATGAGGCACATTCCCATGACCACATCGAATATCAATAGTAGGACTGGGAGCTGAGGGTGAGCTGCCTTGAGTGCAATATATTTAGGGAATCGCCAGCAAAAACACCCGGGAAGGCTGGAAGGGTGTCAGGGACGGCAGGGCAGGGAGAGGGCAGCTGCCTGTCTGCAGATCCCCCCCCAGGCAGTTTGTCCTTCATTTCCTGAGCTTCAAATTCACTTGGACACATGTTCTGAATTTAGAAACAAGCACATTCAGTGGAATTCATATTTTATGAGACTCCTTTTAGGGGTGTATTGTAAAAGAAATGACTAAATCTGATTTTTCCGTTCTTTCCATTCTCTTAAAACATGCTAACGAGCGTCAGGAAACATAAAAGGACCTGCTTAGGCTGCGCCATCACCCAGGAGGTTCAAGAACTTGTGAACATCCCAGAATTTACGACATGCTAATGAGACCTTAGGGTTAGAGGATGGCTCCTCTTCCCACGGCAGTCCAGGAGAGCTTCGCTGTTATCACCCTGAGCCAGGTTTGGGGAGGAACCAAGTCCAATATTATAGACCTGGCGACCCAGAAGCATGCTCCGCCCCTGCTGTGTGGTCCTGGAGATGGGGTTTCCATCTTTGGCTTTATTTTTCATTCAATCTCACAAATGACACACACAGAATTACATCTAAAAAAAGGCTGAGGCTGTAAAGTCCAGCACTCAGACCTTTGGCAGCTCAAATGTGCCATTTTAATATTTGTAGATATAGAGATATATGTGCATATATACACTTAAGCTGTCCACTTAGCATTGACAAAATGTCATGGCCTTACCTTTTCAGGAGTGACTCCTGGTGTTTCGGCTGTCCAAGCAGATAAAGCGACACAGATGGGCTGCAGAAAACAGCAAGCGCCGCTAGCATCCCCCGAAAGCTTCTCTCAAGACATGGAGGGTCCTCAAAACCACAGCTCCCCTTCAAAAATGAAGGCAATATTTGTGTGCTTGGCAACGTCTGCTTTAATGACTACATTATAAGGGTTTAGGGGCTGCTTTGGACTGGCCCCAGCCCTATCCCATACTCTGGACATGGCTGGGATGCTCCCAGAGCACACTTCCCATCCAGGGGCACTGGGCAGGATCCAGTCCATGCTCTTCAGGATGGCTCCAGGGTACGAACCGGAACACAGCCAATGGGGACAAGGAGAGAATTCCTTCACAGGCACATCTGGATTGCAGCTAAGACACTAACAGAGATGTCCCATGAGCGCCAAGTCGCCATCCCTCACCGCCAGCCAAAGCTCGCCGGTCTGGAAATTCAAGTGTGTAAAGTTTCTTTTCGCCCTCCCTAATCTATAAATCATCCCCCAGCCATTTGTTTTGGGGAAATATATAGTTCCTGCCACAACCACTGTGAGATAAAGCATTTAAAGTGTTACAACATGCGGCTAATCCCTTTAATAGATCTCTTGCTATTAATTTCAGCACTTGCTTTGGCTTTGCCAGGCCCTGTCATTATTCCTGGGGATTATGTCTTCAAGGTGGCCTATCTGCTTTATCCAAATACTTTTCACATTTCAAACTCCGGAGTGCACTTAGCATTCAGCACAAACCAGCCAAACACCTTGCCGAGCCGCTGAACTAGCGAGGCATAAATCTGCCACCCGTCTCGCGGCGAAACAAATGGCTGCAAGTGAAAAGGAAGAGGGCTCCGTACTGTATCATTTAGCAGCGACGATCTCCAGCGCCGCTGCAGATAGGTACAATTTGCTCGTTCATTGACTAGTGGGAAGGCACATATTCTCAGCAGCCTTGCAGGACAGTTTGGAAAAGAGTAGCGTTGACCTGAGAGTTGCCAGAACCAAACTGGTCCCATTCGCGTCCTTATAATTGACCTGCTTGGGCATATTGAAGGTGAAGTGGCAAAGTTTCCTTTCTGTTCTAATCACAGATGGATTTTTAAGAGACAACAGAGAGCAACCGAGGAGCCTCCGTGTCCTTCCCAGAAGTTAACGGGCCTTGACGCCTCTCAACCTGGTGTTGAGAGACATCAGAGCTTCAAGGATGAGTTGCCAGTTGGCCTCCCCCCGTAGCCCTCATGGGTCCCTGGCCATCAGTGAGCTGCATTTGCAACCCAGCATCTATCATCCTGCGCAGAATGTGCGGCAGGGAAGAGCCATGCTGTTCAGTGACCGTTCCTCCCAGGTGAGGATGAATTTATAGTGATGAATTCTCCCATCTCGGCTTGAACTTATGCCCAGCAAAGGTGAGCACAGCCTGAGGAAAGGACAAATGAAAGAATCCAGCAAGGAATGCAGGAACGCAACCTCCCAATAGCACATTGCAGCCCCTTTTGAAACAACCACGTGCGCTACCAACCCGATGCATCCAGTGAAAAAGCTGGGCAGCACCAATTCACAGGCGGCTCAGCTTGGGAATATTGATCCAAGCAGAGACATTGAGCCCTGGACCCACTTTCTGAGTCCCTTGTCCCTCACTCCCTGCCTTTGTTGGGATGCCAAAGCCCATTGGGAGATGCTGAACCTCTTTGGCTTGTGTTCATTTCTGGTAAGTAGCAGCTATTAGTATTCAGGCCAAAGACCTCGCAGCATTATACAGTTCAATATTTTCTGCCCCTGTAACAAAGGCAATCCATTTCACATGCAGAACGCGGGAGTGCAACCTTTTGTTACTCGAGTTTCTTAAATTTTTATCTCAAAAATCAATGAAGAAATTGGAATTCCACATCTCATTTTATGGTCAGGAGAGAAAGAAGGAGAGCACAAGGGAAAATGATGAAAGAGGGGAAAAAGGGAAAAAACAAACACCCCTGCTCATCCAGATATGCTCATAAATTCTTTAACAATTTAATTACTGTGCATTTTGTGCTTTGGTTTTAAAGCTTTGAGTGAGGGTTGGGGGTTTTTTGTTGTTTTTTTTTTCCCTGCAGAGTCTATAGAACTGCTTGTCTTTTGTAGTTGATCTTCTTGCAGAAAGAAATTATTCTCCATCCAATTAATCTAATTAGAATGTAATCAAGTTGTAGAGATCTGTGCAGCAGTGTGAGTGATTAGGAAAAATTACCTTTCCGCAAAGAGTTTAAATTTAATTTTAGTTCTATAATCTAAAGCCCAAATAAAGGAGAGTGTAATTTGCACTGCAACACTTCGTGCCACGCTGCCTGTTTCCTGGGTAGAAAAGCAAATTTCAGCCGCATCCACAACAAACCACCCTCGTGTTTCACAGCTCAACCCGCATGAAAACAACGGTTTCCATTTTCCAGAAGGAAATGGGAAGACACGCTCTGCTCATGATCGGGCGATGGGTGGTTGAGAGCAGAGCTGGGTTTTTAGTGATTCAGTCAAGGGTTTAACCCTTGAGACCGTGGCCCAGAGATGCTGCCAGCTGGTGGGTCGCCAGCACCATGATGCTTTTGCCAACCGTGACCATCGCCGTAGCTTTGGAGTGAGAGCGAGTGAAACCTTGCAGCAAGGAAGAGTCCATGGGAATTTTCTTATTGTCTACATTCCCTCTCCAAATCAAGAATCAAAATGAAAGACCTCAAATTCGTCTGTGCAATGAAATATTTTCAGAACACTTGCTTTCCCTCACATCTGGAGGTTTCCAGGGCCATGAATAGCTCAGGAAATAGGAAAGAATTAAACTGGCATTTTTTGGTAATTTTCTAAATTATTCCTTTGGCTTTCAGCCTTCCCATTTCCACTCAGCTGGGGCATTTCACTGCAGACACAGCTTTTCTTTCCCTCTGGGAAAGGTTTCGGGGGCGGGAGGTGTACCACCGCTCTCAGCTCATCAGCGCATCAGCAAAGCTAAGACAAAAAGTGTTGCATTAGGCTGCATTAAATCCCACTGAAGCCGGCGACCAGAATAGCTGCCTTTCACGCTCCACAGCTGTGAGCCATTACCAGCACCTGGATCTCAAAAGCCATCTACCCTTTAGAGACCTGGCCCACCCAAAATCTTGCACCAGGCCCCCCCTGCTCTATCCCACTAGGCAGATAAAAACCATTCTTCCAAAATTCAACTGCCTTCCAGGGATCACATCTCTGCTGGGCTCAGGTCAGCTTCTTAGTCAAGACCTCCACTGAACTGCTGAGCTTCAGCCCTGAAACCCCATTCCCGTGTTCACCAGTCAAAAGCCAAGCAACAGAAATGGGTTTGTGCTGGTCCACCTAGGCAGACAGATACTTGCATGCATATATACTTACGTGAGTAGCCAAAAAGGGTAATGAGGGAAATTATTTTTAATACACCCCATGGGAAGTTCCTACTACCCTTAAGCCAAGATCTGAGGCTAAGAGGTGGAGATGAGGTTAGTATCCTGTCAGTTACAGAAATATTCAGCCAAGACTCGTTCCTATTGCCCAGCCAGGACAAAACAGGAAAAAAAAAAGGGGGGGCGGGAATTGATTTTGTTGTTAAAATTCTCAAATTTATGAATTCTAGACCTTTTTTAGTATTGTCTATACTAAAACAAGCACTTCCCAACCTTTTCTTCTTTTTGCAATATTCTGAAGCATTTTTCACGTGATTTAGGATGGGAGGAGTAGAGTGCCCAGTTGCTTCCCCTTCATGTGCCATTGATCCCCCCCACCCAACCCTGGCGGTAGTAACAGCGATGGCGATGAGGTTGTTGTCCCCTCAGGACCCCCATTGAGCAAGACACGACCACTCACCGTAGCCCTTGGGTGAAGGAAAAGGGAAGAAGAGACAGTGTGAAGGAGCGTGAGAGAGAGAGAAAGAAAAATGAATTGCTTAAAACTTCTATTACTCTTCATTACCTTCTGCTTTATGTAAGTTCCAAGGTTCATTTACCAGCTGTAAGTAGCCCGGTGCCTTTGTGTGTAAGAGTTGTCATGCCTATTGCTCCCATTAATGTACTGCGTGAAACTAAAGGTACCTCGGCTGGTGCCGCGAAGCCAAATCAATGTAACTAATGTACCTCGTGCAACAAATCCGTGATTGTCCGTTGTTGGACTAGATGGATGGGCTTCCGGTGTTTGTTGAGAAGAGGGACAGAAAGGGAGATCAGTGCCGGTGGGAGCTGGAGGCGACGCTTCCCCTGAAGATCAGAAGATTGCTTCAAAACCTCTCCTTTCTTTGGCAAGACATGGCCAGGTGATGTTGTATTAGTGGCCTGAGCAGTTCATTTGAATTAATCCATTCTGGGGTGGGTTTTTTTTAAGATTAAAATGTGCCTTTTGGAAAGAATCCTCAGGATTCCTTTAAAATGTGCTGTCTCCCTGCACAGACCCACTGGTTGGGTTTGGCCAGGACAGCCAGCACCCTGGTTCTGTATAAAAACAGCAGTGGAGTGAGACAACATGGTCTGAACACAGAGGAACATTCATATTTGACCTGAGGGAATATAATTTTTTAATGTCTTTTTCCTGGTACATATTTGTAGGCTTGCTCATGCCCAGAGCTCCATTCCCACAGGAGGCAGCTTGCCTCCCTTTGTGCCTCTCTTAAAGAAAAAAAAAGAAATTTTTTAAAAGTAAATATGGTGTATCTTGATATTCAAGCATGGAAAGGAGGGTGGGAGCCGCTAGCAGCAATGGGACAGCCTGGATTATACACAGAGCCTGGGTTTCCTGGGTTGAAAGCTGTGAAATGAGGTCTTCATCCTACCAGGAGCTCCCCAGGGCTGGTGAGGTCTCGGGTTCACTCTCCACGTACCTGTACTCCGGTTACAGCCTTCATGGAAATGAACTGAGTTTTCTTGTCTGCAGTCGTCAAAATGTACCTATAGCTAGATAGGATTACTCATGTCTTGGAATACAGTATAAATATTTTGGATTGTCATTCATTAAACATGTGTTTTTGAGTTCCGTGGCAAGTAGGCTTGGTCTGTGGGTTCCTGAGGTCTGCTTTTGAGGAAAAGTCTGACTTTTTCGTGTTTCTTGCCTATTTTACTGCAGACCCCACCAAAGAAAGGCTCTGAAGAGCCCCTGTGTCATGATGTCCTTCCTTCCCGGGCCAGGGAGCCATTCTACATGTGCATCTCACTCCTGCGGGGTCTTTTGGAAACACTATAGCAGCAGTTGTCATCTAATTCATGGCCCCTGCATTATAGCTGGCCATATATAGTTACGTTACACACAATAAAAAATAATAAAGTATTTCCAAAACCATTGGTCGGTCTATAACATTCCTGAATGAGCCTGTTCTGTGCTGAGAAGGACACAGCAAATCCAGCCTCTGCCCCAAAGGCCTTGAAACCTAAACACACAAGAAGTTCAGGGAGAGAAGGAGAAATAAGCTCTGAGACGGGCAGTGATTTATCCGAGGTCACCCAACAAATCAATGGCAAAAGATTTTCCAGCCCCCACAGAAGTCCCCCACAGCACACAAAAACGTTTTCTTGTAATACAAAAAATCCTCTTTCTTATATTTAGCTGCAGAATTACTCCTACAACACGTTAGTTCTCCAGGCTCCTTGGACAAAATAATATTATTAGAGCGAATGCCAGTGGAGGCAAAGATGATTTGACATTTCATTGAAAATTGCACCCAGGACTATTAAGGAAGGGGAACTTATTTGGATGCGCTGCAGGCACAAACTCTTCAGATTTACACTTTTCAGTCAGAGCTGCCTGCCACCCTTCTGCAAAACCGGAGGAGAATTTCATACTTTCCCCCCCCCCTCTCTCTTTACACTGAGACAAATCTCCAGGAAAATTCATTACGCGGTTTAAGTGATGGGATTTATCATTCCATTCAGCTTCTCCAACTCGGAGCTCTCCTCGCTGTCACACCAGCGAGGCAATTCTAATTTGTTTCTTTCATATTTCCCCCATGAAGTTTGCCTCTGAATGACAGGAAGAAAATAGAGACGAGAGCCTCGCATGGCTCAGGGCTATACCTAGCGCCGTGGGATGATTTTCTGCCAGCTGTTTCGCTGGAGCCTTTGTTAAGGGTAGACACTCCCGTCCAGTTCATGGGGACCTAATGCAAACCCCATAGCAGGGCTCCTGCACAGCATTGGTGAAAATCTGAAGCCCAAACAGGTCCCTCACCTACCATGGAGGAGGTTTCTCACCTCCGAAGGAGAGCTGCTGACTCAGCTGGTCCTTGCGTGTGTTGCATTTCTGCAAGATCTTCCCATAGCCGGAGCACTTCTCTCCATCCGGTGTCTCCTCCCTGCAAAGCACAAGGGTGAGAATAAAGCCCTTCACTCCAGGGGCAACTTCACACCTCTGTGCAATGAGAAATCTCTGCTGGGCACTCGGCATCAGCAGGAGGTGACCGTCCTCCTGAGACAGGATGAAAGGTAGAGCAGGGAGAAGATCAGAGAAAGGTTAGGGTTGGAAGGGCCCTCTGGAGATCCCCCAGTCCCACCCCCGGCCAGAGCAGGGTCACCCAGAGCAGGGGGCACAGGAACGCCTCCAGGCGGGTTTGGGATGTCTCCAGAGACGGAGACTCCCCCACCTCCCTGGGCAGCCTGGGCCAGGGCTCTGCCACCCTCAAGGGAAAGAAGTTCCTCCTCAGGTTTAGGGGGAACTTCCCATGGTCAAGTTTGTGCCCGTTGCCCCTTGTCCTGTCCCTGGGCACCACTGGGAAGAGCCTGGCCCCATCCTCCTGACACCCGCCCCTTAGCTATGGCTCAGCCTTGGTGAGATGGGCAGTGCCAGCAGCTGACTTAGTCAAAACCACCCTGGAGCACCATGAAAAAGCCACCAGAGCACGACTGGCCCCAAAGCAGCAGCGCGCCCAGGACAGACCCAGCATCTCCACCCCTGTCCCCCTGTTATCCCTCAGGGGCCGGGTCCCATCTCAGCTGAGGTGACAGTCCCTGCGCCCCGCGCTCGCTGTCCTCCCTCCACCCCCCAGCCCAGGAGTGGTGAACATCAACAAGGCACTGAGAAACCGGTGAAGACTCCTGGCGGGGGAGAATTGAGCACTGATTTTAGGCAAGACCTTAAATCTGAGACCCAAGTCTCATTTTAAATGTATAAGTCCCTTATTAGCTCTGACCTTTCTCTAGTGTTAATAATAAATTGATGGTGTTTCCCATTAGCCTCACATAAATATATCTTTGGCCAATAAACGCTGTGTCCATATACCCAGAGAGTTTGTTTCTATCTGCCTAGAGTTATCACCCCATAAAGAAGAAGCTGCTCCACACGATCATCTAATTGATATATTTTGCTTGATTCCCAATAAGCTATAAAAAAGGTACGTTCGTTGTGGGGAAAACTATGGTTTTTATCATCTTCTGCCTCATTCTAAGGGACGATTAAAGGAAGAAATCCACTTTATGTTTACTAAAATATTTAGAACAAGCTGTGAAAGATGGAAAACGTTTTTGAGTAGCTGTAAGTTGTATTAGTACGATAGTCCGTCCTTGAGAATAAAAAGTAGTCATAGGTAGGTAGACAGCTATTAAAGAGATAAAGAGATCTCACTTTAAATTGACACGTATCTTATTTGATTGCAGCACCATTCCCATGCAGTTTCAATGTTCTTTCTCCACTAACACCAAATTAATTCGTTTTGATTATTGTTATTATGGCAAATGGCAAAAGGAATTAACAGTGATGAATCAGGCGCTTACTGCGAAGTGCGAGCTGGATTTCCCACCTCCCGTTGAGACGCAACGAGACCTGCGCGCGGCTGCGAGGCCATAAAAATGATGGAAGGAAATGGGAAGGAAATCATCTGGCAGATTAAAAAGACTCCTTGCAAGGTGACGTCTGCCAGACTTTGTGCAAGACCCAAGATTATCCCTGGGTCCTACAAACGGTTAGAGACAGAAATGGGGTTTTTTTCCCCGTTGGACCCCGTTTGCGGCTGGGGAGAGGGTGGTGTGGTCGCAGCGAGCGCCGGGGCTGAGCTTGGCACCGGCGGAGCAACCAAAGGGCAATTTCTGCAGCCGCAGGAGGTTGCCCATTTGAAAGGCAAATTTCACTCGCAGGAAACATGCAGGGCTGCAAAAAAAATGAAGCGGGTCTGAAAGGAGTTCCAGGGCTGCCAAGGGGCTGCGGGACCTCTCAGGTCCCATCCTCCTGCCCGGACCACGTTTGCCGTCAGCCCAGCAGCTTCTCCCCAGCTTGACTTGAACTGGATTTTTATTTTTTTCCCCCATGTCATTATGGGGATAAGGGAGGCACCACTTGCACTCCTGAGGATACCCCTCTTTTCTCCACTAATAAGCTCTAGGGAGATATTTACCCTCAGCAGAAGGAGACGGAGCTGTTGGAGCAGGGCCAGAGGAGGCCCCGGAGATGCTGGGGGGGCTGGAGCCCCTCTGCTGTGGGGACAGGCTGAGAGAGCTGGGGGGGGTCAGCCTGGAGAAGAGAAGGCTCCGGGGAGACCTTGGAGCCCCTTCCAGTCCCTCAAGGGGCTCCAGGAAAGCGGGGGAGGGACTCTGGATCAGGGAGAGGAGCCATGGGACGAGGGGGAATGGTTTTAAACTGGAAGAGGGGAGATTTAGGTGAGATATTGGGAAGAAATTCTTGGCTGTGAGGGGGGTGAGCCCCTGTCCCAGGTTGCCCAGAGAAGCTGTGGCTGCCCCATCCCTGGAGGGGTTCAAGGCCAGGTTGGACGGGGCTTGGAGCAGCCTGGGCTGGTGGGAGGTGTCCCTGCCCAGGGCAGGGGGGGCACAGGATGACCTTTAAAGGTCCCTTCAAACCCAGCACATTCTATCATTCTGTGATTCTATATCAAATCAACAACCCCACACACCAAGTTACAGCCTGATTTTCTTCTCTTTGTCCAGGCAGCAGGAGCTCAGCTGAAAGGCAAAGGGCTGAGAACCAGCTCAGCTCATCCCAGTGTCTCTGCCCCAGTGTCACCGGGGAGGTGGGGGGGTCTGGCATCACTGCTCAGCTCCATGGGGAAAGCACAGCGTTGCATTTAGGGCAGGCGACGGGGGACTCGGATGATCTATATTCAAGCCCCACCAGGGCTGGAGAATCCCATGTGTTAGGGTTATTCTGGCCTGGAAAAAAAATTGCTGGCGTTGGTAAGTCTGAAAGGACTGTGGGGAGAGAAAAAACCAATCACAGCCCTGACTGACAGGCATGTTGGCAAAGGGGGAAAATAAATAAATAAAAAGAAACCAACCCTGCGCAAATGAAGTTTATGCTTGTTGGAGCATCCTAAAGCTCCGGTTTGTTCACGGAGAGGATTGAGCTCAAGAGCTGGAGAAGTCCCCACGAGAGGGCATTGCTGCCGTGGCTCTGTGCATTTCCCCGCCGCTGTTAACCCCTCTGCGAGATGGAGATGGCAGCCACAAAGTCTTTCTCCCCACACCGCAAATATCTTAGGGCTTTTCAGGGCCACAGACTGGGTCTGCCTCCATCAGCTTGGCATGGAGCCCTTCCACCCCTCCCCATCTCCGACACTGACACCTGCTCACCTTAACCTGAGCTCTGGACCTGCTGGGATAAAGCTCAGATTTTCCTGCTGCCCTGCTCTCATTTCGGGTGGGACTGAGCCGGTGGCATTGCTGCGGTGCTGGGTGTGCAGCGTGGCACCAGGGCAGCCACCGCACACACGGGTTGTTGTGGAAAGTGTCACCCAGGCAGGCTTCTATTGGAATTCCTGGAATTAATGTGCCCTGAATCCCAGCCAGCACCTTGCCAGGGCTTATGCTTACCTTTTTCTTAGCTGTTCGGGCTTGATGGACCACGGCTGTGAGCTGAGATGACGAGTATTCCCTAGGGAGGTATGACACTTCTGCGGTGCTCTGGGACACCCATGTCACCCCTTGGCCCCAGATGGCTCAGAGGACAGACCCATGGTTTGTCCAGCAGGTTTGGGCTCTGCCAGGGATGGGCATTAGCTGCTTCATATGGACAGGCAAGAAACTCTGAGCTTCACCAGAGAGATGGGCAAGAGATGGTGGTTTGGGTCCATGCTCTGCCCTGGGTGGGTTTGAGCCTCTCTCTGCCCTCACAACGGAGGATTTTGTGCTTTCCTAAGGATGGATTTTGAGATCTGCATAAAAACAGGCAGCAAGAAAGACCCACCTGTATACCAAATTCATTTTGAAGGGCCAACACAAAGCACAAGACAACATGAGCGGTCCCCCAGCACCCCGTACCTGTTCTGGCAGTTACGGACCTGGCAGCCTCCGTCATATCTGGTCATGTTTTGAAGGATGGGTCCTTTGCATGCTCAAGACCATCTCTGTCCATCCAGGAGCTGCAAAACCAATGAAAATGTTGAGAAGCTGAAGTCATCACGGAGCAGATACCATTTATTTGTTTGTTTGTTTGTTTGCAGACAATGAGAAAGAGTGCGATACTATTAGCATCCTCGAGCCCTCAGCCCCGCCGAGCGCACACGGAAATAGCAGCACCGCGTCTCCCTCTGTTTAACCCAGCGGGAGAGCAAGGGCTGCTGGAAGAGCGAGGCGATGCGGAGGTGGCTGCACAGGAGGGAGTCCCGGGAGAGCAGCACCCTGTTCCCATCCCATGTCTGAGCCAAACTGGGGGTGCTGGGGTGCAGGGGTGGCAGGGTCAGGAGATAGGGGCAGGGGAAGGTACATTCCTCATCCCAATTTATGCTGGCAGCAGCAATACCATCAAGCAGAGTTTGGGAATGAGGGAGGGGGGGATGCCCGCATCTCCCCTTTAACGGTCTCTAACCAGTCTCAGCATCGCCCAGGCTGCTTCAGCAGAGGTTTCCTTGCCATCCGAACCCTTCCCTCTGGTGTAACTCAAAACCTATCTCTGCTCCCCTTTTCCACTTCTAAGGGATGCAGCTATTTCTGTATTACAGGGAAGTTTTAGGAGCAGAATCCATTAGGGGCTCATTTACAGCCATGCCCTTAGGCAGACGCAAACCTCGCTTCACTGAGATGATAGACTAATCCATCAACCTACTTCACCGCTGGCTTGTTCTGTCTGGAAACGACACTACTGAGCACAAGTGCCTAACACCAGCCTGTCTTCTCACTCCCTCTGCAGCCCGGAGATGCTCAAGTACTCCCGGGCCCCTGTGACCAACAGTCCCCGGAGAAAACCCACGCAGCAGCATGCCCACCAGCCCCACACTGTGCTAAAGGGATCAGTTTCTCTTCCACTCACCGATCTGCAGCTTTTGCAAATGTGAGAGCTGTATCCTCACAGCCGGATCACACAGATGAAGGTTGAGCTTCTCCAGGACAAGGGGATAAACCCAAATTGTGTTCAAACCCGGGGCTGTGGCTTGCCTTCCTGCGAGGAACTAGCACCAAAGTCAGATCCAGTCTAAATTTCCTTCCAGCTCTGGTTTCCACCGAATCACACAGAATCATAGGATGTGTTGGGTTGGAAGGGACCTTTAAGGGTCATCCAGTGCCCCCCCTGCCCTGGGCAGGGACACCTCCCACCAGCTCCCAGCCCCGTCCAACCTGGCCTTGAACCCCTCCAGGGATGGGGCAGCCACAGCTTCTCTGGGCACCCTGGGCCAGGGGCTCACCCCCCTCACAGCAAAGGATTTCTTCCTCAGATCTCATCTAAATCTCCCCTCTTCCGATTTGAGGCCGTTACCCCATGTCCTATTATCACTCTCCCTGATGAAGAGTCCCTCCCCATCCGTCCTGTTTCGCTCAGTCTCTAATCGCTCAGCAGAGCCCGTCTGTGATCAAAGTATAAGAAGAGCTTCCTGGCCCAGATCTGGGCCAGTCTCCTGTACAGCCGGCGTGGGAAGAGGACAGCAGTGTGGCCATAAACCCTTCCCGACTCTGATTATCTGCAGCTCAGGGCCTTCCTGAGCCAGAAGATGTATCTGCGAGTAACCTGTATTTAAAAGCCCTTGATGGCCCTTTTCTGTACATATTTGTCTAATGACTTTTCGAACCCATTTCTGCTTTTGGGCTCCACTGGCCCTGGCAGTGAGTTTCACAATTGAATTAGGCGTTATCTGAAAAAGTCTTTCCTCCATAAGGGGAAAGATAAAGTTATCTTGAATTTTCATCTGTTGCTGGCGTCAATCTGAACTCAAATCTTTCTCAAATCTCTGCGAGGAAGTGCAAGTCATGCCCGGCCAAAGGCTGCTGTGGGGTAGGGTCTGGGTGCCCAAGGGCTCCACGAAGGACCTTTTGGTCTCCCCAGGGCCATCTATCTCCATAAGGTACAGCCTGTTCCTAAAATCTCCCTGATTCTGTGTGTGTTCCTATCAGGTCCATCCCAAAGAACTGCACTTTCAGGCCTGTTAAGGTTTCCCAGCACTACCAGGTTCCTTCTAAGTATCTTCCCATCCACTGATCTAATGGGACAGAAGGATTTATTTTCTTCCAGAAACGGACAAGCTAAAGCAATGAAGTTACATTTTTCAAAGTCATGCATCAAAAGAGGAGCTTGTATGTCCCTAATAAGACATGAAAAGAAAGGCAACCCTTTCCAGAGGCTGGCATCCTCGGTCCATTTGCAGCTGGAGATGGGACAGCTCTGTCACATCAAGGCTGGTTATAGACTGGGCCGGATTTGACAATGTCAACTGGGCTTTCCAAGGTTTCCACCGGGCTTGTATCAAAGCAAAAACTGAATCACAGGTCTCTCAAGTGCTATTCTCAGCTCTCTCAGTCAGAGATGCTTTTGTCCAAACAACTCTGTCCCCTTCCCCCTGGGAATTTCCAAAGAAGACTTCAGCACTGGGAAGCCTATGTGTGATATATGTTTCTGCTACAGACCTTACCACGATTTGGCCATAAACATCATTTTAGTGCTGAACGGTGATGCTTTGTTTTATCGGTGCTCTCTCCACACACCCCAGCTGACGACAACGTTCCTTTGGGTGGCTTCTGAAGCAGATGACAAGAAAGGACAGACTGGGAGAAATAAAAAAGAAAGTTTTTAACAAGGAAAGGGATCAGCACACACCTCCCTTCTCCTGATGTTAAACACTGCTGACACAGGCCCTGCACTGCACAAATCTGTAGCTTCCTTTAAATTAGCAATTCCACAGACACAGTAGGAGCTTGCATAAGAATTGTCCATAAAGAGAAGAGAGTCACAATATCAGCCTAGCATGAAACCCTGGTTTCTGCTTTTTAATTAAGATTTCAAGCTTGTGTCTCCCCTGAGGTGCTGTGGAAGGTTTTGCCAGATACAATAAGCAGCCAGGGTCCCTCTCAGCAAAGTGGCTTTTCATAGGATCCTGGCTCTGCTCCCAAACCCTTTAGTGCCGAATTCTCAGTGCCAGATTTGGGGTAAGCATCCCCAGGAAGGTAAAGCCCAGAAGCTGGGTGCTGGGACCCATCCTTGCAGGCTCGGGTCCTCTTGTGCCTCCCCTTCCTCGGCACGGTCTTGCAGGCGATGGGTGGAAGCAACGGGACACGAGTTTTGGTACGCACCATGCTCAGCATTAAACAGAAAGACAGTAACTCTTCAGATGACATTTCTAGCGTGAATATCTGTGTTTATATATTTTAAAAACCATTCTCCACGCTTCCGCCTTCTCTTAGTATTCTCTTGGAACCTCTCTTTCCCCAGCTGCTCCCGCCTGCCATGCATCCTTGCAGCTGGAAAGTGAAGTCAAAGAGACATGAACAATCAAAGAAGTTATCTTCCGGCATTAAAGGCAGATGTTGGCATTTGCATTTGTGCCGGTCCATTCCTCCATCACAACCCTGTTCCCCCACCTGTAATTTCAGAGCAGGGCCCAGTGGATCACGGACACCTCAAAGATGAAGCAGTAGCAAAAGCGGGGCTCCCTGCAGAGTGCCAAAATAGCCTCGCAGACACGGGGGTCACAACCAGAAATCCCTGTCTCCCTCCCTTTTACATCACTGCCAATTTGTGACTCATTTAGGAGGAAAGAGAGACACCACGGGTGCCCCTGCGCAGCTCTCCCCTGGCGATCGCGGTTTCAGAGGTGTCAGGAGGCACCACTGCGCACATCCATCACCCCCATTAATGCCACCCCTCCGACGGCAAACCTCTCCTGAGCAAACGCAAGCTCGCATCTAGCAAACGCCACATCCTCCCCCGCCTACCGCTGCCTCCCCGCAGGCGATGCCAGACCCAACCCAGGCGACACTCCAGAAGCAGCGACTTCCCAGCACTCAATATGGGGGCAGCTGAACGCGGTCCCCACCAGAGACTTTTAGATGCCACCTGGGAGGTAAAGGGAGAGGTACAGCACTGAGCAACGCATCCTGCTGCTGGCTGTCGCCGTATCAAGGGGACATGGCCAAAGATTGCACTGGAAGCAACTCTAAAGGTTTCACAATCACTCCCATAAAGCATTTAATGCACAATAAAAACGGCAAGTAAGTTATCAAGGGCTGGTGTGGAGAAGGAAGCTAATGCTTTGCCCTATAGATGTTCATAAAATATTAAGTAACTTTACAAAGAGGAGGGAAAGGACGCGGTTCGATAGACCGCTGTTAGAAGCAGGTCCATGCTGCCAAGCAGCCAGCAAAATGCAGGATTTCTCTAGGACTCATTAACTCCCATGCCAGCGTTAATGGTCCTGTGGTCCTTCATTCCTCTTCCTCCACACCATGCAAATGGCTTTATTTAGAAGCTGAGATTGGAGCCCAGCTCCACGAATAACATTTGCCTGGATGTAATTAGGCATCAGCAGAGCAAAACTCCCCAGCCAAGGGAGAGCGGAGATCCAGGTCAGGCAGTTCTCTGCCCGCAGCTACCGCCACCCAGCTTGAAAATAAATGAATTTGGGGAATTTGATGCCATGGAATGGACTTTTCAAAGCTCCATGTTTAACTGGGGGGCAGAGGTAAACTGTGTAGAAAGTTTCTGTGGAAAAAATGGGTTGGCTGCCCTTGGCAGTGAGTTGGGGGTTTTCATGCCCATCCTGCTCTGAGGATGGACCAATTCAAGCCACAGGCCACCCGAGGAAGAACTGCCCAGCTCCTCACACAGAACCACAGAATGGTTCGGGTAGGAAGGGACCTTAAAGATCATCCAGTCCCCCCCCCTGCCCTGGGGGGACACCTCCCACCAGCCCAGGCTGCTCCAAGCCCCGTCCAACCTGGCCTTGAACCCCTCCAGGGATGGGGCAGCCATAGCTTCTCTGGGCACCCTGGGACAGGGGCTCACCCCCCTCCCAGCAAAGGATTTCTGCCTGATATCTCATTTAAATCTCCCCTGTTTCGCTGTAAAACCGTTGCCCCATGTCCTATCATTACAATCCCTGATCAAGAGTCCCTCCCCATCCTTCCAGTACCCTTTAGGTACTGGAAGGCCATTATAAGGTCTCCTTGGAGCCTCCTCTTCTCCAGGCTGAACACCCTCAGCCTGTCCTCATAGCAGAGGTGCTCCAGCCCTCTGATCATCTTCGTGGCCCTCCACTGGACCCATTCCAACAGGTCCATGTCCTCATCCCATCCTCCTGGTGGATTTGCACTGGGGCTTGTTTGGGCAGTGCATTTCCCTCACCATTTTCAGGCGCAGGCAGCAGAGGTTAGACCAGGCACGGGTGGGCAGCTGGAGGCAGGGCTGTGCTGTCAGACCCGGGCAGGGAGCGCGGCTGCAGAGCCCCTGCCTTCAATAAATGAGTAGAGAGCAGGCAATGTCCAGGATGATGTGGAAGAAGCTCTCCCAGGAGCAGTCGGGAGCCAGGAGCGATGCTGTCTGTCTCGCTGCAGCGCAAAGCACATCCGATCCGTTCGAGCCTGGGCGATACAAGGGAGCAAATCAGTTCATCGTCAGAGCGACGGGGAGACAAGAGGCGACAAAAATCCAAAACTGATGTTTTGACATTTGTTTGTCCCAAATGAGGACAGAAAATTCAAAATATGCGGGGAAAAAAAAATGGCAGAAGTGGAATCCCATGCAATTTCCATTCAGATGTGTCAAAACAGCTCGTTCTGGCACAGCAAGACATCAACCTGCCTCTGCCCACGCTGCCACTCAGCCCAGGAACGCTGTGGGACAGGCAGCGAGGCTGGATGGCACCCGGGAGCCTGAGCCACAGGGGAAAAATAGTCCATCAGAGTCCTCAGGCCAAGAAGGAGGTCACGGTCTTGAGCATCCCCCTCGGGGCACATAGATACCTGTGCTCTCATTTGGCTGCGATACAAATAATGAGGTGACAACCATTTTGATAAGAATAAAATCTATTCTTTAGACTGAAAAGATGCAATTTTTTTTTTTTATATATGCGTGTGTTTTAGTGAAAAGGCATTAAGTGTCAAAAAAAAAGAGTCCTGAATTAAGGCTTATTTCATTTAAAAAATGTTGAAAGGCAGAACGCCAGGTGTTGTGCAGAGGTTTCTTTGTTCGTTGGCACAATTCAACATGAATTTGCAAAATACTTTGACTAAATCCATTCTGATTTTTCTGTCAGAAACATTCCAGGTGACAATTTTTACCCAGAAAGCTCCACTTGTGGCAACTCAGACAAAACAGTTTAACATCAGCCTGGAGGGAAGTATTTCATTCTTACTTTCCTGGAGAAAAGAAATGAACATTTCCAACAAAACTGACACTTACAGGGGGAGATAATTTGCAGAAAGCTCAATTTTTGCAGAAACCCGGTAGAACAAGGATGTTTGCATGGAAAAATCTCTCTCTGATTCAATGTGTCCCATCACCTCACCCAAAGCTTGCCCTACCCAGACTAAAGCATTTGTTTTAAAGCGCTGGGCCAGCATTTCCAATGGGGAATGCACAAAACCTTTTGCAAACTCCCCAGCTCCAAAAATCTGGAGGCAGCGTTCAGCTGCCGGTACCCGAGCGGGGCCTCAGGAGCCGAAGCCAAAGGGCTGGTATAATCCAGCATGTGCTTCCTGACATTGATGGAGTGACGTTAATTTATAGCAGCTGAGAGCCTGGCCCGGAGCCCTTCCCCGTGCTCCTCACCACGCCGAGCGCTGGCCCTGGGTAAATCTTGTGCTGTCCCCTCCATATGTCCCTCCTGGCCCTGAGAGGGGTTATTTGCCCAGATGGGATGGAAGGAGAGATGTAAACACTTCTGCCAGCCACAGCTTTCGCAGGGGGGAGGACCACCTCCCAGCAGCACCACAGCGCATCCCCCCTGCAAAAAGGCTCAGAGCTTATTTATCACCACCGAACCCCCTTTTCCAGGAGAGCGCTCCTGAACTCACCCCTCCAGAAAAACAGACTTCTTTTTATCCTTGAATTCTTCCGAGATGGCAAGACCGGCTGTTGCCCTCCAACCTCGGCGGGTCAGACCTTCTCCAAGGGTACCCAAAAACCATCCTGCGCTGCGGAGAGATGTGCTCCTGTCCTGCAGGACCTCAAGGTGATTAAACCAGAGGGACACAGAGCTCCTAAAGTTGGGGGGCTCAGAGCTTCCTCTCACACGGATGGCTTTACTTGACTTATTTTAACTCCTTATTGAATCACTGAATCATAGAACGTGTCGGGTTAAAAGGGGCCTCTAAAGCCCATCCAGTCCCACCCCCCTGCAATGAGCAGGGACATCTCCAACTGGATCAGGTTGCTCAGAGCCTCATCCAGCCTGGCCTGGGATGTCTCCAGGGATGGGGCCTCCACCCCCTCTCTGGGCAACCTGGGCCAGGGTCTCACCCCCCTCAGGGTAAAGAACTTCTTCCCAATGTCTGATCTAAACCCACCCTGCTCTAGTTTAAACTGTCCTATCCTTATCGAGGTTTAGTTATTTTATTTTCCTGCTGCTAAAATTTTCCTCCTTTACAACAGAAAAGCTAGTTTAGACTTGCCTTGTCCTTTCTCCGCAAGTCTGGTTTGGTTCATCCTGTTTCTGGATGCCGCCCAGGTCTCTGTGGGGCAGAGGGAAGCGGGACTCACCTCCCCAGCTCTGGACTCACAGCTGAGGTCTCTGCATTAAAGGAAATCCCTGCCTCAGAGGGCGACGGTGCTTGCAGAGCATTATTGAGTCGTTTGTGGAGATGTTTTTACTTGGCATAAATGGGCATTTTTGGACTGGCAAAGCAGGAGTGCATCCAAGCTCACTCTGTGCATAAAGGGGGCTGTAGCCAAGTGATGTAAATTAGAGCAGACCCTAAGCTGGTCTGATTACAGCAGGTCTGCCACCGAAACAGTGCTGGCATGGGGATGAAGAGCCATCCAAATGATCTCCGACAGTGTTGGACTCACCTGAGCTCAACTCAGACTTCCCAGGTTTGCATGATTCCACCGCATGTCTTAGCGGAGGGGTCTACTGGCAGGAAATGGGGACTCCACACTCTGCAAACACAGCAAAAGACTGAATGGAAGAGCAAATGGAAATGCCAGGGTTGATTTGTGCTCTGAGCACAACCACAGAGCTCAGCTCCTTGGACCACTGGGAGCCACTGGACTGGGAGCCAAACTTCACGCCTTGGCCTGTGTGCTGGGAGGAACCGACCTGCCAGTGCGCACCTCAGCCTCTTACCGTTATTGTTATTATTATCATTACTACATGTGTATCAGCTAGAAATCCCAAGCACGGCCCTGCAGCAACGCATTGTGAAAAAAAAAAATTAAAAAAACCAAAACAAAAACCTACAAAAACATGAACGGTCTCTCCAGAAAGGGTATACATTTTTCCTGGCTAATGGCCCATCCCATGATTCAGGCTGAGCCAAATCCTAAATTCTAAGAAAAATCTCCGGCATCCCCCCTTCTGTTTGAAGGGAAACTGCCAACACGTCTCACCAATAATCGTCTGAATCTAAGGAGAGACATTCAAATTTATGATGGGAGGCAGACAGCCAAGTCCCATTGATCTTCAATGAAAATCCTTCAGTGAAAAATCCCTCATCCCCCATCACCGGTGCAAAGAGCTGGGCTTCCTCTGCGCGGCCTGTTTTGTTCTACGGCTCTCATCATCACTGGGTCTGAATTCTTAGCGCTATCCTATTATTATCTCTGATTAAGCGGGGTGGAAGAGGAAATTAGGCGATTCCTGTGTACCCTTAGGCTGGCAGGGATGTGCTTTAGCAATATCTGTTTAACCCATTTGTTACATTCAGAATAAAGTTTCCGGGGAGGACTTTCACCTCTGGCCTGTAGCCTCCCCATCCTGAACTTGGGCATTAGGCTCAGGCACATCGTCAGGGCAATGACTCACTTTCAGTTTTTAAAGCCAACCCAATAAATTCCTAAATGACTTTCTAACAGTGCAGTAAACTCCTCAGAACATAATCAATGCGCATTAACAAAGCCCTGGGAAGCCAAGGAGTTCGTGGGGGGGTAAAGCACATACCATGAATCTTTCCTATGTTGTTGTATCAGGCAGGAACCTCTCACTCCCTCATTGTGTTTGACATCTATAGATGGGAAACGCTGTCTAAAGCCATTCACAGGCTAGCCTGGGTTTTTCAAAAAGTCCTATTGGAGCAGAAAGGTCTAGGCTTGATTTTTTTAAAGATATAAAAATGCCTTAAGATTCAGGTGCATACAAAAAGGGATTTTCACATATGCCACAGAGTCACAGAATAATTTTGGGTTGAAGGGACCTCTGGAGGTCTCCAGTCTGACCTCCTCCTGAGAGGACCATCAGCCAGCTTCACCATTATCTCGGGACCTTGTCCACTCAACTTGTGAATATCTCCAGGGACGGCAGCTCCACCACCTCTCTCGGGGCCTGTCCCAGGGCTGCACAACCCTGCAGGGAAGAGCCCTTGGCACCAGGCAGCTTTAGGGGCTTCATGACATGCAACGGCATTCGAAGGATGCCCATTCCCCTGCTGAGAACTTGTGCTTAGTCGCCTCCATCTCCTGGGGCTCGACACACCAGAAGACATGCCGCTGCATGACATGCTGGGCAAGGAGGTACTTAAAAGAGCTGCTTGGTGATTTTTCTCTGTATGTCAGCAAAATTAGTCACTTCTAAACTCATTGTGTTAAATTTACACCTTAAGGGGAAAATGGGCCCTGTCTCAAACCCAGACTTTGGATGAGTTTCATTCACGCTAATCTGTGCACAAGTTAAATCAAAGTTATACACCTTCAGCTCTCCCTGCAATCCTTACGGAGAAAAAAAAAATAAAAAAACCAACCCAAAACTAACAGATTATCTCATACTGCAGTCAGCTCTAAGGTAAACATCGGGCTGGGAAACCAGCTCAGACTTGAACACCTATCAGTGTTTCAGGTTAGGCCAGACAAATCCTGCCCCTGGACCACCGTCAAGCCCCGAGCTCCAACCAGGATCTCTAGTCATCTCATTACCAGCGTTGTTATGGGATCTAGAGGTCCTGATTAGACGCGGCGCCCTGTTGTGCTAGGAGCCGCACACAGACACAGAGCCAAGGCCTGGCCCAAAAAAGACTGCAATAAAAATAGACAAGACAGATGGAGGCGCAGATTTACGGAAAGTCGCACAGCAGGTCGGAAGCAGAGTTGAAATGAGAGCGCAGGCAAGTAGCAGGTCTGAGATCCCTCAATTAATGCTTTTTCTTTGGCACTAAGGCATAAACCATACACTTCAA
This sequence comes from Rhinoptilus africanus, assembly GCA_013400135.1. Lineage (NCBI taxonomy): Eukaryota > Metazoa > Chordata > Aves > Charadriiformes > Glareolidae > Rhinoptilus > Rhinoptilus africanus. The sequence goes on from VXBO01010022.1 coordinate 836,561, forward strand.
ATCGCTCTAGCCCAGATGCTCTGGCCACCTTGAATTCAGAGCCCAGAAAGATGCAAAGCCTATTTCAGAGATGGCTGGTACAGAGCCAGAATGCTACAGCCCCAAATTGCTTCTCCCAAGACCCACAATTCATTAATGTCCCCAGGTTTTCAGTCTCCCGTGACGATTTTCATTGAAGCTGGGCATCCTTTCCAACTCCCACAGCTTTCCCTGGGCTCTGACTCACCACACTTACCTTCTCCCAAACCCTCCTTCCTTTGGAAATCAAGATGTGTTGCCATTGCATCATTAGTTGTAATAACAGATAGCGTTAACAGTAGATGTCATTAATCATTAGACCAACAATCATGCTGAGTATGCTTTGTGTTCATTACTACAGTGCTCTGTTTGTTGTTAATATAATACTTATAAATAGTATTAATAGTAATTGCATCAATAATAATACCACAGTTGTGAAAGGTTTATATAGCATCCATCTGCTCAGAGATCCACTGCGACAGATAACGCTACAACCATCTGGCGTCGCTGGGTGCGTTCGGCTCCTACTTATCAGCCCGGCAGATCAGGCAGCCGCCTCCATCCCGGGAGCTCCCACTGGTTCTGACTCGCCAGCAGCCGTAAATCACCGCTAAACCGCAGCCCCTCCTGCAGAGGGAGATGGGAACCCACAGGCAAAAGTTGGGAGCACCAAGACATAAAGCACGAGAGCTTCTCACTGCAGCATGCGGAGAGGCCCGGAGAGCGGGATCTGCAAAACCACAGCGCAATAAAGAGAGACACATCACTGCAAAGGCACAGGGTGGTCAGAGCAGTTACCCGTTTAGTTCCCACTGCTTTTAAAAGTAGCCTTTATGTGGTTTTGGCTTGGAAAGGAATCCCTCTTGTCCTGGGCTTGTGGGCACTGCCCTAACGAGGTCCTCACACAGCAAACCCAGCACCCCACTGGGTGCTGTTATCCCGGCTGTATTTAATGCCAGGAAAACATTCTATAATGTAGACTCATCACCTGCCTCCGTGCAGGTGCCCCCCATCCCTTGATCAGTCTCACTGCAAAAAGAAGAGCAGGGCAAAGGGGGTCCATTCCTTCCCCAGCCAGCGCTGGCAGGGGGTGCAAGTTTGGCAACAAATCCTGGGTCCCTGCAAGGAACTCACCCGCACAAAAAGGGCCATTGGGGAATTGGCCACAAGCGTGGCTGTCTATGGGTGCCCACATAAGCATGCCAAGTGCCTGGTGGAAACGGCTAAAACCACTCAAAAACTGGATCTTGTTCAGCATCTCCCTTTTTTCTTCACCCCACGAACAAAGCAAGAGCTTGAAGGTGAAAGGAAGAACAGTCAATCCACGTTCTCCCATCAGAGGAAACCCACAGGAGGAAACTGCTGGAAGGAGCCACGGAAGCTGCGGCAGTAACGTCCTGGACAGGGAGGTTTGATCTTGGTCGTCATCTCATGAGTAGGATTTCCATCCAGGTCTTTCTCAGGAGATCTCCCAAGAGAGCAAGTCTGAAAAACACAGCTCTTGGGAGCGGTGTGTCAAAAGATTAACGTTCACTCCTGCTCCTCATCAACCCCCGAACATCCCCAGAGGAAGCGTCTCTGGCAGAATTTAGCACTTCTGCTCCTGCCCTGGCTATGCAGAGCTGTGTGAAAAAGAAGGGAAACTTGCAGAAAAAAAAAATTATGGGCAGATTTGGGCTCCTCAGGCAGGAGGTCCTGCATGGATGGACAACGCAGCAGCAAAACCAGAATCTCAGGAGGCTCAGGATCTCCACAGTGGTTTGCATGTAGCCTTGGAAATCTCTGATTTCCTTCCAACATCAAGATCCCCAAGCAAGACAGTGATCCTAATTCCCCCGGCTAGAAAGCAGGGACGACGCTGTTTACCTGCCATTAGGAAGCCCCCTGCTATAGCTGGGCGCAGCGTTCAAATAGCACTTGGATTTTGGAAGATGCGCTTTTACTTTCTGTAAAAGCCAAGACAATCTAAAAAGGCCGGATTGCTGGAAAACTCCCAGCCCCTGACAGCTGGAGACACACTTTATGGCAGGCTGGGCACCCACTTTTGATAATCTTGACTTACAGAGAGCAATACCACAGCAAATCCCGAGCAGAGCCTTTGTGCCAGGTGGAAAGAGATGGTTCTCTGCATCAGGAGCTCCATGGGATTTGGCCATGGAGAAAGCTAAAGCAGAACAGTTCAATTCCAACACAGACAACGAGCTACTTCCGCGAAAATAACAGGAATCAGCACCAAACCCCTCATATTTACAAACCTCACAAGTTCCTTTTATACGCTCTTTGGGGTTTTTTTTACAAGTTTTTGGGGCTTCCACAAGAATTTCTATTTTAAGTCCAAAAAGACTCTTTCTTTTCTTGTTAGTAATGGCATTTGAAGGTAAAAAGGGTCATTCCAAGACAAATATCTTTTAAATATCCTCAGTGAATGAGGAAAAAGATTCAGGCAATCTGGCATTTTTCTCTCCAGAACAGAATGGTTTTGACCACATCATGTTTTTACAATGGAAATACCTTTCTCTTGAAAGTATGTCTCGTTCTCTCAGCCGTGGTTCCCAAACGCAGCACGTTCGGGAAAAGCAGCAAGACACAGCTTGTCCCCGCTCACCAGACACACAAAGTTCTCCAGCTAAAATCAGGTGAAATAATGACACATGTAAAGAAAAAAAAAGTTTCAAACAAACTCTCCTTTTTGTGCTCCTCCCAGCTCAACTGCAAGCTCTTCAAAGTTTCCCCTCTCATTGAGTTGAGTCATTAGTCTTCGGATAAGTGATGCTCGAGCCTTTGATTAAAATTACTGGGGAGCGTCTCTGCATGATTAAAGAGAGATAACACAATAAAAGGAAGAGGACTTTACACCATTATTACGGCAAATAAGTGCAATTCCCAACCTGAGAGCTGCATCAACTTGTCTAATGTAATAAATGCTTCCCCTGTTGGAAATGTGTCAAATTAGACTTCAAGATGTCAGCCTTCGGTTTTCAAAGGTCTCCAAGCTGTGTGACTGCAAGGCTAATCCGACGAAGAGCTGGAAGGTGACGCTGCCCCATCGAGCAGGGCACGGAGGGAGCGACACGCGCTTGTTAGCGGTTGACAAGCCACCTCCAGAAGGTAGGGGAGGGTGCAGACAGACACGCAGATGCGTGATGCCAGAGAAAGGAGGTTGGGGCAGGGTTCAAGGGGTGGATTTGAGGTCCAGGACAGGCAGGTTGGGTCTGCTCCAATGCACTCATACATGCAGGTTTGTTCATGTCTAAGCCACCACAGAATCCCAGAATGGTGGGGGTTGGAAGGGACCTCTGGAGATCATCTAGTCCAACCCCCTGCCAGAGCAGGGTCACCCAGAGCAAGTAACGCAGTGAGTCTCTCTGGGGGCTTGGTCACACCTTTGTCAAGGGAAAAAAACATCCTTCCCAATCTTACCCAAACAAGAATACTGGTTCCGACAGGGAAAAAAAAAAAAGAAAGTCATTTTTAGTCCAAAGAGAATGTCTACCCAAGAATTTATTTCAGAAGAGCTACACCATCTGACTTCCTGATGTAGATAAGCCGAGAGGCTCTTGCTCTCCTCCTGGAAGAAAGGATCACTCATTCCCTCCCCAGCCATGATGTGGGGCTACATTCTCTATGGCAAGGAGCGAAGACGCTGTGCTGCTGGTAGCTTGTAAAAGTGTAGACAGATAGCTCACAGAAACATCCTATTTGTGGCTTAAAATATACTAGTTTATCATGCAAATGATATGTCAACAGAATAGCTGTACTTGGCAATACTTCCCGAAGTAAATTAAGCAGTTAAACATGCCATGTGTAATATTAAGGAGGTTATGTGTTACATATAATAAGCAGATGAAGCCAAGTTGTCAGGAAGCCAGGTTTCCTCTAGAAAACTGAAATTCAACTCAAAGGAACCAAGGTGTGTGCATCTTCCCACTCCAGCAACGCGAGAAGGGTGAAGTTTGGGAAAAGCGGGGTCGCGTTTCTGCCGAGACCCCTCGAGGTAACATGGTCCCAGCCGGGGCCCCACCGAGGTTTTATCCGCGAGACGAATGGTCCTGTCTCAGCTCCTGGGTTGGCATTTCGAGAGCCGGTGCATGCCGAGGGCTCGCATTGTGCATTTTTCACAGCTTGAGCTCCCTGTGCCTGGGAACTATTTGCAAGGGTAAAAATAATGCATGATCCAATCTTCTCAAGGCTTTTCGCTTCCTGGAGGGTGGATATACCAGGCAGGGGGAAAAAAAAAAAGGAAAAAAAAAATCTCTTGGATTATTTCAGCTCCACAAATTGCTCCCTGAGGCAAGTAAATGTTGTAAAAAACATACACAAATATTCAGATTCAGGTTTAACCAAATACCAGGACATTTGGATTTATTCAAGTGTCAGCAGCCCCCAAGCTTTCCTAGTTATTCCAGGCTCCCTTACATCAGCAAATGTTTTCTGTTCCACAAAATCTCAAAGTCAAACCTTGGGGGGGGGGGCCTCATGGGGTCCAAAAGAGTCAAATGAAACTGTTCCCTGCCTGCCCCATGAACCAGCTCATTACACTCCAGCCCTCACGCTGCTCTTCAAAGAGAAAAGGGCTCCTGTGATTTATGGAGAATCAAAGCTAAAATCCCTTTTGTTTACAGAGGTGATGTTTGGTTTCAGGGTGTTGTTTTAAAGGGACCTGTCGGAGTGAGACGCGGAGAGGAGGGCTCCTCAGTCCCACCTTGCCCGGGATGCTCGTCCCACCCAGACTTCATCCCCAAACCTCCTCTTCTCCAGCACCTCCAGCCTCTCCCATCTCCCCTAACCCATTCGGCACCCAGTGTCTTCACAGACACCTTTTTTGGAAGGGAAAGCTCTTATCTCACTTACGCTCTACATTTCAAGACTGCTGTGAGCCTTCAGGCGAATATTTTTTCACACATCCTAAAAACCCATCCCTCCCTCTGCACACACGTGCGCACATTCCTTATGGTCTGCTTCCCCTCAGAGCCCCGTGGGCCTGAAAAGATGATAAAATTTCAGTAAAGTAGGTGTTTCTTAAGCATTTTCTAACAGTTCATGACCTCATTTAAACCCCTATGAGAAACACAATGGGATGCACCACGTAACCCTGAAAAAAAGGATGGGTCTGAGTTAATTTCTTCCAAAACATCCAGTGATGAGAAATCCAGCAATATCACCAAATCATTTCCTTCGCTGTTAAAATACACCACCCTGCTCCTGTGCGGTAAAGCCCTCCAGCCACTGATGCTCATGCTCCCTGCCGTGTTGTGAAGCTCTCCAATACCACCATTTCTCTTCCTTGCAGGTGTAATGGTGCCATCAGCCAGCTATTACCCTCTCTTTGCTAAATTAAGCAGATCACACTCCTTGATTCACTCTCCGAAAGGTGTGATTTCCTATTCATTAGTCTTTTTGTGGCTCTTTGAATCTCCTCCGGTATTTCCCCACCCTTTTTGAGCTGCGGATACTGTGCCAAGTACAGGGGTAACGCAACCTTCCTCTGCAAAACCGGCCAGAGGATCACAAGCTGCTCATCAGTGACCTACTGTCTCCCCAGGGCTCTCCTGAATCCTCTGTTACCCCATCCTGTAGTTATTCCCTGCATTCCCTGGCTCCACAGCTGGGCTTTCTGCCCCAGCTTTAGAAAAACACGCAATGTCCAGAGGTGATTCATTCCGTTCTAAGGGATATCTAAGGTACAGCGAACTAACTCATGCTCTGGAGGTGCCTCCACCCTTCCTAGGACTAGAAGTGGACCCCACACAGCTAACATTTAGATGGCCTCAGTTAAGCAAGATGAATGGTCTGACATTTGACCGTACCAAAATGCCGTGTTTACTTGACCCGGGGCTGCCAAGCAAAGCCAAGGCTCCATATCATTAACTGGGGCTCTGCAAGGGCTGCTTTTCTTCCCCAGCCTTTGTGTCACTTTCAGTATTTATCAATGAGGATTTAACAGATTCTTCTCTTTATTTTCCCCTGCCTCATTGCTGGGGACATTAAATGGGATAGAGTCAAGACCAGCCATTTAGGGTCTCCGCGAGAAACAAAGCTATTTGGAGTGGAATTTCCTTTTAGGACTCCATTTGGAAACCAATTACAAACCCTGTTGGTTTAACGTGCACCATGTTGATTTTGGATGGCTCTGCTTTATCCATTAGCATGTCCTGTGATATGAAGCCAAACGCTTTTGAGAAGTTTGACTAACTTAAGCCCAAGTGTAGGGGGTGACAGACGGCCTCCCTTAGACGGACAGGCTTTGAGGGCAGAAAGGATTATCACGACCAGGAGTCTGACCTCCTGAGTGACACCAGCTATAAAATTCCATCCATTGGGCTCCTTTGAAAATCCCTACTATAAATCTTTCAGGTTCAGTCCTTTCCCTGCACAGCTCCCCTGGGAACACCACAGTTGCTCAGAATGGATGCTGGAGTGAGGGATGATGGAATGGGGAGGGAGGGAAGGGTCCAGCTCCGGCCCGGTCTCTCCTACGTGTGTTGACCTAGCAGCAGACTCCTGAAACAATTCATATTTTCCACGCTGCTAATTTTAGGTCTTTGCTTTCCAACACCCACAGACTTGGAGACACAGCCCGCTGCCTCGCTGCAGCTTAAATGCTTTCTAATGGCCTCAACCCAGAGATTTACACTGAGCCAACTCACTTTGAAACCCTTCCATAAAAACGCCTTCTGCAAACAGATTTGTTTCATTATCGTTGGGCCTGAAAGTGCCTGAAGTAACAAACAACTTCAGACTCCTTCAAATTTATTGTGGCGCTAGGTTTGCACTTCATTTAAATCCTGTGTACCTGGGTGCACGTCTTATTGGGGGGCCAGGCAGGGGAGGGTGGATGGAGAGCCCTGGTGCAATGTATTAGTGATTATGGCGCAATAAATATTGGATGGAGGATCTATGATAACATCTATTACGGCTTTATGAAATATTGATAGCGTCTGAATACATATTGCCTCCTGAACAGCTCATTCCGGAGATGTTTAATGAAAGACATCTGTCGTTTTATCCTTGAATCTACATGCAGGCGAAGTATAGGCTCTATCCTCGCTGTAATCTCAGCAAGGGCTTCCAGAGCTGTAAGGAAACGGCATGAAATACTCAGGCTCACCTATCCAGAGGGGTGGAGGGCAGAGAGATGGAGACTGTTTTATGTGTACCGGGTCTTTCATTTTGGAAATGAATTAACTTGGTGCTCCTCTGAAATCAATCCCTGCACAGACAACTGGCTTTAATGGGACCAATAAAAGACTGCGCAGGCTGCTGTGGCGAAACAGTGGGAGAGAATGGGGACTCCCAGGAAAATCAGCTCATCCTTCAGATTTTTATCCCTGATCAGACACTTCTCACCACTTAACCTGGGTGCATTTAACCAGGGCACAACACTCTGCCCTCCATGAGCCAAACACACTAACCCCGCATGCAAATCCACCACAAATGCCTCCCATATTCCCAAATTAATGACACGTGGTGTTATCCCTCACCTTGTAAAGTCTCTCCAGGGCATGCATGTGCATGCATGCACACAAACCCCCGCATGCTTGGTTATTTTTATCTTTACACCACAGAATTGACTTTCCGTTTAATACGTCTGCCTGCACAAAGCCCAGCTCCCCTCCTCACCTCCCCCCAGCACCGGGAAATCAAAGCACATCATCCCCACGCACCTTTTGCTGGCTCCAACTCTTATCTCACGTACAAAACCCAAACACCCCATCACACACTACAGTGGGGAGGTGCAGCTCTACCATACACAGAACAGACACCCCCCCCAAAAAGCCTTCCAAATCCACCGAGGTTTGAACGCAGCCCCACAGACAGCTCTCTGCTGCCATTTGCACACTGTGCCATCGCATCCGTTCTCCTCTTGGCCCATCCTTCAAACCTGACAGGAGCATTTTGGGGAAAAAAAGGTGTTTTCCTTCCACAACCCTCTTACTCTCTTGGGAAAAGAAAGGTTGATCTGGCTGTACTACAGCATCTTCACCAAAGACAGGAAAGCCTTGTATGAAGGTATGTCCTGAAATCCTGTCCCAGGGACAAAATCCCCCTGGGCTTCCCAGGGATGAGGAAATGTTGATGCACAACAGTGACCTTCTTTGTTCATCTCCCTGTTGTGTCTAGGGCAAACCCAGGGACATTCCCCTGGCAAAGGACACACTCCCTGTTGATCCTGGGAGCAGACGGTGACCCTCTGCTCTGAGGACAGACTGGGGCAGCACCCAGGAGAGGACCAGTTCGGCACCCGCTGCTCTTGGATAGGTCAAAGTTCCCACAAAGAGCAGTACACCAAACCTGTGTTAAGCAGCCTGAGATGAACGTGTTGTTACTCCTCATTTTCTGTCGTGGTGTCAGCGCTGAATCCAGAGGAATAGAAGAAAGGCGTGTTGCCTTCAGAAGTCAGATATAACTGAAGAGCATCGACCTTTCCTCACCCATGGAGAGAAGACATTTCACGGAAGCGTAGTACAAGGCAGTGTTGGCTCAGTTGTTTTGTTTGATCAACAAATAGCCTTTCCTCTGGCCTGGGCAGAGCCTGCAAAGCTGATTTCAGCCCGCTTAACCCCAGGTTGTGACTGTAAAATTGATCCTTGGGCCTGCCTGGCAGCATCCTCTCGTCCTGCCCCTGCCCTCACACACTCAGCTGGAATGAACTCTTTCACCTTAGGTCTTAACAAGGAAAGGATAAGCTTTGCCAGCCCTGGGACCACCAAACCGAGCCTCCTCATTTGTCTCCCCAAGGACAAAAACCCTAATGAAACCTTATTTCTTGATGTTTATTTCACACACACAGAGAAGATCCTTCCTCTGAATCATGGGCCATGCAGGGCAAGATCAAAAGAGAAATCAGAAATTAATGTGATACCTCAGACACAGATTTTCTGCAGCATCTCATAAGATCAATATCCGCTTGCACGCAGTGCTTCCCTGGGAACATTTTTCCCCCACGGTGAACCGACTTATCCACCCAGCAACAGCCAGAGCCACTGAGGAGCAGAACAACACCTCTCCCACCATTTGGTCCCACGTAGGAGAGCCTACTGCATTTACAAAAACAACACGCGGCACTCCCTTGCCCTCTGAATTAATGATGGGTGCGATTGTGTTTCTCTTTACTTACCCAGCAGGAGGAATCCCAGCGCCGGAGCCACCTCTGGTCTTCATGCAGGGAAGCATCTCCACAGCCCAGGCCTGAGAAAAGATGCAAAGCATTGTAAAAACATTGTCAGAGCCATTTCTTGGTCCTGGCCCTTTGCTCTCATTCAGTTTTCCTCTGTATGGGCTGTGAGGCAGCAGCAGCATCTCACTCCATGTTCAAATAGAGACTAACCCTGGAAAGGTCTTAAGAAAGGTGTGAATGTACAAATAAATGCAGGTAATAGACAATGATCCGCTTTTGTTGGGGATTTTTTTTCCCCATCTCATTTCTTAGTCTAAAATGTGCATCTCTCTTTAGTGAAAACTCAGCTTCGCATTATAAGCTTAGCTTCTTAAGAAATCGGCTCAATTTTAGCACTATTATTTTATGAAAATGAGAGTAAAATCTTGCCTCTTCCAGTAAATTATACCACTTTCTAGTTGAGGTTTCAAACCAATTCAGCAAACACCCTGAAGCCCTTGCATGGATGTTTCTTACCACAGTAGCTTAAATGGGGTATTAAATCGCATCTTTAGCTAAATCAATGCAGGTTGAAACAGTAGCATAGAACAGACAAACACACGCTCCTCCTGGCCATTTATCCACTCCCTGGATTACCTTCCCAGCCCCAGTCTGGGAGCAGAGCTCTGAGTTCACCCATCCCCAAGCAGATCGGGATGCAGGCAGTCAACTGCGGGTACAGCGTTGATGTGCATCAGGGTTGGTCCTGCCCTTTCCCCTTCCCCAGGCGACCAGTTCCACAGGCTCAACCCATCCCTGCCCACTCTCTGATTAAGGTTTTAAGCACGCACATCACAGAGACAGCAGCTGAAAAAAACCATTCGTGCTTTCCCATCCCACCTTCCCTCTTCCGCAACAGTGCGTATTTCTTCTGCCTCCCTCCATCAATCCCTTTCCAATGGCATTTCCCTTCCTGCTGCCAAATGGATGCTTAGGAGCATGGAGATAGTAAAACATCGTGCTAATGTCCCTTGCTGCTGCGTAGTCTCCTCCCATTAGTGGTACAGCAGCATCAGGTTATACGCTGTTAATAGCCTTTCCACTTGTTTATAGCTTCTCTGGCATCATTCCTGGATTTAGCACCGCTGTTTTACTTCCCCACACCACTTCAGGGACGACCTCCCCAAAAGCAGCAGGACTCACGTGTCGTGCGTGCCATGTGTAATTCGCCACGGGGGAGGCTGGTGGGGGTCATCCCCAGCAACCAGCACATCAAAAACCACATTACAGCATCTGGGATGGGGTGGAGGTTCGAGGGGGAAAGGGATTCTTTTTTTCGTGGAGTGAGTGAATAATTCATAGGCAAACCATTGACATGATAAATTCCTCCATTTCTCCTCTTTTGTGAATTGACAGCGAACAACTTCCCAGTTCCTCCCCTCTGCATTTTCATTATCCAGAATTATTCACTAAACAATTGCTTGGAATAATTCTGGGGAGCAAGTTCTCTGCTGGGGACGTCGGCACTGACGTCAGTGGAATTAGCGCCAGCAGGAGCTTTGGTTCAGAGGCGACGGGCCGTCCACGAGCCTTTCATCACGAGGATTTGGTCTCTAGCTTTTGAGCCATGCTGATTAGCTGTGGCAGAGCACAGAGGCTGGACGGTCCCGTTTTCTCTTCCATTAGACCAGCAGAGTTCTGCAAATCAGGTTTTCCACCTTGAATACTTATGTTTACAAATTAATGGGGGTTGAAATTGCCGAGATGTGATGATATATCGCATTGGTGCTTCCAGCAGCACTTCTGCCAGCATGTTTCATCTCCCGCCCTGCAGGACAAACGGGAACAAAGTGGGATTTCTACATTTCCATTTCAACGGCTGCGAATGAGCCCTGCCCTTTCCAGCAACGGGCTGCACAGAGCCCATACGGGCTCTCTGAACCCACCGCCGGGCTCACCGGTACAGCTCACCGCCTTTGATATTCATGGGAAGAGAAAGACAACAATGGAAGGTTTGCTTTTTAATTTCATGGGAAATTTTGAAAAGTGGCTTTTGCTCGGCTCTGCACTTCATTTATTCATTTACAGACTGACCCAAGCCCCGTATGAACAACTGAATGTCTTCAGCGTACCGCAGCTCTGACTCAGAGAGTCCTTGATATTTATCTGCCTGCAGTTTCCAATAAGTTAACGCCGCCTGACCTAAAATACCAAATTCCGAGGGAGCTCTCTGGCTGATGACTCCTGGTATCTGACAGCGATTGTCTGGGGTGTATTTTCTGTATTTATTTATCGTAAATGAGACACCTGACACCATGAGATCATAAGCAATTTCCAGCTCTCTCCAAATCACCGGTAGGGTTCCAGTTCCGAGCCTCGCAACATCATCAATTCTGCTGCAAAGTTTTTGGGGCTGATTGTCGGTAATTTGCAACACAGAAGTTGGAGGGAGAGAATTGCTTGCAGTTCTCCATCTTCTTCAGAAAATCAGGCTGCCTTGGGCAGGCAAACCAGACTGTCATTACCATAAAAAACCTACAAATCTGGGGATCTGACTCTGTTCTTTGAAATGTTTTAGGTCAGTGGCAAAATGTAAATGTCATAAATGTATTTCCAGTTCTCTGACTCAGCATCTGCCTTCCCCACAACATGTCCCTGCATTTGGATTTAGGGTAATTCCTGTCACCATCCTAGACCTATCTGTTTACACAGTTGACAAAATAACTTCCCAACAAGTGACAATGGTTCATAAACACAAATCTGATTTCTGCAAAAAATCAGGATCTTTCCTTGCTGCTAAAACCCTCTAGTTAAACGTTCTCCCACCGCACAGAGGAAAATTTCACACCGAGGAGACACAATTGCAGATCAGCAAGCTTTACTTCTGCTGTGCCTCAGATAATCGCCTGAGCACGCTGGAAAGAGCTTCCTGTACAGCTGAGATCTTCAGACGCTTTTCCTCGTTACATCCCTCTTCCACCAACTCCCCTGCCTTGCAGAAGGGCTGCATGAATGTTGCCAGCAGTTTGTAACCTTTTCCCTTTAGACGCAAGAGTTCCTCGTACGCTCCCGTACCAGGAGTGAGCATCCCACAGGGACACTGTGCCTTCGGGTCCAGCTCCAGCCACGGAGGCAGGCAGACCCTGCAGCCAATGTCTGAATCTCATCATCTCCTACTTCAGCAAAGGAGCAGCACACATCCATAACTTTATAATTTCAATCTCACTCTAAGAGAAGCATCCCGGTGCTTCAGAATAGCTCATTTCTGGTATGGGGCAGATTTTCCTGCCCATCACCCTCCCATCCTGGTGGCTTGGAAAATCCCAACTCAAGTTCATGTCACTGACCATCAAACACCATCTACTCCTCTATGCTTAAGACAAATGAACGCAAACCTTAAGGACAGAAAGAGAGAAAGAAATGAAACCCAAGCCACCATACGTAGTCCCAGACAGCTCTTCTCTCTTTAGTCCAGGCTACCCCCAAATGCAGAAGTGCATCAGAGTTAGGGCATCATCTGGGATCAAAACTGCTGCCTGGAAAAATGCAGCTGGCTGATGCAAAGGTGATTATCCCTTGGCTGGCTGGTTTTGCTTATTTTTGGGGGGTGCTGGGGTTTTTTGTCAGTAAAACTAATGGACAGGACCCAATGCCTCAGTTTCTTCATTTAAGGCAAGCAATATGATGCTGAGATGAGGGTGAGAAGCTCAGGGACTGACAGGAAAGCCAAGGCACAAATAGATAAAACCCAGATTTTTTTACACCGAACCCCTACTGACAGTGAGGGTGGGTAAAGCCCCTTCAAACCAGCTGTGTGGTCACCAGGGCTAGAGCCAGAAACAGAAGCGACCACTATCACTGGCAGGGTGTTGTGGGCTTCTTAGAGACACAGGTCTCCTTCCCCCGGCTACAGCACCGTGCCAGCGTGGCCACACTGCTGCCCAAAGGTAGTATCTCAGCACCAGATTGCAGTGCATAGTGCAGACAGACCCTAAATTCAAGCCGAACCCGGAGCAGCCCCCAGGCACATGGCACCCTGTTCATCCCTGACCCCTGCACATCCATCACCGGCATCATCTGCAGGCAACATCCCCACCAGAGCCCCAGGTCCAACGTGTGCAACAATACAGCCCTTCTGCCATGGGAAAGCAGGAAAAACACATCTCTCACCCTCTCCACTGGGCCCCAGAGGAGAAGTCTTTCCAGCTCAGGGCAGGAGATACTTGTGTGCCTCTTGGCCTCGCTCGATGTGTCTGCAAATCCTCCTGGTGTCAGCTGGCTCTAGGCATCCTGCAGCAGGGAGAGATGGTCCCCATCAACATTCAAGGCACGCAGGCGCAGGGAGAGAGGAGACAGGTAGGGAGAGCCTCTGCCACAGCCAGATGAAGGAATCTCGCTCGGAGGCAGAGCAGGAGGGCGGCTGTTTGCAGGGTCTGTGTTATGCTGCGAGCACCAACCAAGCTCTGCTCTTACAGAGTCCCTTCATCCCTGTCCAGGACCACCCTGCCCCGGCATTGTGTCCCAGCCAAAGCCAGCAGATCATGACCGGGGGCCCTGGAGCCGTTTCAGGGCTTTGCACACTACAAAGAAGCCCTGGTTCTTTTAATTAGCTGGAGACTGTAAATAAGCATAGCATGTGCCCAGGCCCCTCCTGCAGAGCCCAGGAGAAAGTGTGGCACGCTTCTGGGATCGCTGTCAGTAGGTGAAAAAGCTGTTTGGCACCCAGGCTGGCAGCGGTGGGGATCTCAGGCTCGCGCTGGGGGCAGCCTGAGCACCAGCAACCACCAGCAAGCCAGACCAGCCAGAGCCCACACCAGCTCCCTGGCATCCAAACCCCTGGGAGCGACAGGCACCCAGACCAGGGACCACCCACCATTGCCCGCGGGGACCACAGAGGAGTCATTCCCCAGAACCAAGACTAGTGACCTGGTATCACCACTATCTCCTCCCCGTCCATCCGTCCCTCCCTCCCTCCCTCCCCACACATTCCTGGCCATTGCTCTCACCACCCAGTCCCAACAACCCATCCATACTTCCCCCTACGTGCTGCTTTTCTTTCCACTTCTTTAGCCCCTTTCCAGTCTGTCTCCACTTGTTTCAGATTAGAAAGTCAGTGTTTGTCTTCTCATCCACTCTGCAGGGGTCCCTCTACCTACAAGGGGATAGAAGAGGATGCAGATGAGCGTCCTGCGAGAGCAGGACCAAACAAACACCCCCACCCTGTGCCTGGGAAGCACCCACCAGCTCCCACTGTCTGGCAGAGAATAGTGAGGGCAGAAAGGGCTTTATTGGGGGGACCCAGGCTGGGACCCGGGGCAGCAGATGCCACAAAGGTCCTTTCAGAGACATCAAAGATTAGGTCCATACCAGGTTCTCCCGCTGCTCCAGAAAAATGCAGATTTACACGTTACTGGGTTTCAGCTTTTGCTTAATCCTCTCCTCTTGTTGGTGTTACAGAATTAAAAGCAACTGGTGCTGCAGAAGAGCAGAGAGCACCAGAACAGAGCCAGGGACCCATCGAGGGCGTGAGACTAATAAATATAGATCCTAATTATTATTAACCCAGGACAAAGTTTCTCTCCTCCTTTGGGTGCAGTTCATACTACTCCAGAAGGCCAAGCTGAGCCATAATTTACATTTTATTTACCCAGCAAACACCAGCCAGGCACCAGTCCTGGGCTCCCCTGGGGCATCAGGCAGAACAGCTTCACCTGGGCATTTCCCCGAGCCCTGGGCTGAAGCAGCGATGCTGGCACAGGCAGTGCCCAGGTAACACAATCAGCCATCGCAGCATCTTCTGATTCAAGCTCTAAAGGATATTGTATCCTTCAAAGAAGGTATAAGAGCAAGGGAGATCAGACAGGACCTGGACTATAACCTTCCCACCCCCAAATCCCCTCCACCGTCCTCTGAAACAGAGCCCATGAGTCAAACTTTGCTGCTTCCCCCTCTTCACCTTACACCATCGCTCCTCGCAGCTTTAATTAAAAAGAAAAGGATGTGCTCGAAGCAGGGAGGCGCATCCTGTTGTGCAACAGGGGTGAGACTCCTCGCCCCTCAAAGACATGGTTCTCCTGGGACCAGGAGGGTCCGTCTGGTGGCACGGGGTGAGAAGAGGCTCAGGAGCAAGGAGAAGCCACGGCATTCTCCGGTTGCGGCGCCTGGGCTGGCTCTCCAGCCCTCGTTACCATGTCGTGCGCCAGTTGGCACCGCTGACGCTGTGGTGCTCTGGAGCACCCTTATCTCTCCAGGAGAGGCTTTCATTGCAGCCCTCAAGCACTAGGAAATGGAGATACTCGACTCGCTGATACTGCTCTGCAAATCAATCAGCAGGGGAGGATGGGAAGGGGAACAGCTCGTCCCTGCCTCTCACACCGCAGAGGCTTTGCCCTTCATTAGTGACAGCAGATTAATTCCCACCCAAAGCTCAGGCATCACTAGTGCCCCCCCTCTGATGCACAGCAGGGAAACCACCAAGTTTAGCCCCTGCCTACCAGTGACCCACTGTGGAGGCAACAGCCACCAGGCAGCATGGGGCTCCCAGGGACGATGGGGCTCGGGTCATACTGCCCATGGGTACAGAGGGTACAATCCATGCCATAAGGGCTATAAATCCGCAAACTTTCTTTGCCAGGAAGCTCTCTGCAGGCTGGGCTGGCCATTCCCCTGAGGTAAGAGAAGGAGCCGTCGCCAATGCCCAGAGGCAGCAGTGCCATCCCCGCTGTATGCAGGAGGAGGGGAGGCAGTGGGTCTGGGGAGTTTTGGCAGCTGGAGATAGACCCAGGCTCGCTGTGGGCACAGTGCAGTGAAAAGACAGGGGCAAGACAGGCTGCCAGCCCCATGGCAGGAGGCTCCAGGTGGGCTCCCACCAACTCCTGCACCTACGGCAGAGCTTTGCCCCAGGTGGGAGCAGGACACCAAGGAGGGGGGAATAAGGGGATGGGTGTCTGCACGCCTGGCAGAGCCGCTGTCTCCAGACACCCACGCAGGGCTGCAGGGTGCCCCCTCCCTCCTCTCCCCTCCCAGCCGCGCAAAGCACCAACCTGCCCTCCTGGATGCTGCTTTTCTGCTGGTAGTTTGTGAGTCACATCATTGATGTCACCTCTCGGCGTCACCGGAGCTTGGAGATGGATTTAATGAGCCTTTGTTTTCTTCAGCTAGGAAAAACCTCAAAGAAGCTTAGTCTCAAGCACCCTGAGGAGCCAGCAGGTCTCTCTGCCGCTGCCACTGTCCCCACAGGAGGCCAAATATAACTGGGAGAGGGGCCAGCAGGCTGGCTGACAGCTGAAGCAGAGCATCAGAGATGCTCATCAGAGTGGGACAACATGCTAAAGCCACGTGAGGATGCCTTTGTCCTCACTAGAGCCTGCCACGTGCCACCCTCCTTACAGGACGTGGCAGGCGACATCCCGCCATGACTGAAGCCCCGTGCTGGAACAAGGGAGAGGCAGCAAAGTGGTGGTGGCACCATGTCTGCAGTCTGGGGACCCGGCAGCATCTCCGAGAGCTTCTACACAAGAAGCTGAGATGTTGGCCATGGTTCCTGGTCGGCATTCGCACACGCGTGCTGGCACTTACCCACCAACACCATGCTCTTGTCCTGCAGTCTGGGGCCACCAGACCCAAGAGGTGAAGGCCACATGAGCACCTTTCTTGGGCCACCCAGCAGCTTTTGTCACACAAGTCAAACCTGGAGAATGAATCCCGAATTCACACCAGTATAGAGGGAAATTTAAGCCCGTAGTGTTTTAAATCCAGAGGAACAAATCCTTGCAAAGCAGAAGGGAACAAAATTCAGTATAAAAGTCAAGGGAAATGAGGAACGTTTTTCTCTCTCTAATGAAGGTCACTAAAAAGAGAAGCATCACATGGGGTCCCCGGGAAACCAGTAATGTAAATAGTCAGCGGACAGAGAGCATTTTCTATTAATGAAGGTGTCTTGCCAAAATACATAGACGTCATATAAATTATTAGATAATGAGATTCCAGTTAATTTGCTGCCTGGTCAGCCACAGCCCTCCTGCCATGCTCCTGAGCCCGGCCAATAACATTAAGAAAGAATTACATTGGTACTAGGGCAGCTGGTCGACTTGATGGGGAAAACATCACCTTCTCCAGGTTGGGTGGGTGAACGCTGCACCCCACAGCTCGCTCTGCTGGGACACACACCACCGCTCTCCCACAGCATGGTGGGTGTCCGTGGCTGCAACACAGGTCCTCGAGAGCCAAAAGTGAGGATTCTCCACTAGTTTGAGGACAAGGAGCCAAAAAATTTTTTTCAGAGGCTTCTTTGGTAAGATTCACTTTCCCGGGGACTCTAGAGAGCTGCTGACGTGCAAAGTCTCCAGCCAGTGGGAGTCTGTCACCTCTCAGCATGTTCACAGAGGACAAGGAGATGACAACCACACCCCCTGCTCTAGCGATGCTGCCATCTCACGAGTAGAAAGAGACCCAAGAGGGTGAAGGCTGGGAGCTGAAAGAAACTGCAGTCATGGCACTGCAGGCCAGAAAAAGGCCAGAAAAATCCCAAGTAATTCCATTTTCTGCTACCTCACTGCTGTAACCTCTAACTCCAGGCTCAAGCCCACCCACTTCATCCCAACCAGTGTTCTGCCCTCAGGAGCGGCCACCAGCAAATGCCTTAGGAAGGACACAAGAAGGGGATGACTAGGTAGGGGCACTTCCCAAAGGAGTCTCTTCCAGCACTCACCCTTGCGCAGCTTTGCAGTGAACAGCCCTGGATGGATCCTTCTGCCCGGCCACTCTTGGACTCCTCATCTCACCTTGCTCACAGGTCTTCCCTCTTTCCTTCTGGGGTTGCAGGCAGGATAGGGCTTGTCTCTGTTTATTGGGACCTGGCCCAGGATGCCCAGAGAGGGGGTGGAGGCCCCATCCCTGGAGACATCCCAGGCCAGGCTGGATGAGGTGCTGAGCGACCTGATCCAGTTGGAGATGTCCCTGCTCCCTGCAGGGGGAGGGACTGGATGGGCTTTAGAGGTCCCTTCCAACCCAACGCATTCTATGACCTGGAGAGGGTTCCCAGAGGATAAGGAGATGACAAGCAGCCTCTTTGCTCTAGCAATGCCACCATCCCATGAGTAGAAAGAGACACAAGAGGGGGAAGGCTGGGAGCATCTTTCCCTTCAAAAAAAGCTGCAGTGATTGAAAGCAAATACAAGGTCCAGGATCAGGTCTTGCACCTACAGCCTGGGGTGGGCTGCAAGTACAAGCCCCATTGTAACTCCTTCTCTTCTCCCTCTGCTGCTCTGAACTATTGGCTCTTCCTAGCACCAAATATTCAGCATGCTCCATGTAATTTTAAAACCATTATGTAAGCTGCTCTCTCCCCCATCTCTCGATGTCTCCAATTGGTGTGTCAGAACGTAATTAGCTTTTGATGGGATGTTAAGATTTCTTGAGCTCCTGTGGAGAGGCAGCATGGGGAGAGGCAAGGCAGCGGATTGTGATTGTCACTCCCCATGGTAAGTGCTCCAAGACCCTGGAAGACTCATTTACAAAAATATAAAATAAATTAAAAAAAATCCAAAAGCAACAGACCCAGTAGGCTGTAGTTTAATTGACTGAAATCACTGAGGTTTTTTTTTACCTCTGTGCTTTCTCCCGCTTGGAGAGAAATGGAAATTAACTGTCTCATGACCGACAGAAGAGTGCTGTGCTGGGGCAATGGTCAGGGCTCTGTCACAAATCCAGCTCCTCGAGAGGCTGAAAGAGTCCCACCTGAGATGTTCCCTCCTCCCTTTCTGACCGAGGTCGTGCTTCAGCTCTGCTGCTTCAACCAATCTCCACCCACACCAGGATTAAGTCCTCCAGCCCTCCATCCCAAACCCACCAAGCTGCGGCCATGCCGGGGCAGGACACTCCACCCAAGCAGCAGAACGGGCAGGGGGAAGTGATAGTTTCCTGCAAACACATTCAGACGGCACATTGGATCACGACAAAGCGCGATCCACAGCCTGCCTCTGGACAAGATGGCACTTGAAATGCACATCTGCAATTTAGGGGAAGTTTGATGCCTCCAAAGGGAGCGACAATCTCAGGTGACATTGCTGCTGGTGCTGAGCTCCTTCGGTGCTCAGCAAACGACAGCTCTCCACGGCGGTGAGGCAGGACAGCAGTTACTGCATCCCACAGATGGGAGACACGCACCAAGACACAGGGTGCGTTCACCAGGGAGCAGCATTTACCCGCAAGGACAGATGTTTCAGCACCTAATTCATCATTCCCAAGTCCCTCTGCGGTTCTGGCTGTGAGATCCCACCGGAAGAGAGAGGACACGGGGGTTCTGCAAAAGGATGCAAATCCTTACTCAGCTAAACCAGCTGGGAGATGGGCTTTCCAGGGCTTACGGCTCCAGCCTTGGGTGCCGCAACATGGAAATCTGTCATGAAGCTTTTACAAGAACAAATTCATGTTGTTGTCACTTTTTCAACCTCCCAGAAATAGAATGATGGAGAGGTGCAGGACCTGTGCCCAAATGATCCCTGCAGGAAATACCGCATCTTCAGAGCCTTCTCCACACTGCCCCACAGCCCAGCCCTCTGTCAGCGTAAAACAAGGCTGGCAATTCCCCCAGAACAAGTTTTCTGCAATCTGGCCCAGCCTGAACTTTCACAAGAGCATCTGCCCCGGCCAACGACAGCGCATCGAGCATTTACATACCTACAGATGGTGATTATATCGCTGAGCAGTATGTTTGTCTACACATCAGCCCTGGCCCAAAGCCCACTAGAGTCATCAGATGCTTTTCATTAACTTCAATGGGCTCTGGATGAGGTCGGTTTGGTTGGAGCCTCCACCGGTGCAGACAGAGGCATCCAAATGGATCCTGCAGGATGCTGAAAAGCACAGGCGCCTTGGTATCAGCCGTATAAACACTTTCCCAAACACAAACCTGCCACAAACTCCCTGCAAATGCACGTGGCCCAATATTAATACACCTCTGGCTCTGAATTAGTTGATGATGTGAAACACAGACACATCCAATGCAATAATGAGCCATTCCCATCAAATGCCAATTTGACTGGATAATGGGTCATATTGATTGCTTCAAGGGCCAGACCAATTTCACTTGTCCTTTAATGATTATTATGACATTATCTATATTATTCATGCTCAGGAAAATTAATTTTTCTCTCCCCACCCCTGTCCCTCTGGATGCGAGTCCATTCAAGTCTCCATTCCTGCTGAGACACAGCAGATCTCTGCAAGGACCGGACTTAATTCACTTCTAAAGTGTTGTCAGGCAATTGGATTTTTTTTTCTCTAATACTGCCACTGGCATTAATGGAAAGAAAACAATAAATGTATCTGGTCACCTAAGTAGTCAGCCTCCCCTTTCACAGCTCTGCTGACATTTCTGTCTCCAGCCTGGACAGTAATGCATTCCATTTTAATTTTAGAAAATGCTTTCTTTATGATCAGAGACATTTTTCATTTGTACTTGTTTGCATCTCCCTTAAAATTCAATATTTCACTTGGGGATGCAGGGTTATTGCCTGCTCCTCAAAATAAAGCACATGTGGCACAAGGATATTTCAAATTATTTTCTCCGGTTTCCTCCACTCAAGAGCAGCAATTGACTTTCCAGCCACTCCTGGGAGCTGCTGAGAGGAGTCAGTCCCACTCCCTGTACGCCGCATGGCGCGTTTGGGCTGCGGGGCCACAGGGAGACATGGGACCTCTTGGGGCTGCCCTGTACAGGATAACCCAAAAAAAGCCAAAAGAAGGACTTGAACCAGCTTTTGTTGCCCTGGACCAAACACACCTGTGGCCGCATCTATTCCTGTGAGCAGAAGCCATGTGTCCCTGAAGCTTCATCCAGACAAAACCCCTGCAGAAGTCACAGCTGCAGGCGGTCGCTGTCTCGGGGACGGGTGTCCTAACACCCTGACCTCCCCCATCTGCCGAACTGCCAGAAAACCCTGGCCATCAGCGGCTGGGCCAGCTCAGGACTCCTGCTGCCTTTAGACATCTGTAAGTCTCAGGGGCTCTGAATATAAAATAATAAAGCTGATGAGACTCCTGCTCCTTCCTTCCCTGCCAGGTTACCCCAACAAGGCTCCAGCAGGAGCAGGCGGAGCTCCCACAGCACATGCACGGTATGATGGGGATGTGATTAGGAAACTTCAGTCCCTGGTTTCAGGGTCCAGGTCTGAGGGAGACCCCAAAAAGACCTCAACATCTAAGCATTGTGCTCCAGCGCTGTTAACTATCAGATGTGAAATACTTGGAAACTTGGCACTCACGCACTCTTAAAACAAGCGACCACCAGCTTTACAGCCTTCCTGGAGACAACAGGCAGGCAGTTTGCGATGTGCAGCATCTTCTCTGGCCTGGGCAGCGTACACCAACGTGACACTGGAACTAAACTGGAACAACTCTCTTATAAAAAAAAGGCTGAGGGATTTGGGTCTCTTCAGTCTGGAAAAAAGACGACTGAGGGGGGATCTCATCAACACTTATAAATACTGACAGGGGGGTGTCAGGAGGATGGGGCCAGGCTCTTCTCAGTGGTGCCCAGGGACAGGACAAGGGGCAACAGGCACAAACTTGACCATGGGAAGTTCCACCTAAACCTGAGGAGGAACTTCTTTCCCTTGAGGGTGGCAGAGCCCTGGCCCAGGCTGCCCAGGGAGGTGGGGGAGTCTCCGTCTCTGGAGACATCCCAAACCCGCCTGGAGGCGTTCCTGTGCCCCCTGCTCTGGGTGACCCTGCTCTGGCCGGGGGTTGGACTAGATGATTTCCAAAGGTCCTTTCCAACCCCGACCATTCTGTGATTCTGGCGGTTGTCTCCATGTTCTGCTCTCATCTACATCATCTCCTACGCACAGAGGTCAGGCTGGCCCCAAGGAGCGGGAGTCTGGTTGCAATGGTGTGGTTCCAGAACACCCTAAAACACCTAGGGACAAGGCAGCCTGCCCTGGGGACACCAACGCCTCTCAGGATATCATGTTCTTGCTGGCCAGGCATCAGCAGATGCCCCAGCATCCACCCTCTCCATGCCTTCCTCCAGCTGGAGAAAACTACATGATTCTCCACTGGTATAAGATGCACTCTCATAATTCCCATCACCTTTACATTGCTAGAAGTTTTAGCCATTCCTCATAGCTCTCAAGCGCTCACAAGCTTTTGCCTAAGAATATCGATGGGGTTTTTCCAGTCCTAAGCCTGGGTATCTCTGGAAAGTTTGCTGACCTCTTCTTCACCACCTTTGTTCAGCTGGGAATCCCTCTCCTCTGCCCAAACTGGCCTTGTACCAGCTATTTTGTTAATCAACTTCCACGGTCACCTCTCTGAAGACCACACTTACCTGCCTTATTAGTCTCTGGATGTTGCATTCACCTTCTCTGGGCAGCTTGTTAAAAACGGATCTGTTGGTGCTTCTATTGATTCCAGGTGCTGTTAACGCCAATCCCCCTTCCTGGCAGTGGATTTCACACTGTTTTTGCTAAATACCCGTTCCCCTGCCTCTGCGCTGGCGCGGTGTGGGCTGGCAGGGGGTCTCTCCCATCGGCGTGTGCCTGCCCATCAGTTTAGGCAGCTTTGTGTTGAGGATCAATGCTGGAGATGCGGGAGGTCTGAGCACTGGTGTCAACTGGCAGCAACACTGCGCAGGAGAGGATGGACATGCGGGAGAGGAGAGCGAGACCAGCACCTCCAAAAAACACCCGGCGATTGATTCATTCTGAACTTTCTTGGTCAGGAAACACTGCCATCTTGCAAGGAGGGATTTATTCCTGCTCTCTTATCTCCGAAGCATCCCCGCTCAACAGGCGGCGAAGCCTGAAATCTTTTTCTCCGCAGCCCTTCTGCAGCAACAGCAGCACCGAGGACATGCATATGGAGAAGAGAGGGAGAGCAATAGGAAACATGGAGACAAAGGGCACCTTCTTCCCAATGGGCTGAGGGCACTCCAAGGACACTTGGACGTGCTCAGAAGGGCAGAGTAAGCCTAGAGACCCCCATATCCTTAGCCCAGGGATCGGAGTCAGGATTAAACCCAGCAGCGAAGCACAAATCTCTACGTCTGGCTGCTTGGATGTCTTGGGAACCACCTTGTTATTTTAAGGTCCCAGAGTCAAAACAACAGCAAATCCCAGGGCATCTCCACTCCGGAGAGCAAACTGCTGAAATGGCAACATGTGCTGATCTTTAAATATTAACGAGTCAATAGCCATTAAATCCTGATAAACAGCCAGATGCAAAACACTGAATCTGGGAAACTAATAGGATTACGAGTGCAGTAGGGGACTTAACTGCAGCAAAATCTGCCGGCCTGCTCTGCAGCTGTGTTTGGTTGGAGCCGAATCATGCCCAGCCCGGACAGAAAGAAGAGCTGCAACCAGGGAGCGTTTCTGTGCCACAAGCCCTTTTCTGCCCTCTGCGTGCACATGAGCATCCTCTTCCTAGCCTGAACTGTGCATCTGCAGCCCAAAGGGGTGGACTTTACTCTTCTGGAAAAGCCACAAACACCTCCGTCCCTTGGAGGATCCCTCCTGCCTGCATGAACCATGCACTTGATCCCAGTGAGGAGAAAACTTCCTCCCTGCTCAGCACCTACCTTCTTGCTAGCAGCCATCTCACAGCTCAGACAAGAAAAAAAATATACAAAATGTTCCTCCAAGAGAAGATGTGACCCCACAAGTGGCCCGCTTTTGGCTCTTTTCACATGAAGATCCTTAACCACATGGCGCTGAGCCGTATATCACCATGAGGGTGGTGAGACCCTGGCCCAGGTTGCCCAGAGAGGGGGTGGAGGCCCCATCCCTGGAGACATCCCAGGCCAGGCTGGATGAGGCTCTGAGCAACCTGATCCAGTTGGAGATGTCCCTGCTCCCTGCAGGGGGTGGGACTGGATGGCCTTTAGAGGCCTCTTCTCACTCAACACATCCTGTGATTCTATATGTGAGCCTCCACCTTCATCTCACAGGCATAAGTCCACAGGGTCAAGCACCCAGCCCAGAAGTGGGTCCGGCACAGCTGGGAGCCAGCTAGTCCAAAGCACGGTCTGCTTGGGGAAGCCATTTCTCTCCTGCAAGCAACGGACTCAGAGTCACCCAACTTCCATGAAGAGGAGAAAAAAATACAGTAGCACACGGTGTCCCCATACACACAGGTATGAGTCTAGGTCTTTCTGACCATACCTGCACTGTGGAGAGCAGGGTCCTAAGGAGATGTAACTACCTAGACTCTGCAGAACACCTCCCCAGCCTGGTTGCAATGCTCCTGACACCTCCTGCAGACCCAGCTCCAAGGTTCCTGCCACGGGGCATCAGGAGATGGGAGAATGCCAGCATACCCTTCCCAGGAGATACAAAACTCAGGGACTGCAGAGAGCCAGCAGCGTGTGCTGGGCAAGAGACGTTCATCCACATACCACCGTGCACCTTCGATGAGAAGACAGCCTGTTGAGGGAGGGGAGCACAGGCAGCGATGCTCAGCTCACTGGAGCGGCTCCAGCTCGGTTCCTGGGGGTCAGACCGTGCACCCCAGGCTGCCACACAACACTCAGCCTTCCCCCCACAGAGGAGCTGTGTCCTTGGCTTGGCCTCAATGGTCACATCGTGGGAGGGACAACCAGCAAAATGCACCCCAGGGAAAATGGAGAGGGAATGGGATGCCCCCTGTACCAGGCTAACGCTCCTCCAGCCTCCGCTAAATCCACCTCTGCCATCCAAAGGACAGGCTCCGTAGGGAGCAATGCAAAAGCCGCGTTTGCGTGGCTCGAAGAGAGGAGAGGCTGAGAGCGACTATACATTATAGCAGCAATAAATGTCAGCAACTAAAAACAGGCTTCAATTTCTAACTGCTGATTTTCAATAAAAATAAAGGCTGAATCCTACCAAGCCTAGTTAACTTGCAGGCAAGCTGACAGACCCAATCAGCTTGGTTTTCTTTAAACACCGTGGTACGTGAGCATCTGAGAACTCTCACCTCCTCCTTACAGAATAGGCCCTCGTTAGAAGTGGATTTCCCATTTGTAAGACTGCCCTCGCGTCTCAGGATACAGAAGCAGCAAGTCAAGGTCAGGCATTTTCCAGTGCAAGAGATCCCTTATCTCCCTGGTGCTCTCGTGTTTACAGCATTTCTCCCAGCATTTCTCTTTTCCTAGTATTTCTATCCAGCCCAGATGTAAATGACTGAAATAATAAAGCTCCCACCATTTCCTCTGGAAGATTATTCCATGGTCCAACAGACTTTGCCTCCTTTTTTTTTTTCTTCCCCCTTCTTGACAGCTGAAATTTGATGCGATTTAATTTCATCCTGTTATGTCAAGGTATGGAAAGACATGAGGAAAACCACAACGGCGGAGAAGAGTGATTGAGAGGGCAGAGGGACCTACCGAGCGAGGACCCAGAGAGGTCTCAGCAGGATGGGGCTAAGGAGTGACAGATCCTCTTACAGTCCTGGTACTGTCCCCTGCCCGGTGGGGATGGTCCATCTCTATCTTCTTCCCATGAACTGGAATAACAAGCAGTTACTCCAGAGGTGCTCCCAGCAACTGCTGGCTGGGTAGGGTAGACTGAAACCCACGTAATTTTGCATGAAAAAATTAATCTCTTCTGAAGTCGGGGGAGAAAAGTTCAGGATACACTCCTCCTTCTCTAATCAGGATGTCTTATTGGGGAACAATTAAAAACAAGTCAGGGGTAATTAAAGGTAATTAAATGCTCTCAGTGGGGAGCGACATGCTTGTGGGATGCTGCGTAGCTGACAGGCGGAGAGCTGCCTGCCTGCGTGGCACGTCTGCCCTCCAGGAAGGTTATGAGAGAGCCCAGGATGGGGGGTGGGAAACACACTCCCAGATCCGCGCCAGGGCTCGGGGCTCCCACCGACCGCACGGGAGCCAACCCTGGAGACCAGGCTTACGAGTTTTCCCATCTGGGACATCCTTCCCACTGCAAAAGGCAGGGTTTCTGAAGGAGCTTAGCAAGAGCTGGGCTGGGGCACAGGGAGAGCTACGGTCCAGGGACGAGCTTGTAGCTCAACTAAGAGCGCTATCCCTAAAATGCAATGGGATGAGACCACCTGCCACAGCTCAGGAGACACAAACAGCATCCAGGAAGGGAATAAAGTGACCGGTGCGTCTGGAAAACAACAGATTGCAAGTGAGAGTTCAGCCTGAAGAGCAAAAGTTTTCCCCAAAATTCAACAGTGCCTCTCCAGCAGCGTTCATCTTCCCTGGGTTATCGGGAAGGGCTAACAACTTGTATGGGTTTATGCAGAGCTCCTGGTTAGAAACGCGAAAAGTTTCATAAATATCCCTCCTATTTGAATTTCAGCTGCATCCGACTGAGTAACAATAGGTGGAGCTCAAACTACTGTCAGCTGGCGAGAGCAGAGCAATGCGCTAAAGCTGGATCCGGAGATGGAGTTACGCCTGCCAGGGACACGGCCAGCCGGAGCACAGCCGTGTCCTGGTCACCATGAGCGGTGGAGAGCCTGACTGCCAAAATACTTTGCATGGGAAGGACTTTTGCCTTGGGAAGGACTTTCGCATTAAAATGGCATGATGAAGTCATGGATCTTACTCCAGTTTTTGTGCCTGGTTGTGTCCACGTAGCCGGCACTGCCAGGACTCCAGACTTGTGCGCTGGGTGGTTGTTCCAGGAAGGCCAGACCTCCAGCTCTGTAATTACAGTTTAAATCGAACTGGAGGTGCACAACCTGCCCCAAGGCTTTTGGGGGGCTTTGGGGTGGATGATGCTGCCTCTACCTTGTTACCAGGGGATGCTTCATTCAGCCAGTCCCTCACACACTGTCACAACTCAATGAAGTAAATTGCTAGGGGATGAAAAGAACCCCGGAGTGAGAACATCTGTGAAGAGAGGCTGAAACAGCTGGGGGTGTTCAGCCTGGAGAAGAGAAGGCTCCAGGGAGACCTTGGAGCCCCTTCCAGTCCCTAAAGGAGCTCCAGGAAAGCTGGGGAGGGACTCTGGATCAGGGAGGGGAGCCATGGGATGAGGGGGAAGGGTTTTACACTGGAAGAGGGGAGATTTAGCTGAGATGTGAGGAAGAAATCCTTTGCTGTGAGGGGGGTGAGCCCCTGGCCCAGGGTGCCCAGAGAAGCTGTGGCTGCCCCATCCCTGGAGGGGTTCAAGGCCAGGTTGGACGGGGCTTGGAGCAGCCTGGGCTGGTGGGAGGTGTCCCTGCCCAGGGCAGGGGGGGGCTTTAAGGTCCCTTCCCACACAGACCATTCTATGATTTTGTAACAGTATTTCCAGCAGCACAAAAATCCCTATAGCTTTGGCAGGGTGGGATGGAAAGGACGTGCCATACCTAATATATTCCCTGCCCCAACATGTTTTTCCCCCCATCTCCCGTCGGCCGAGAGCTGGCTGAAGGGATGCTGAGCACGTGCAACGTAACGTTGCAGCATCTGTGCAGCAGGAAGGTGCTGGCCAAGGCGCTTGGGACCACGCCGGGAGCCAGGCAAGCCCCTCTCAGGCACGTTGGCACCACTCCTCACCCTCCCCGTTTGCCTTTGGAGCCTCACCCAGGCAGGGCTGCTGCTCTATCTTTGCTCAAACCCGGGTGACAGCTAATTGGCTATTTAGCATAAATCTAAACTGCTTCTTCCTGCTTTCCCTTGGGATGGAGGGAGAAGGGGTTATTTTGTCACTCCAGAGAAGCTAAACATTCTTGTTTTGGAAGGCGGAGTGAGGGGGATGGGGTAGGCTCGCAGCAGCCCCAGGGTGAGGGGGTGTGCAGGATGCTCTCCCTGCTTCAGTCCCAGGTCAGAGCGACCTCCAGGAGCTGAGAGTTTTCCCTGGGATGTCTCTTGCTATGAGGAACTGCATAGCACAAACCCTGTGGCCGACAGCAGGATGGAATTACAACCCTCTCCTGCTCCTTCAGAAGCTGGAGTTGAAGGAAGCAGCTCCTGACAGGGTGGGAGGAGGAGGAGGACACAGCTTGGCTCCTCAAGGGGCACAGCAGCACTCCTACCTGCCTGCAGGCAGGTGTTATCAGCTGGGCAGGGACCTTCATTCCCCTGCCCCCCCAGAGCCCCTCACCATTTCTACACCACTATTTTCTGAGCTGGGCCAAGCCAAAGGAGGTGGGGGAGGCATTTCCCCACTTCTTGCACCTCCTGGATGCTGCTACAGCAACTCTTACAACTACCCGACCATGCTCAGGAGGGCAGGTGGTCTCTGCTGCCGGGTTTCGCACCCTGCCCAGACCACAGGCAGCCCCTTCCCCTCCACCTTCAAGGCAGAAAGAGGGAAGGGTGGCCAAAGTCATCTGCAAAAGGCTATCAGTGCACAGAGCACCTCCCCCAGCCACCTCTGGGCTGACTCGCAGCAACCGCAGCGGAAACGTTTAGCACAGGTGAAAGAGGACATCTCAATTACAGCGGACAAAGAGCCAGAAATACAGGTAAGGAAATAAAGCCTGAAGAAATAAAGAGCATGGAGTAGCCCAAGAAATGGCAAGGATAGTAGCGTACCTTTCTCCTCTCGGTGCTGCTGCTCCTCAGCAGGGGGACCATCTGCACTCCCAGTGTCACAGGAACCCAGATGTCACCACGGACCCTCTCATGGGGCTGGGGGAAAAGCAGAGAAGGGGTGGCTCTCCCTGGCTGACCGTCATCGGTTTAACTGCAAAGCAGAAGCACCCAAAGGCATAGCCAGAACTGAGAACCCTGCCTGAACCTCCCGCGGGCGATGGTGAGAGCAAGTTACCTGTCATTAAACTGTATCTTCCTGCTTCACAGATGCAAAAACACAAGCTAGGAATCCTTGGAAGAAGCCTGAGACACCGTAAGAGCTGTGGATCATCCCACACATTTAACTCTGAAACCTAAAGGCGTCCCATGAAGAAGTGTCTCGGAGAAAGGTAGGGGAGAGCAACGTCCTCAGGACCCTCAACCTCCCCGTCCCTCCTTGGAGGGCACTGCAGATGAGCTGGCTTCTGCACATGTGCTGGTCCTTCGAGGCTTTCCCCTCTGGGTCCTGCTCAAAAATGAGTCTCTCTTCAATACATCATTATAAAGTGGTCAAAATTACAGCCAGAACTGGATCCCGCAGCTCGTTGACCAGACACAGGGCAGGAGCTCAAACCTCCCAGTGTGCGCTCAGACAGGCCTGAGCTGTTGCCATGAAGATGATTCTTAATTGCACTGGGCCACATAGAGGGGGGGAAAATGGGTTGCAAACCCACTGCTTCGATGAAAGTGATTGATGTTGGAGCTGTTCTGTTGAGACACAAACACACCCACTTTATGGCAAGAGCTTTTTGCGGGAGCTGGTGGCTGAAAAATTGGTTTCCCATCTGCTCTGAAAGCAGAGCGGCAGGGTGGTAAGTTGAGAAGGACAAGAGTTTCCTTCAGCCAGAGAAAGCACACCTGAAACCCTCCATTCCGGGTCCCCCTGTCCTGACCTGGGGACATTTGCCAAGGTCCCAGCTGGGACCGAGAGCTCAAGCTTCCTCTGCTCACACCAAGCTCCTCCGAGGAGCCTGGCAAGCCCAAAGTCACAAGCAAGACGGAGGTACCCACGATTGAGGATTTGGGTCCGGGGGCCAGTTGTTTTTCCTCTGCATAAATTCTCCCATGGGAAGATTCTTCAAGAAAAATAATGAAATTTAAGATTACACAAAGGTTTAAGCTCCTCATCAGAGCCGTGGCGTCAACAAGATGCTTCATCTATAAGCAAGCAAGGAGATCTCTGTGGTCCTCCACATGGCTGGCCACCAGGACCTTCAAGCACCTCCTCTCACTCGAGGGTTTTTAAGGCGGCACTTTAAATGAGAGCCTCTTCCTTGCTGCCTTAACAAAGGGCAAAAACTCATTCACAGGGAACATTAAAACTCCTTTAAAAGCAGTAGAAGCCTTTCTGCAGGCTGCAGAGCCGCTATTGAAGCTGGGCACCAATTGCCCCGGTCGGCCGGGCTGTTCCCCGCGGCAGCCGCAGGCGGCTAGGGTCATGCTGGTTTTAATGGAAACCCGTCCACTTCGGCCGGATCCAGTGCACAGTGTGAAGCACCCTCCCTTTGTGAGACACGCTAAGTAATCCCAGCTTCCCGGTAGGATAATGAAGCTCCACTCGATGGTGTGACTGCTACGATTTAAAGCACAGGCACAGAATGAATAAAGGGTTATGGTGGGGGTTTTTTTCTCTAATAAAAATAATTGCCTTTTACCAGTTGAAGGTGTTGCTTCTCCCCTTTTCAGCGGCACTGCTGTGGCGAGCTGAGCCCACCCGAGGCTGAAGCCACCTTGGGCCAGCCTGGCTATGGCAGGAGCCCGTGGAGGTGGTGCACCCTTCATGGCACCCGCTGGATGCACAGGGGGGAGTTCTGCAGAGCTCAGCCTAAATAAGAGCAGAGCTCTACCCTGCTCTGGGGAGATCCCACCCGGAGCACTGTGTCCAGCTCTGGAGCCCTCAGCACAAGAAGGACACGGAGATAGTCCGTGTTGGAGTGGGGCCAGAGGAGGCCACGGAGATGATCAAAGGGCTGGAGCCCCTCTGCTATGAAAGCAAGCTAGGAGAGAGGAGGCTGGTCAGCCTGGAGAAGAGAAGGCTCCGGGGAGACCTTGGAGCCCCTTCCAGTCCCTCAAGGGGCTCCAGGAAAGCTGGGGAGGGGCTGTTTGCAAGGGCATGGAGCGACAGGAGGAGGGGCAATGGTTTAAACTAGAGCAGGGTGGGTTTAGATCAGACATTGGGAAGAAGTTCTTTACCCTGAGGGGGGTGAGACACTGGCCCAGGTTGCCCAGAGAGGGGGTGGAGGCCCCATCCCTGGAGACATCCCAGGCCAGGCTGGATGAGGCTCTGAGCAACCGGATCCAGTTGGAGATGTCCCTGCTCCCTGCAGGGGGTGGGACTGGATGGGCTTTAGAGGTCCCTTCCCACCCCACACAGTCCATGGTTCTGTAAAGAAGGAAACATCCCCAGCAGAGCAATCCGCCTTTAGGGCATTGGTTGATGTGAAAATAGGGAATTTCTGGGCTGACATCCTTATGCTGCCTCTGTCTGTGGAGCGTGTTTGACATACCCATGGGAATAAGCACCCCCCTGAGCTGGCCCTGCCGTGTCCCACACCGCATCGTGGTGACAAATGGAGGCACAACGGCAATGATGACAGTGCCCCGGGTGAGGCTGATGCATCCCCAGGCCTGTCTCCACGCATCCAGCTTGCTCTGGGAGGCCCCATATGGCAGGGGGTGCTGGCACCCGCGAGGTACAGGGGCTGCCTGCACGGAGGCTGCCTCCAAACCCCATCTGCCAGCAGGGGCTGAGCCCCTCCACACAGGGCTGGCACCGGCAGAGGCTATTGTCATCCTGGATGAAGCCTGAGCATCTCCAAGGGGGTGGGATCCAAATTCAGGAACCTATGGAATTTCGAAGCTTTCAACAAGATGATTGTTATCTTAAATATCAACATTATCACCTGCAGATCCCGAAGCATCTTTTAAAACACTCACCTGCTCCGTCACAGCAGCAGCACATCCCTAACAGTCATGGGGACACCAGAGGACCTACCCAGCAGCTAAGTTTGGGCAATTTTCACCCAGTTTCTGAACCAGACCCATCTCTATAGTTCTGCTGCCACTTTTCTGGCAACAAAGCTGTGCAAGCTAGCATCAAGAAAGGGTTAAATTCCTAAGTGAGCCGGTAATTACATTTTTACTGTAGTATAAAAAGGCCATTTGAGGCCCTACGGAGCAAACATTTTCCCTTTTAATGGCACTGTAATAGATTAAGAGGGACCTGTCTCCCAGCAAACATTAAACAAAGGAGATGGATTACCCTTGCGACCGGAGAGAGTTGATCTCCTGTGCACAGCTTGTGTGTGGAGACACCGGGAAAACATCTGCAGCAGCTTCCGCACAGATGTGGCACAGGCAGGGCAGCGTGGGCTTCCCTCCCTGCCCCTTCCCGTCTCCAAATGGACACCGCAGGAGGGAAGCTGTGCCATTAAAAAAAAAAAAAATAGAAGTGCTTTTGGGGTGAGAGGAGGTGTTATTGCAGATGGTTTGGTTATTGCAAGATATTGCCTGGGAGGAGGAGCCAAAGGGAGAGGCAGCGGGGGAAAGGAAATATTTATCAAACTTCAAAAGGAGCAGATGGTTGCAGTGGAAGGGAAGGTGCCCGTGGGATGAATCCAGTGGGAGCAGGACTACTCTCAACCTTGTAAAGGTTTTTAGGTGCTCCCTGATCTGGGCCACCACATCACTGCCGAAACCCCAGGGTGCTCTGCACTCATCTGGATGCTCCAGGTGCTGGTGTCCCCCCAGTCCCAGGGGTTTGGGAGTATCCTCCACCAGCATCGTCACTGCTTTACTCCAAGACAGGCATCCAGCCAGGACACGCATTCCTTGCGCTGCCCTTGGGCCACATCACCATCCCAGGCGGCTGGGATGCCCCCGGGACATGGGCCATCTCCAGCCAGGAGTGGTTGGGGGGGGACACACTGACCCCTTCCACCACACATAGTGGGATGCCAGCCCAGCCAGGGCTCCCCAGTGGAGCCACCTCCAGGAGAAGCGCCTGCGACTGGCAGGATGGAAATCTGCCTAATTAGCACCAGTAAAAGCAGCAGCAGCAGGGGCCCGGGCAGCCCCTGCCAAGCAAACATGTTCAAATCAAACTGCAGCTTCTTTGCTCCAAAGTTTACAAGATGTTTCTTTCAAACGCTCATTAAGCCCTTCTGTCGTCCCCCCTGCGCCACTCGGCCCCCGTGCCGAGGCTGAGATGCTGTCACACACAGCCAGCGCTCCAGCCCCGCTCCCGCTGCCAGTGGGGATGAGGATCTTGGCACCTTTGGAAGGGCCCAGGAAACCTGAGGGATTGGGCTTTCCTCTTTCTGGGTCATCCTCCAGAGACAGTGCCTCTGTAAGAGGACATAGAGGAGGCCCCGGAGATGCTGGGGGGGCTGGAGNAGGAGAGCATTGTCAAAGTGCCTTGGGAGTCTCAGGCTGCAGGGTGGCTTCCCCTGAACCTGTAGCTGTGCGAACCCGTGTTTAAACCCGGGCTGACCAGCCAGGACTCCGGGACACACGCAAAGAAACAGGTATCTCCAAGGGGCAATGAATCTCAGGCCGGGACAGGTGAGGCAGGAGGCATGTCAACGTGGAAGTCTGATGAAGGACTCGGCTTGAGGGAAAAGGCTGGGAAACTTGTTGACACTATGTAGAGGCTGGCAAGGAAATCATCGGGGAGAGAAATTAAAACAAGACCACGACACACTAGGGAGAGGCAATAGAAATGAAGGGTTTCCCCAGGGAGGAGGCCATTCCCTGCGGATGGCTGCAGGTGGGTCCGTGGGGATGGGATGGCTAGACAGATAACTGGGACACAGTGGGCTCAGACACGCAGGACGTTTCATGCTTACCTTGCCTTTATTCTCTCCTCTTGACTTGCTCTTCTGCTGTTGTTGGAGATGTGGGATGGTGGACTCCAGTTCCTCCGTGCCACAGGTGTTTCCCGGTCAGTGGAGCATCGAGCGGTGGCAGCGCAGTCTGAGCTGGAGCTGAGCTGCCTCCGGGCAGGGATGCGGGCAGGGTGTGCAAAAACGTCACGAGCTGTTCCTTGGCATCAGCATAGGGCTCTCAACTGGGAACAGCCCACGCCTCGAACACAATTTTTAAAAGAAGTTAATTTCCTTGGACTCTAGTTGAACATTCAGCAGCAAGTGCAAGCTCTGGGCGAGCGCCCGGGCACCTCCCGGCGTGGCCGTCCCTGGCCTGCTGCTCCCCTGCTCATTGTGCAGCCCGGGAGCAGCCCATGCACCGAGGGGTGCCTCCGGTGTTGGGACAAACCGCAAAGCGCCACACTCTGCAACCAGCTTTCCCTCCCCCGTTGCATCCCCGTCCTCCATCACGAGGACCTGGGTGCACCTGAACAGGGATGAGGGACCCCAAAGTTTGTGCCTGGGGGACAGCATCCCTTGGCACATCCAGCCTGAGAGCAGCGAGCCGGGTCAGAGGAACCCGGCCAGCACTACGCCAGGAACTGGGAACACTCTGTGTCAATATTTATTCAGCGTTTTGAACAATTAGTTCTTTTCTTTTCCTTTTGCTGCGTCCGTGAATGCATTAAGAGCAGTTTATAGGCGACAAGGTGCCCTACAGAGAGCCTGAGAGGCGAGGGGACAAACAGCAAGAGGGGGAAAAAAGATGGAGCAACTCACTCCAAGTCCCCAGCCATGAAGAAAGCCAGCCCTCCTGCTGCCCCACACTTGAGCACTTAAGTCCTCCTCCTCCTCTTGGAGCACAGCCTGATTTTCACTTCGTTGGCTGGATCACACAAGCACTTTCCTGCCCAGTGGGGCATCCAGCCTGGACTTTGTAGAGGCTCCGTAGCTGGCCACCTCCGTCACTTGTAATTAGCAGCCAATAACACTAGCAGAGAAAGAGCTACAATTCAGTTCTGGCCTATTCCCGGTCTCCCACCACCGCTCATTACTCATCCGTGGTGGGGGCCCCTGTGCAGCACACCCACGCTCTCCTCCAGAGGGACTGGTCCTTGCAAGAGAGCACAGACCTTGGGTCAGGGCGCAAAGAAGCAGCCAGGGGACAAGTAGGTGGTGAAGTAGAGCCACACGTGATCAGCAGAGCTTGCAAAACCTGCGGGGCGAACCCCCAGGGCATTTGCTTCTGCTGAGGGTTGCTCCAGCCCGTCCCAACCCACCGCCTTCGGCCACCCCTGCAGGGCCAGTCCCGGAGCCAGGACAGCGCGGCCACCCCGGCTCTTAGCAATGTGGGACCTGTGGCATCTGCACAAAGATGCCTACAGGAAAGCTGGGGAGGGGCTGTTTGCAAGGGCACGGAGCGACAGGAGGAGGGGCAATGGTTTAAACTAGAGCAGGGTGGGTTTAGATCAGACATTGGGAAGAAGTTCTTTACCCTGAGGGGGGTGAGACCCTGGCCCAGGTTGCCCAGAGAGGGGGTGGAGGCCCCATCCCTGGAGACATCCCAGGCCAGGCTGGATGAGGCTCTGAGCAACCTGATCCAGTTGGAGATGTCCCTGCTCCCTGCAGGGGGTGGGACTGGATGGCCTTTAGAGGTCCCTTCCCACCCCACACATTCCATGCTGATCTTTCCTGCGAGGGCAGTGAGCCCCTGGCGCAGGTTGCCCAGAGAAGCTGTGGCTGCCCCATCCCTGGAGGGGTTCAAGGCCAGGTTGGACGGGGCTTGGAGCAGCCTGGGCTGGTGGGAGGTGTCCCTGCCCAGGGCAGGGGGGCACTGGGGAGGCTTTGAGGTCCCTTCCCACCCAAACCATCCTGTGATTCTATGGAAGGAGACACCAGACCAGAAGCCCGGCTGCACAGGGCGCAGCTGGCAGCGCTGTCTCCAGATCAGAACAAACATCATCAAAACTGAAGGCGGCTGGCAGGCTCTCGGTGCTGCCGGGTAAAGGGTTTCCTGCCCCGTCGGTGCTCCCGTCCTTGCAGTGCCACAGCCCACATCGGGCCAGTGCGGCCACCTGCAATATGGCTTGTAGCACGACGGCACCCCGTAGCCAGGATGGGGCTGTGCTCAGCTCAGCCTTGCCAAGAGAGAGGAGAGAGTTAATAAGGAACCACGTCCAACTGGGACTGCACACAGGGCAAGGCAGAATCCAGCCCCACGGCAATCCGTCTTCGCAACTCCATTGGAAACACACTCCAAGCTTTGCAAAATGTGTTTGGGTTTTTGGGGGTGGGGGAAGGCCAGGGAAAAAGCCCTGGAAAATATCAGGTTTCACCACTGGCACAGCGTTGCGTTATTCCCCTTTTGATGCTACTTTTTAGTTTGATTGAAAAAATATTTTGTGGTCTGACACAAGCCTCCCTCTTGCCAGAAGAGCCAATGTCAACATGGAGTTCTGCGAGCTCCTCAAAGGGAGACATTTAAAATTACAGGAGGAGGAAAAAAAAAAAAAGCAGCCACCTTTTCCTAGCTTTGCCTCTTCCTTCCCAGGGACTTTCAGCATTTTTTGCTCTCTTTTCATTTGGGGGTCTCGACTATGGTCCCACAGCACTCACAGCTGAAGCAGAGCCTGGCTCCCAGGTGGCAGGGCAGCACCCAAACCCACCCTGCTCCCGCTCCGGGATATCACCCCAGGGAGAAGACCCCGGGAAAGCTTTTCCATGCAAAATCATCCCTCCTGAAGCCAAGCCAAACACCTTCCCCTCTTGGCGTGGCCTGCAGAAGCCAGCCAGGCTGTCAATAGTTATTTACTTAATGTTGGAAAAAAAAACCTTGGATCAGGATAAAAAACAGTGTCTGCACACAAAAAAATGCAGCCCCCAACCCCTTCCTCCAGTCAATTAAGGCAATGCCACTAATTAGGCTTCTGTCTATCCATCTCACACCCTTTCCCTGGCCAGCAGTTTTCCACCCACCCTTATGCAGCCATCAGCCAGCCATTCCCGAAATAAAAAAGCCTGTGAAAGCCATGAAATTGGGCAAGGACAGGCTCACAAACAACTTCAGCTTCTGGGGCGCGGCAACATATTTGATTTCAGCCAGAGAAACTCAAACCAAGGGAGGCCTTTGCCAAAATACCTATAGGGCAGCACGTGCACGGGAGTTTAGGCAATCGTGCCCCACCTTTGCGCTTGCTCTTGCTGTATCTGCGTGGAAGGGAAGACCCTATAGATGTGCTTTTTGGTGTATCCGAGTGCCCCCATATAGGCTCGCTAACACGTCTGCCTGCGTGGATGTGTTTCAGGCTCACGGGAGGGTGCGAGCCTGTTTATTTGTGTCTGTTTATGTATCCGCATTCTGGCTGTTTGTTGGTACGGGCTGCATTTCCCTCCACATATGTCTCCGTGGCTACGTGCCTGATTGCGTAGGAGAGCTTCCCCGTGGCTTTTTGGTGCCATTCCCAGGCAGCTCCGAAAGCAAAAGGCACACTCCGCAATGGGAGATTATTAGGCAGAAAGGGAAGAAGAGCGGAAGCGCTGAGGAACAGTTAATTGGCAGAGAAAAGCCAAGTGGGGAAAGGAGCCTGCTGGAGGGTCTCCATGGCACACGGAGGAGACCGGGTGTTTGGGAGGGGGTGCTGGGGTTGCACAAGGAGCATCCATGGCCAAGCAGGGTGAAAGGGAGAACCACGGGGAAGGAAGCACCCTGCAGGTGCCCCACAGGGTGGCTTTCAACCTACATCTCACTCCTTCGGGGTTTCAAAGGGATGTTTGCCACTCACCCATTTCTGGCATCTAAACCAAAAAGCATCTGGAGCGGGAAAATTGTCCATCAGCATCTGCCTGGCTCAGGAGTGCCGTGCCAACGTCACTGCTGTCCCACAGCACAGGGCTCTTCCTGATGGAAGCGTCCTTCAGTTCCTCCTGCAGTGATCCCAAATCCAGCAGCCTCCAAGATAACCAGCTTGGATAGCCAGCTCTGCAGCTCAGATGCTAAAAGAAGACGAGGACGTGCCATCTGCTGGGCCGTGGTGGCCTCAGGAGGTAAATCCTTGGTGCACCCGCACCTCAGGAGCCACTTTCTTCCACTCCAGCAGGAGACACAGCACCACCCTCCTGCAGGTCCCTCGCGCCATCTCACCGGCAGTTGTTGGCTCACCTTGGGATGGCAGCCCCCAGGCTCCACCAACCCGAAAGCCCTGTGCTTCCCAGGTGTCTCTATATGAGCACTCCCTGGCCCTGAGGTCCTGCCCTCCTTCATTGCTATCTCCTGTGAAACACCTGAGACCTGCCTGCCCTTGCTAATGAAGGCTAATGAGTTAATGATTCAGCCATCCTTCAGCCTCCTTAGGAGCTTCCCTCTCCCCGTCCTGACAGGCTGGGCAGCTCTTCCCTGCTCTGATGGGCTTACAAGAGGGGTTCTTGTTGCTTTGGGCCCCTAATGCCAGTCTCGTATGGTCCCTCCATGGTGTATTCTGGGCTTGTCCACCACTCATGACCGCATTTCCCTTTCCTGGGTGCCTCTTTGCATGTGAGTGTGCAAAGCATGCGCTTCTCACCTGCCTGCTCACCCCACCAGAGGCAGTAGGAACCACTGACACCCTCCACGTGGAGGTTCAGACCTATAGCAGAGGGCAGATTTCCCTCTCACGAAGGGATTTGACCCTTCTCATCCCAGAGGGTGCTCCGCGACCAGACTTTCACCTTCCAGATCCCTTATAATGCCAGTGGGGTAACACAGGAGGAAGCTGCCCTTGGAGGACCATGGGATGCAGGTGGTGATAAGCCCCCGGAGCAGTTTGCAGGCACTGAGCGATGTTGGCTCCCAGCGTCTCCCCCCGGCCAGCCCCACACTGTCAGCCCCATGGTGGGCCACCCCAGCTCTGCCCCATCGATCTGCACCCCGTGCATGAAGACCAGCCCGTGGCATGGTGGGGGTGCTGGGCAAGGGCTGCTCCGTCTGCACAGACCCCCCCACACCAGCTCTTCATCCTCTCTATTTCCAAGCAGACATTTAGGTGCCGGGTTTCATCGCAGCCCACGAGGTTTCCATCCCACCCACAGCACAGGGCACCCCACGCAGGCCACGGCGTTGAAGCATCACCTGGGTTATCTCCGTGACAAAGGTCTCTGGGGGTCCCATCTATTACGCTCCTATCAGCACCCCTCTTTGGTTCATTTCGTTAACAAATCTCCCCTGTGCATCTCGGTGGAAACAGCCCAGAGATAATAACAGCAGATAGGCATTGACCTATGGGATTCCTGGAGTGATCAAACTGTCAGATAATGGAATAAATCTTTCTCGTGGGTTGGGGATTAAATCAGAGAGTGTTAGCTGCTGCGGCTTCTTATTTATTTCTGTTCTTTTAGATTGCGTTTCCCTTCCCCCCGTGAAGAGCGCTCACTGCCTACAGCTGTAAATTACTGCAAACCTTTATGGTAAGTTTAGACATTGAGTCTCTTAACCTTGCAAACACCTCTTGTTTCTCTTAATGCTCTCCGAAAGCTCTCGGGAAAGAGAGAGGAAATAAAGGGGAGCATGATTTGATAGAGAGCGCATACCTCGGCACTGCACAACCCGCTCTGAGGATCACCTAAGCCTCACGGGCTTGGCCTGTCACTCGTGGCCGTTTCATTGACCGGCTTCACGACCTTGGATGCAGCATTTCATTCTGCCGTTTCATCTCTGATTGCCATCATCTGCCTCTGCCCTCCCCAGCCTCCGGGGGCTGAGGACGGGCTGCACCCCACAGGTAGGGAGGCGGGGAGCCGAGGGCATGCTCTCCTACGGCAGCACATGTCCTTCCTCCGACACGGAGCAATTCCCCGTTGGCTTCAGCTGCACCCGGATATCTGGGCATCAGGCAGCATCTTTGGGATTTGGGTGGAAGATCACCACGAGAGCCGTGGGGCACAGGGCTGCTGGGCTGGCTCCAGAAGAGCGGATGGAGAAATACCCAGAGGGGGTTCGGTCTCCAGTATCTGCTCAGCAGAAATTTTTTTGGCATGGTAAAGTACGTTCTCCTTCCAAAAAAAAGGAAAAAAAAAATAAAAGAAGCAGAGGAAAAAAAATAAGGAAACCCAAACCAAAAAATAAAACCAAGTGAGTGTGAAATTTACTGTTAAATGATTACTCCCCTGGAAAAGATTCTACCTTTCAGTGCGTAAGTCCCAGTTTCAGAGGAGGCTCCTCCCGCCCCCCCGATGCTGCTCCCCCTCCCCAGCATGAGATGCCCCTGCTCCCCGTGAATTAGCAGAGCAGCCGCCTCCGTCCCGGTGTGTCTGGACGCTGCTGCAGGCATGGAATGGGAAGCGTGGCTGTAAGACCCTGCTCTCCCTATGGCAGGATCCGGCCTCTCCTGCCCACCTCCCCACAGCCCGTCAGCCAGCCCTGCCCAGGATGGGGCTGGGAGACGGGATCATAGAATCACAGAATGGTTTGGGTTGGAAGGGACCTTAAAACCCACCCAGTGCCCCCCCTGCCCTGGGCAGGGACACCTCCCACCAGCCCAGGCTGCTCCCAGCCCCGTCCAACCTGGCCTTGAACCCCTCCAGGGATGGGGCAGCCACAGCTTCTCTGGGCAACCTGGGCCAGGGGCTCACCCCCCTCACAGCAAAGGATTTCTTCACAATATCTCATCTCAATCTCTCCTCTTACAGTTTAAAACCATTCCCCCTCATCCCACGGCTCCCCTCCCTGCTCCAGAGTCCCTCCCCAGCTTTCCTGGAGCCCCTTGAGGGACTGGAAGGGGCTCCAAGGTCTCCCCGGAGCCTTCTCTTCTCCAGGCTGACCCCCCCCAGCTCTCTCAGCCTGTCCTCTCAGCTCCAGCCCTCCCAACATCTCCATGGCTTCCTG
Source organism: Rhinoptilus africanus (assembly GCA_013400135.1). NCBI lineage: Eukaryota > Metazoa > Chordata > Aves > Charadriiformes > Glareolidae > Rhinoptilus > Rhinoptilus africanus. Next base: position 876,907 of record VXBO01010022.1, read on the forward strand.
TGGATGCACTCCAGCAGGTCCAGGAGCTGAGATCCCAGGAATGCTGTGAGTTTCACCGGCCACCACAACCCTGACAAAATGAGTTTGATAGCTGGTGGTATTCAGGTGCAAAAAGATTTGTGTTAGGGCATGTCCTACGAGGAGGAAATCTCATCGGAGCTGACACTGCACGGATTTGGTGCTACCGCGCCCGGCTGCGCCTGCACCCCCGGCCAGGCGCGGGGCCTGGCACCAGAACCAGCCTCCCCAGGAGGAATTATTCTGGCGGCCGGCATAGCGGTGTTGAGATTGGCAGAGCGATATCAAGTCCGAATGTGACACATGAGCTCGAAAACACCTTTGCTCTCGGCTGGGGGAAAGCCATCAGAGCAGCCCCCCGCGCGCTGCTGCCCCTGCAGCGCCAGCTCTCCTCTCCCTCCCCGCCGCAATTTCCACCCGAGAAAACTTTGTTTGCATACGGCATACGGTTTCTCGAGTCACCTCCGATCCCATTTGCACCGGCTTGGGGTGTCGGGGGCCAGCTCTCCTTCCTCCATGTCCTCAGTGTGGAGCCTGGGGACAGCCTTCCCCTTCCCAGCGCTTCCCGCAGCCACTCCAGCCTCCCTGCCGTGACCTAGGCACTTCCTGCTGTAAAGCTGGTTCTGGCAAAAAAAAAAAAAAGGGTTATGAGACCAAGTTCCCAGTCTGACATTTATACTGAAATTTGATTTTATAAAAAGAACAATCCCAGAGACGCCGAGCCAGCCAGCCCCTCTTCAAACCGCATTAAGTGTCCCACCAAGCAGCGAGAGCCGAGCTGCTCCGTATTCCCTTTTTTTTTTT
>VXBO01010023.1:0-10877 GCA_013400135.1 Rhinoptilus africanus
ACTGGACCTGGGACGCCCCAGCCAGATCCCAAGCTGCAATTCTCGCCCTCTCCCCCAGCCAGCTCCTGGCTATGGTGGTACGTGGTATAGAATACCTGTGTCCCCTGCCAGAGCCTGGGGAAAACTAACTCTATCCCCACCAAAGCCAAGAAGTTATCCACCTCTTAATTCTATACCATCTATGTCATGCCAGATCTTACAGTTTCCAGTTAATCAACACCACTTTTCCTGTCTTTGAGATATATATATATGTATATGTACATATATATTCATACAGATATCATTCCCTTAGTCTATGGGCCATCCCTCTAAAATGTCTGTTGAGTTCATTTAATCCATGATTTTGGGCTCCATCTGTTAGAACAGCCTCTCAGGGCAGGCAAGAGAGTGTGTGGTGTTGGACTGTTGCACGCTCTGTTTTCACAGTTTGCAGCTGATGTATCTGGTGCAGCTCACGTCCAGGGGTTGAACATGTCGATATTGAGGAAGTTGCTGAGGTCAGTTACGGTCTCATTGCCACTGAACTTTACTTGTTTTTTTCGTCAAAGTCCATCTAGGTGATTCTTACTGTAGTGCAACTGATAGCAATTATAGTAATGAGGACACACAGTGGCAGGGTTATTTAGCAATTAACACCATTCACTGTCTATTCTCACCCAACATCAGATCCCCATGAAGTGTACACCAGACATCCCCATCCTTCAGCGTTGCCCATCAAGTGCACTCAGGTCCATGAGCGACGGATGGGTCTGAGTTTGCCCGAGTCTTCCTTAACATATTCTTCGTGTGCACTGCAGGGACTTTATCCCCTTCTACAGTACGCGGAAGTTTTGTCTGGGCAAGGCCAGCTCAATTGGTAGATCCCCTGGTGTTATCTAGCCAGGTAGCTTTTGATAAATGTATATCCCAGTGTTTTAAGTTTGCACCACCCATTGCTCTCAGTGTAGTTTTTAACACTCCATTGTATTGTTTGATCTTCCCAGAGGCTGGTGCGTGATAGAGGATGTGATATACCCACTCAATGCCATGCTCTTTGGCCTGAGGTGTCTATGAGGCTGTCTCGGAAATGAGTCCCGTTGTCTGACTCAGTTCTCTCTGGGGTGCCATATCACCATAAGACTTATTTTTCAAGGCCCAGGACAGTGTTCCAGGTTGGTGGCATGGGACACAGGGTTTGTTTCCAGCCACCCGGTGGTTGCTTCCACCATTGTGAGCACATAGCGCTTCCCTTGACGGGTTTGTGGCAGTGTGATATAATCAATCTGCCAGGCCTCCCCGTACTTATATTTCAGCCATCGCCCTCCATACCAAAGAGGCTTCAAACGCTTGGTTTGCTTGATGGCAGCACATGTCTCACAGTCATGGATGACCTGTGCGATAGTGTCCATGGTCAAGTCCACCCCTCGGTCACGAGCCNTGGTCAAGTCCACCCCTCGGTCACAAGCCCATCTATATGTTGCATCTCTTCCTTGATGGCCTGAGGTGTCATGGGCCCACCGAGCTATGAATAATTATATTGCCAGTCCAGACCCACCTGAGCCATTTCAATCTTAGCAGCCTCATCCACCTGCTGGTTGTTCTGGTGTTTCTTAGTGGCCAGACTCTTGGGTACCTGGGCATCTTCTCCCTGACCTCTTCTCCCTGGGGACAAGGGATAGGACAAGAGGAAACAGGTTCAAGTGATGTCAGGGCAGGTTTAGATTGGATATCAGGGAACACTTTTTCACTGAAAGGGTTATTAACCATTGGCACAGGCTGCCCAGGGAGGGGGGGGATTCCCCATCCCTGGAGGGGTTTCAGAAAAGGGTAGATATTTCTTGACATTGTACATTTAAAAATACTTCCAAACAAAGATAAAGCACATTTTTAAATTAGGCTTAAAATTTTGAATATTAATGAAATCAAGATGTTTACTCAAAATTTTGGAAAAAGTGTATTTAAAAATAAAACAATGAATTGTCAGGAAGGATATTATGAGTAATTGTTATTCATAATTCTACAGTTTTAGAAGCTTAAATTATTTATTCAAAATGGAAACAACACTAGTTTGTAATTATGCAGGTACACAGTAAGATTAATTTTTGCAAGATAATATATTAGCACTGTTTGCAGGAAATATTCCATCAGATAAAATGTAGTCACACAGAGTGTTTGATAAATATTTGGGAAGACATATATTCATAAAATAAACCTTTATTGAATTAATTATTTGTAAACAGAAAAAAAAAATAAAATCTATGTATTACTCAGCAGCTCCTGCTTCTGATCTAGGCAAATTAAAGGAGTCAACTGAACTTTTCAGAAGGGCAATACTTTTGCTAAAATTTATGTTTCCTTCCACTATAACATTTGTTTTACTTACACTCTCTCTTTTAGCTAAGAATGCCTAATTCTTTTACTTATTAGTTTATATTCAAGATGAAAAACTGTATATAACTACAAAATATCATTTATGACTGTAAGTTCACCTCCTGGTTTCCGTGCTATGACATCTCACAGGCTATGATTTTTAACCTGTATAAGCTGTTGAGTACTGTGTTAAAACTTTCAATTTAGAAGCTATGCTGATAGATAGAGAGGCAGGAACTATGACTGTGGATTTTTGTGTTAATCACATACCCTGAACCACATAGCTTTTAGTACTGTGAAGAAGACAAGCATTTTCTTGTAACAATAAGAAACATAGAGATGAACAATCGCTTGCTTGGCAGAGGAATGAGGAGTGCTCATTTTCAGCTATACAGAGGTTATGGTGTGAAAATCTATTCCCTTTTGTATATTTAGCAGAAACACGTGTTTATGATCTGTGTGTGCAAGGGAGGAGGCAAATGCAATAGAAGCAGACGGCCCAGGACGGTATAGTTGCGATGCACATCCCAGAAGCTCAGATCTGCTCCTGGCTATTATAGCGTTAAGCTGGAAGGGGACCTGAAATCAAAGGTGAAATGAAATCTGACTGTGCAAACTGTGCAGCCAGAATAAAAGGCAATGTGGGCCCTTGTCAATTTATATGATGCTGAGCTCCTTTTATTCAGTCCTAGAAGAGGTGTTTTGCAGCTGCAATTCATGTGGTATTACCTGCTTTTACTCCAGACTGTATCCAAAACAGCAAACGAATATCAGTCATATCCATTTTGTGCACACACAGTGTCAAGTAGGTGCAAGTTACTGGTCCATTATTCTGTTCCGAATTTAAACTGCAGCACTTCTGAGAGCAAAACTCCGGAAAGCAAAGTGCACTCTCTGCTGGGTTGTGGAACTGGTTGCTTGTTACTAATTTCTTTCTTCTTTTATTCTTTGTCAAATGAATGCTTAACTCCAGGGCAGATGGAAAGTGTCTCTTGCCTTTCATCCCTGCATCTTCCTTCCTTCCATATATCCCTGCAATTGTAGGAAAGAGTAACTGGAACATTAGGATTGATGCGAAAGGGTGCAACCAGGACTGACTAGGTGTGGAAGTACCAGAGCGAACGGCAGATGAAGGGCCGTAGCAGCTTTGTGTATTGATGACTGTTCATCTTGTTAGGACAAACAGTGCTGGAGACAGGACAATGGGTAAATCCGAATAACTCACCCAGGTGGGATGCAATGAATCAAATCCCTGTGAACTCTGCGGTGGTGCAAACCACATCCAAATCCAGCATGTTATTACCATCCGAAACAAAACCTAACCGTGACTGGGTAGCTGGTGGCCTCTGTCACGCAGACCATCGCGTGAAATATTGGTCAAATCTCCCGGACACGTGTCTCTTGGCTAGATGCCAGGCATCATCTGAAATAAACATTTTGTATTCCTTGTGAGTAAGCATGTGAGTGAAATTGGCCTGGTTTTACAATTAAATTTCCTTCTGCCCTTGTATCTTTGCTACAAGTTTGCTACAGGGTACCAACGTTATTTCCTGTATAGCCATCATGAAAGAAAGAACAGACTGGCATTCAGATTACTAGGTGCAGAAGGGAGAAAAATGAGTGCAAATTCCAGTATGTGGAGAGAAGAAATTAAACTTGTTTTCCTACTTCATAACTGTGGTCCAGCAACAAACTTTTAAATAAAAAAGGGGGTGGCTGAGCCACTACCTTCAAGACTGTTTGGGGAGTGAATATTCTTTCTGTTTCCAGTGGATGAAGAAAGTTAATCCCAAAGGGTGAGAATGCAATTTCTTCTATAGCTGAATAAACCCAGGATTTTAGACTCCCCATTTCCCAGTGAGCTGGCAGTGGGAAGCTCGTATGTACAGGACTGATTTAAAGCATCTCACGGCTCCTTGTACTGCTCTGGATGCCATGTGAAGATGCCAGCCCTCTCCACCGAGTACAGAGGCTTAACAGAGGCTTCTGATCTCCATTTTTGCTGCCTCTGCCTTAAAATGGGGTACTGGGTTTCTAAATTCTGGGATCTGGCCTTGTGTACTCTTCAGCAGCCTATTCATACCACTTCTGAGGGAAAATCTTCCAAAGGGATAGCTGGCTGGGCAGTTTCCAAGCCATTTAACCGAAATCTGTGCGTTGCAGCTGCCTTCACCTTTAAATACAGCACCCTGATTTCAGATGATAGTTAATCTGCAACTATCTGCTAAGGATTCTCTGAAACAGCTTCTGCGTGTTGGGAATTCAACTGAAATGAATTATGACCCCACAGAGATATCAATCCTGCTAAAATGAATCAACACATTAATAAATGGCAGGAACCTGAGAAAATAGTCTCCTAAAAAGGCCCAAGGAAGGATAAAACTTTGGAGGCTTTCTCCTTGAATAATGATTTAACAGCAGAAGAGAATAACCTATATGGGCTTAATTATTTCCATTCCTTGTCTTTATCTGTTGCCAGAAAAAATGTAATTAAATCAGTATAAGACTTCCTCCTGATATGACAGCTACATAACAGCTTACAATGTTACTTCTAATGGCTTTGAGATAGATGACATAACAAAGGCAAAGCTTATTCAGCTGTACCTAGCAGCGTCCTAATGATGTCTGCTAATGCCACTGTAGCTAGGATCCTTTGCCTTCTAGAAAGGGCTTGTATTTTTCCCGTTAAAGCAATAACGATGCATGCCATGGGAAAATATAGTTTAAGCAGCATTTATAAAATTTGGATTCAGCCCCTCAAAATTTGCAACAAAAGAGGAAGACGTTTGGGGATTTGGGAATCCCTTTTTTTTTCCGTGTTAGCATGCTTGCCAATGTCTAAATAAAAACAATTTGCGGGAACTCAAATTCAAAATAAAAAATTAAAACAAATGGGTTTTGCACATGGTAAAGTGTACTGCTGTAACCTGATGTAATTAGAAGTTTAGAAACTGGATTTATCATAAAAGTCAGAAGGCAAATTAGAGACTCGTTTTTCAATCTTTAAAAATTCACCCTCCCCTTATTTTAGGAAAAGAGACGGGTAATATTTCAAAGACATTTTGACATGTATTCACTCATACTTAAGTGAATGATTTTTACTGTGTAATATATCTTTCCTTTATATTAATGTTGTTTATATTTACCTTTATATGCTCTGCCTGCCATAATACTTGAGCATGTAATACATTCTGAACAAGTGTAATAAATTATTTTGCTGATAGCAGAATTGTTGAAAAAGACACCTGTAAGCAGAGGAACGGGATGGTAGAGGGAAATAATTTGAATTTAGTCATCGCATATTCCTGCCAAAGTGTCATACCTATGGTACATATCCAGGTATCTATTGGAAAAAACAGCAAGCAGACAAAACCCTAAAGATCCATTCAAAACCAACATGCAAATCAGTAAAGCACCACTGAATTTAAGCATTATAATTTGTTGGATTCTTATCAAGCAGATTTCAAGTATGGATTTTGATATGAGAGTTTATGATCTTTTTGGTACCTACAGTCTTCATTACAAATCTGCAGATTCAAGTCTGAGACTGAGACTTTCTTTACTTGTGCATTCTTATTGTGAAAAATTTTACAGTTCTGGTGAGTCCTAAACTACTGTGAATGATGTTTTTTAAGCATGCTTTTAATTAGCTAGGAATAAGGGGTAAAAGAAGTTGCCATCAATATATAACTTATAAACCAAACCATCACCTCGTCAAATATTTTCAGAGCTACCTAAGAATCTCTAACTCTTTATGACAAATGCTGAGCAAAATTCAAATTGTGGCTCTTCCAGTGTTTTTCGTTATCCCTACAATGTTTAAGGGTGTATTGCAGCATACACTGTATGGGATACACACATCAAAGTTTATCTGATAGGGAGAATGTTTAGTAATTAAAGCAGACAATTAGAAGCAGGCAGTGCTAGCTAAATTTTATTACTGGATCTGCTACTTGAAGACAATTTTCCACCAAAATGTTAAAAGCCCTGCTTTTTTGCTTGTTCTGTGCTTGAGGTCTGAGTCCTGCCATAGTTTCATTTTAGTGGCTTTGCACCCAGGACACTTTGATCTTTGTTTTCTTTAGTTACTTTATGTAAATAAGGGCAATTATAGATACTGTTGTATAGAAGTTAGATAAGGTATTCAGTAATTATTATGAGAAACCCAGATGCTACAATGTCGTGGACAACATAAAAACAAAGAAAGGCCACTTAACTCTCAAGAGTCAGAGGCTGAAGATCTTTGTTGTGTAAAGTACACCAATATTCCCCAGTAAATGAACATTTATTGCCTAAACGCAATTTTTTGTTAAAAGCTTTGGGTGGCATAATAAACTGAGCAGGTGTAGCTCTGATGAAGAAGTTCCCTGCGTTGTTTTGGTTTACATAAAACTCTCAGGCGTAGTGTTCTTTTTTAACCTGGTTTCTAGGTAGTATCCCTGCAGTTTCATGCATTGTGTGAGCGCATTAAATACCGTGTTGACTTACTCTTAGCAACTTAAGCAGTCATGGCCAAAACAACTGACATGAGAATCGTTGTCCTGACACACCTACACTCCTCACTATCTGCGTCTACCCTTGTCTCCACTCTACCTTGAATTACATGAAATTGCACTAAGTAGGTCTTAATGTTCATTTGCCAGGAAAACTGAGTTACGATTGCTCGTTGCGCGCACGGCCTCCATGTTCAACACAACCCTGTGTTTCTGAGCCACTGGCACTCACTAGAACATAAGCAATGGTGTGAAGCTGTAGCTTTCTGCAAATGATGAAATGTCTTTGAAGGTTGAGAGCTCTTCTTTGAACTTGAGTAAAGTGATTCATATGCTAATTGCTTTATGTTTCTCTGAGTGTTAATGTTAAACTATATTTGTTAGTAAAAAAAACCTATTTCAAACAGATGATGAAAAATGTAAAACCATGACTGTACAACATGCAAGCTTCCTCTGTGCAGAGAACCTCGGCAAGGTCCAAGCACTGACTAAAGTCTCATTGAAGCACTTTTAAAACAAGTTTTGAAGCAGGACATAAGCTTTGGGTGGGCTCTTTACAGTGAGGCAAATCAGGGAGACTAATTTCAGCATGTCCATTGTACAGTTCCAGTCTACAATGAAAGGTTTAGCTTCATAAATGAAAGGACAGGCCATTCTCAACTCCCCGGTGAAACTCCCAAAGATAAACACTGTGGGCTGTTGTGATGCCCATGTGCATCCACGTCTTGTCTTCTGAGCCAAATCCATTTTCATCTTCCTCCCACCCCATTCTCTACCCAATTAGCATATCACTGGGCTGCATCAGTGACATTGCATTACATGGGCAGTTCAATGCTGCTGATATGACCTGATATAATTTAACAAGTGATTCTTCATCAGAAAAGGTAAAGATTAATAAATAAATAAAAAAACCCTAAATGTTTTCATTAATAGATTTCTCTTTTCAGTAATTTGGGGAAAGGATTATGAAACAAACCCACAGGAACTTGTTTCTAAAGCATTAACGAGGGAAACAAACACATAGAGACTTGTATTTTCAATGCATTAGCTAATATTTTGACCATTTTCCTGCTTCTGAAAGACATAAATTTTCAAATCAGACGTATAAATAATAAGAATGCATTGACTTTTTTCATTACAAAAAAAATGCATGTAGGAAGCATATGGACATCTCTTACTGAGTATAGATTATGCATTCCTTCTGTAAAAAATTATAAAACATCTTTCAATGTGTTCTTTTAGATTTTTACCTATTTGGTTTTTTGTGTGTTTTTTTTTTTTTTCCCAATAACTTTGCGGTGAAATTATGCATCATAGNATATAAAAAATCTTTCAGTGTGTTGGTTTAGATTTTTACCTATTTAGTTTTTTGTGTGGCTTTTTTTTCAATAACTTTGCGGTGAAATTATGCATCATAGTTAAGGTTTCCTCTATTTACATCTGACAAGGTTTTAAACCAAGCCAACATTATTGACATCCTAAAGTACAGTCACAGAATTGAAGATTGCTCAAGAGGAGTAAATTACCCACACTGGCTTCTAGGTGTTATACCAGTTAAATAGTTTTGGATTTTAAGCTTCTATATGAAAGATGTGAGCATTCCTACTCCCAATAACTTGATGTTAGATCCTTATCCTGAGTATACAGAGACTCCATACTTAGTGTAACCTAAGGTCACAGGACATGGTGACTTTCCTGATGTAAAACTATACAACGTGCTGTAGTAGAGCTCGGGTCTGAGTTTGAGCTGGAATATGCTCCATGTCTGCAGACAACAAGTGACGGCTCAATGCCTCCACTTCTGGTGAGCCCTTCTTTCCCCACCATTTCCCCAAGGCAGCTGATATCCACCTGTTGTTTCTCTTTCTCGCTCATCTTACTTTTACTTATATCAGAAAGGGGGAATAAGGGACAAATCACAGATTCAGTGTGCAAGCAGAAAATAAAGAAACATAAGCAATCAGCTAAAAGGAAATTTGGGCAGGACAGAACTATTTAATTAGCAATATCTGCTACAGTAAGTAGGAAGATTTACTACCAGCTGTATTGTATTTAACACTGAGAGATCAGCGCTATGTACGGAAACTCTATAGCATATGTAGAAATTATTCAAAGAAATTAATCCTCGGTGTTTTCCTTGAGCTTCAATATTTATTGCTTCTAACTCTACAAAGTGTCAGGTTCTGTTTCTTTTTGTGCTTTCATGGTAAGTGGAATAAGTTAATAAATTAACTAAGAGGCTCGGCACTGGACCTGTATCATTGCTCCAACATGCTAAGGGACACAAGCATCCTGGGATGCATTAAAAGGATACATCTCAGGAACAGTGGTAATGGAGTTGTTTCACCCTTTTGTGCTCCGCACCATTCTTTGTAGTGGTCAGCCTTTAATTTTCGGATTACATGTTGCCATTCATAAAACCATTCCAAATCCTCCTAATGTGTTTTTAACAAGTATTTGCTTACAGTGCCTACTCTGCTGTTTAAGTTCTTACAAATGCAATGTCTCCTAAATCAATTTATAGAAAGGGACATCTTGTCCTTTTATCAAGTAAGTAAAGGCACATGCTCGTGATAAGAAACAAAATGCAGCAGTAGTTTTTGTTATGCTATAGACTTACGTAGTTATAAACCCTTTCAGTTTGAGCAGATGAAAGGAGACCAAGTTAGTGGTAATGTAACTTTTAATTAGGTAAAGTAAGTTTGTCATGTGAACTGCAGGTAATGCTAGTAAACGACAAGCTAGTGAAAAGAAAGACATGATAATCTAAATACTGTAATGTGTTTGATACAGAGTAAATAATAAAAGTCCAGGGAAATTAAGCAAAAGGTGCTAGCGTGGTGTAATTCAGGTCACTTTAAAATCTTTCATCTAATCTTTCATGTGTACAGGGGAAAAGGAGTATTTTTCAGATTCTTTCTCTCCGGATATCAAGTTATCCAATGTATCTTCAGAGATGAGAAACACCAGTAGGATTAACTGAGGGCATCAGGTTCAATTCTGACATTTCAAGAAAGGTGACTAGCAGGAAGATTTGCAAAAGAGTTTGCATGCAGGCAATTTTTGCCACATTAACTATGCTTTTGGGAATTTTATATGTGTATTAGGAACGTGTATTTATAAACACATGTGCATCAGCTATTCCAGTTACAAGCAGTTTGGGGAAGGCTCAACTTTGCATACTGTTCAGTGCTAGGCACATTGTTAGCAGTTCAATAACTAAACCACGAGTGTATTTCCCAAGCTTGTTTCACTTTTCACAGTTAAGTGGTGTTCACAACACCCAGAACGTGACACTGAAGTGTTTTGCCTTTTTTCTTTTTTTTATAGTGGAAGGGCTAAAGAGAAGCATAACAATTAGAACACACAGTCATACAGAGTCATTAAATATTGTGAAACAATCAGGAACTGGGGATGAATGAGAGGACTCAAGCTTAAAATTTTGCTAAAGCTTTCCTCTGACAACAGTATTTCTATAAAAGTGTGCATATTTACAGTTATTTAAATCCTTAGATTAAAAATACTTTGTGTACTGTATCTCACAAATCTAAGGCAAACTTTTTTCATTCCTAGGTGTTAGATCTCAAAAGGTAATCTTTGATTTGCCCAGTGGTGTAATGTCTAGGATTACCTTTAATCTGAGGTTTAATTACCTCAGATTGCCTCGTAAATACTCAGCAGAGCTTTCTTTTTATGTCTTAAAGAAGACTGATTTACCACTGGACAATACTCTAAAAGCAATGATTCCAAGCATTAATCATTTCGGGGATTAATGCCCCATGCAATTTGTGCTGAAGAATCTATTCAAACCAGATAAGATTGAGAGATGGTAGGATAGAGACAGGTAGAAGATCCCAATGTAATTTCCCTTGTTTTTCTGAAAAATATATGGACTTCTTATCGACTTCAAGCAGTTCAGACCCCATAGTGGCTCTCAGGTTACAGTCTGCATCTTACTGCTGTGTTGGTGTCTCAGAAGGGAAAGTGTCTCTTACAGAATAACCAGAGCGCTTCCAGCACAACTTAATCGTGCTT
>VXBO01010023.1:10915-32539 GCA_013400135.1 Rhinoptilus africanus
TTTGTAAAAATAAAACGGAATAAAGTATGTATTTTTTTCTAAAACAACTACAAAAATTCATGGAGTGCTCATAGATTTGAATAATTATAACTGGCTTGTTGCTTAAATTGAGACGTATTAATAAAACACTAGCTATAGTCACACACATCTGGGAATTGAAACTGTTGAACTAATCTTCAGTAAAATCTTAACCTTCTCTTTATGTTAACAGTTACTGCTTTCACTAGGTGGCACTTTGTCTCTCTTCATCACAATGCTAGACTTGTTAAAACTCCTTAATTCAGACAAATGCCTACTCTTTCGCATCTCCCCCTCATATAAACTTGTTCAGATCTCAGTATTTGTGTTTACAGACATTTAATGAAGCAATAAAATCTGATGAATAAAGCTTTCTTTCAAATGAAGATGCATGAAGTGGGAAAGCTTTGCAGTGCAGCCCACACATATCCTGTAAAGAATTGAGGACACATTTAAAGGGGATTGCATATGAAAAATAATTGTGAGAAAGGCTTTTTTTTTGTATCTCTCCTCATCCCAAAGGATGAGAAAAGTGAGTGTATTGTCACTAAAGGTATTTGGAGACTGAGGGTATTTCTAACAAGGATGTAAGCCAAATGTTAGAATGCGGCTAACAGTAAAACACCCATGAAATTTCCCCATGTAAACTCAACTACAGATTGTATTCTTCATTTCAATTTGCAATTGAAAAAAAAAATTGCTGCTATGAGACAGTCAATGTGTCTCTTATTCTCTGGTTAGTAAATACATAATTAGCATGTTAAAAAGTGCACCAGAAGTGGGAAGGAGTATGTGAGTCCTTACCCTCTCCTTCTCTTCCTAAATTTACTTCCTTCCCTGTTCTACCATTTCTCCCTGTTTTCCTTCTCCCCCTTTGATAGTTACCCACTGAGAATGTGTGATAATTTCAGCATGAAACTTTTGAGTACAAGCTACACTTTTTTTATTTGGGTTTAATGTCTGTCAGAAAACCAAAACCAATTAAATCAATCAAAAATAATTAAAAAAAAAATATTAATGGATTTGAGTTAGAGACACTAGCGGTAGAAATAGTCACTCACAGCCATTCTTATTCTTGCTTGCCTTACAGATATTGGTAGTTATGTGACTGTTTAATCCTTCATTGTTTTACTTTTAGTTATGATGCTGTAAATAATTTTCACAGGGCTTGCGTGAGTACTGGTATCACCATGGACAACTTTGTTAGCATTTGCAATAAAATTAAGTGACCACATCTATGTGGGGAAAAAAATAATCATTTTTATTTATATAACAGCCATTTCTCCAGTTGGAGACGTTTTCTAAGAAACTGAAGAATTTCTTGCTATATATGTTATAGATTGCTTTCTTAAGAAAGATAAATTCCTTGTGATTTCTTTTAGATTGGCATGAAAACCCAAACAAATATTTCATTCTATTTAGATTATTCGTATAGTAAGGCAGGTAAAAATTTAGGTAAAACATGTTCTAACACACATTAATATAAAAAAGTTTATGTGTGTTTGTGTGTATACATACTACGGAGCATTGCAAACTGTCACAAGTAAACATTTTGTTCCATTCTCTTCAGTTGTATTCCTTTTCATAACAGTGATTTTAAAGATCTGTGTTCTGTCGAGAGATTCCTTAGCTATAACAGCAAGGACCTGGAATTAGTATCTGTATTCACTGTTTAAAAAATATACTTCCTCCTCTGCTCAAACAAATAATCGTTATAATGACCATAAGAATATTTGGGTTCACATAAACAAAATATTATTTTACATAATCGGTAGTCTATAACGATTAACATTATAAGGTATAACATAAAAGAAACCAATGTCTTTTCATTGCTTTTGTCACATGGATTTCCTACTAGCTTCCGTACAAAGAGTAGTAGCTCTATTTCAAAATATTATGGTGTACTCTAACTGCCCTATGTTGGAATCTGTCAAGTCAATAAATAAACTCTTTCTCTTCCTGCTTTTTAGTCATTACTGGCTGTATAGGTGTGTATCTATTATTATATAAAATTAGTACTGCTGTCCAAAATTTTCCTGCATTGGAACACTACCAAGTTTTATATTCCAGCTCTGAAATTTTTTACAGAAAAGATATATTTGTGTTTGAAAACCAGGTTGGGTTTTTTTCCAATCTTAAATTTCAAAACATACAACATTGGCTTTTCAGCTGGCAGATGAATTTTAGCTTGGAGTCACCTTTGTGTTAGGGATATAGAATCATAGAATCATAGGGTTGGAAGGGACCTCGAAAGATCATCTAGTCCAACCCCCCTGTTTCATGACAGTTTACTCAAATGTTTTTATTTTGAAAGCCAGCCATCAACAGATGTTTCTTAGTATTTAGGAGCTGAAATTGGTAAAAGTTCCATTCTCACTGATCATATACATCCCTTCATAGATGATTGCCCTGAAATTATAATTCCGTATTAAATGTCCGTGAGAAGACAGTACTGACAATAAGAATGGGCACCAGTGCAACCCTTAGTTCAAGTCCCAGATGTCTGGCCAGGAAGAGCAGGAATTTGAAGGTTACAATGCTAATGCCTTTTCCTGAAAACACCACATGATGGGGATTTGTTGTCAATACATTAGTGGAAAAAATAATATACAACCATGTAATCAAGACTTCATTATAATGCATATTTGGAGTGGGACCAGTGAAGGTTATGTAATGAATGTTCATTTTTGCAACTTTTGAATCATTGACATTGCAACCTTAGTCTTTTTTAATGTAATACAAGTGTTTGCATGCATAATTGGTATAAAACGAATGAAAATTACATTTAAGACCATATAATGGTCCCAGGTTGATATCTACCAAAAAGTCAATTACGATTCAGGACATTTTGGAGTGAAGGAACAGCAGATGAGGTATTCTTAAGGGTTTTAGACCCTGTTAGAGAGTAAGATTTAAAGTTAGCCTGAAGAGACTGCTATTGTGCATTTGTTTTCTGCCAGAGAAACTTTTTAAAATTTATGCATGAAATTGATTTTTCAAAGGAGTGAATACAGTCTTTGACAGATTGGTGACACAGAATGAACATTTCAGTGGAGACTATAATTTCCTTTGGGCTAAAATGAGGTTGAACACTTCTGAGGATGAGATTTTGTAAAAATGTAACCTGGAAAACAACAAAGGAACATTTGAAGGATCTATGCTTCATGAATTTGACTAGTTTTGTGGGTTTTTTAAACTCATGTATTTTTTACTCAGTATAGTGTTTTATAGCACACAGTTCTAATGTGTAGCTACATGCTGAATGACAAAAAAAAAATCCTTTAATTATTTTAAATTAGATACTTGGTAATTTAATGATGTGCCTGCCAGTTTTTGTGTTCAGGGAAACTGAATAGTTATTCCCTACTCACCTCCTCCATCATTTGTATCTTTCTTCAAGTCTTTTTCAAAGTGAAGTGTCCTAATATATGTAGCTTGTCCCACATCAGTATCATTCTCTTCCTTTGGCTATCCTTGTTGCTTTTCTCTGTATTTTTCCTAGTTCTAATCAGTTCTTTTAAAATGGACTTTAAGAGATACTAAACTTGCATAGAGTTTATAATTAGCAGTATATAAGGGATGTGTACAGTGTCATTTCCTTTTTTTGTTATCAACTTCATTCCTAGTAAGTCGTAATATAGAATTTTCTCTTTTGACTATAAATGAATATTGATTGGCATTTTCAGAGAACAATCCATGACTTCAAAATCCCTTTCCTGAATATCAATACATTATTCTGAGCCATTACTGTATAGAATTCATTAGAGTTATTTTGTCCATATGCATTCAGTTCACACTGGATTTTGCCTGCCATTTTATCACTAAGTCATTTAGTGTTTTGGAATCTTCCTCCTACTCTTCGTGGTCAAATCCAGTTTTGACTGTTTTAAATTTGAAAAGCAGAGGACCCAATGCAGATTTCTGTGGACAATAGCTTTCCACAATTTGTTTCTGTGCTTTTCTTTCTAGTTTTTCATCAGCGATTAATTTATGAGGACTAGCATCCTGGTTGCTCTTAAATTTTAAAAAATAACACCTTGTAAGTCAAATATACTGTGCCAACTTTGTTTACAAATATTTTGATAAGTTATGGAACATGGGGTCACCCGGTTGGACTGGTAACAAGACTAAAATTGTGCATCAGAGCTTCTGGTGTCACCTACCAAAATCAGAAACACAGAACATCCAACAGCTTTTTGGCAAACTGCTGCAAAAGTGGCTTTCTAGTAAGTTACTCATAAACAATAATTATTTAAATGAAATATGGAAATAAGCAAAACAAGATAAAATTTGCTACATATCACTTCCAAATTGTGGAAGAGGAGTTTCTTATATTTCTGCTGGTAGCCATACATATGCAGACACGAAGATCCTGAAGCAGGCAAGAAAACAAGAGAGTCAGAATCTGTGTATATTTGTATCTACAACCTATTAATCAGAGCTTTTATATAGGGATAGCAAATTCATCTAAGACAGATAAGACCTAGGATTGAATCAGACAGGCTGAGCATCCATGTAATATTCTACCTACTTTGATCTTAAGGAGGGATGTCTCAGCTTCCTTGGTGAAGGGTGGACTTTGGTCATATGTCAACACCAAAAGAGGGCTAATGACAGAAAACTGGAGGAAAAATAGATGACTAACACTGAAGTACATTTATAGTTATTATACCCGTACAGTGAGATATACGTCTTGAGCTGACTGAGCTAGGTGTGAAACTGGGAACAGTATAACCATAAACGTGCTGGTTCGCGTCACAGAAAGTCTGGGGCCCATGGCCTTAGGTACAGTGTCAAACTAAGACAGGTTTGTTGGTTTTGGATACCAAGTATCTCCATTTGGACCCATAAGCTACTAATCAAATGTGCCAGCTCAGAGATATCCCTTCAGAGGTCCCAGAACCTTTCTTAACATGCCTTAAGGCATCTCCTAAACTACCTTTGTGGCCCACGACACATGAAGACACTTTTCAGTGGTATGTCTGTATAATAATTTGTATGAAACGAATTGCTTGAGATGTGAAACTTTGTCAGTTATTTTGGTTTACCCGTAGTCATGTGACCAATACTTCATGGATGCTGCTGCATTCATCTATCAGATTTGCTGCTGACTGTGCTGCTTCAGTTGTTCAGTGCTGTATTTGCATGTATTTGTACTATTTCAATCAAGTAGTAATAAACAAGGGAGATAATGAACAGGAAAATAATTTTAAGAGATTTTGAGAAGAGGTATTATATTTAGATTAATTTTTAATGAAATACATTTTCAGTAGTATTTCAATGCTTGAGACCCATTTTCAGTCATTCTATTTCTCAGGCTGGTTCTTCTCTTTGTTTTACAACTCTTTGGGCAGCACTTGAAACATGATCTTAACAGTGAGATTACAGAAAAGAGGTTATTTCCTTCTTTTGTTCTCGGTTATACAAATTCAGCGTCAACTGATTGAGTTCAACGGACTTATTTCTGGAATGCTCTGACATATGAGAGATCTGAATATGGTATCTGGAATTCTGGATATGTGTATACACTTATTTTCCACTCCAAGTGGCATGTTCAGAGTACTCTATATAGATGAATGTCCTGGTCCCGGCAGGGACAGGGTTAGTTCTCCGCAGGTTCCATCAGGGACACAGGTATGCCATCCCATGGGAGCCATGCCCAGTCTGGAGCCGGGAGCTGCCGGGGGAGGGGGCGGAAAGTGCCAGTTCAGGTCGGTGAGCGGTGGTACCGTCATTGTGTTTGTTGTTTTCCTCTATCCGTGTTATTGTTGTTGTTTTTCTCTTTTCCTTTGCTGCTCTGTTAAACTGCCTTTGTCTCAACCCACGAGTCTGGGAGAGCGGCCATGTGGTTCTTTGTTGCTGTGGTTCTGTCTGAGCCTAAACAATGGATTAATCTCAAAAAGTTAAAAAAATAGACCACAAGTCATAATGGGAAACACAATGCTACAAGCAGGCAGACCTGCAGACAAACTACTGACAGTAATTCCTGCTTATGTCACGTAACACAGTATCTCAGTAGGAGACAAAACTCAGTGGATCATGGAGGCTTGCTAAAGCCTTTCATTTACAGAGATGCTACTGAAGTTTAGGTGAGTAATAGCATGCATCTATTTTCCCTTGCTAAACTTGAGGACATTAGTTCAAGGGAACTTTGTGATGTTCCAACTTTTCGAATTCATTGCTCAACTCCGTATTCTTCACACACACCTGATCCCTTAGGCAACATGATCAGAATGGAGTATAAGCATCAATACCTACAGTCTTCCCTCAGTATCAGAGAAATTACTTGTAGGAGACTTCTGTGATCACCTATTTTCAAAATTTCCGCTTGAAGAATCCAGTAAGTGCTTGATTATAGTTTATAAAATCACTGTTAGCAGAGGCCAAAAGGAGACAGTGAGGTCAAGACGACCCTTAATTACAAAAGGTGAATGAATCAGCAAAATGGACTTCTTCCACCGCTGCAAGCCATGGAAGAGGTCCAAGTAAAATTTCCATGGATTATAAATTTACCTGTCTACCATAAGCACAGAGAAATTTGGGATAGGGAAAACAATTGCTTAGTATGTCCAGGATGATTGCTAATTAGAATAGTTTCTCCTAAATTATAAAGTTACAGAATAAAGGTGTTCAGCACTACTTCAAGAATTTAACTTTGCAGAACCAGTAGTGTAGAGCTGTACATTTTGGAAAACATTATTCCATTGTTCTTTTGTATTTGTAATGAAGATACCTGTAAAATGAACTACACAAACATGTTATATCACAGAAATAAAAGGAAATCGGCAGTTCTAAAAGGGAAATAGGATAATTAAATGCCTGAATAAGAAAACGAAGCACCTTAAATGTTTTGTTATGTTTTCCAACCTGTACAGTCAGTCATCTGCTCTCCTTTATTTTTTTCCACTGCCTCATCAGGATGTAACAAATACGCAGCTGCCTGCTCAATGGAGTTAATGAATTCCAGCACAGGTGCTCTCGATTGTGCTGCATAATGGCAACCCTTTTTCTTTCTCCTGTTCCTCTCTTTGCATCTTTACGGAGCTTTACATCTCTCTCTTTTTTTTTTTTACTTACCTCTCTCCTTCCCCCCAGATGGTTACAAGTTGGATGGTTGAAAGAGCTGAGGACTGGTATTCATGTTGCCAAATGAAAACTCTGTAGAAAAGAGTAATTGGGTTAATGTAACAGACATGACTTTGAGACTTTGAAGCAGACTATGCTTAAAGCAAACAGATTCAGGGTAGAAACTGAGTTTTTCAGACATGTTATTGACGTTATTTGTAACTTGTAACCAGATTTTTTAATGTGTCTGTGTTTTTTGACAAGACTTTAGTGGGACTTTGAAGCATTTTGAAAACATCACATGCTAAATACAGAAGGTAAAGAAGACTGAAGGTTAAAACAATGACATCTATCACTAAAAATTAAATCCTGGCCCTACTGAAATTGTGCCAAAATTCACAGTATCTTCATTAGAGTCAGGAAATCAGAATATCTTTTTTTCCAAAGGTAGGTAGAAATTTATTTTATGATTAGCTTTGCATAACTCAGAGTTGCCATTATGTATATTCAGAATAAATGTCATCTTTTATTGCCAGAAAAAAGGAGATCCTGGTTCAGGTTCCTTTATCTCTGATAAAGGATATCTTGAAGATGATATCTTCAAGTTAGGCTATAGTATTAGAAACCCTCTGAATTTCTAGGACATACAAACAGAATAAAGGAAATCTCAATTGTATAGAAAGTCTATACAAGGAGAGCTAGGATGCTTAATTTGCGCAAGCAGTTTATGGATGACAAATGTTAGCTTTGTGCTGGATACAGTAAATTCATTAGAACTGATTAAACCCTATGCATTTAGTTGGCAGAATATTAAAAGAAAAACCCAACAAATTAGAGATTGTTTTGGCTTACCAAAAAGGAATGACACTTATGTGAATGAGGGCTCACAGTGGAGAGTCATGCAGAAGCTCCTCACTGTCAATACGTTAACAAACAAAATGCAGCATGGACCAGGAATAAAGTCATTTAGCACCTTACAAGTGGAAAAAAAAAAAAAAAAAAGTAAAGTCGAGTTTTGAAAAACTAACAGAAAAGCAGCAGTCAGGAAGACCTAAATGCAACTCGTCTTGAACTATCCACAGTCACAAGCTAAAAACAAAAGGAAAATTATCTACCACTGAGAAAGAGACATGAAATTTCAGAAATGCTACGCTATGAGTTGTTCTCAAGTACTAAAATAATAAGAGATACCAAAAGGAGAGACTAGAACTAAGAATTGTTATTTAAATGTTAGGTAAAATGTGACAAAGCTATTGGTTCATTCTAGGATGTGATTCAACAGACCAAAAATGTTTGTCCATTAAAAATATAAAAAAGAAGAAGCGATAAGACAGCTTGGCTAATATTTAGTAAGTCAGAAGGAAGTTCTTATCTTTGAGTCAATCCGTCTAAAGATACCGCAGAACACACATTAATACAAAGAGTCTTATTTTTAGCATTAATGAGCAACTTATCTGTAACAATTAGACCAGAATAGGAATTGGCCTTACACACCTAATAAATACTGAATCCTGCTGCAAAGGTGACAGTTGTTGTATGAACTCCAAAACCAGTATATGATATGACTGTAATATAAGGCACACTTCCAAAGGCTCCCGAAAATCAAAAGCTGAAGCCTTATGAGCAGTGAGTGTCAGGGCCCCGTGGGCACCCATGGCTCCCCTCAGTCTCCCCGGGAGGGTCCTGGTTGTACCTGCCCTCTGCAGGGCTTGCCCCCGGCTGCCCTCGGTGCTCCCAGGCAGCTGGGAGCTGTATGGCAGTGCTGAAGTTGTCGGAAAAAACAGTTTAAGATCCCATGTTCCAAGGACTGCTATTGCTGTCTTCCCATAGCAGGAGTTCCAGACTACAACACTAATAAGATTAATATATGCAAGAGAGACAAGGTGAATAAATCCTGTCCTCAGATAATAGCTGGACAAAAAAGCTCTCTCTTCAAGCTTTCATTTCCAGGTTGTGCAATTAAATCACTCGTACTATCTATCTAACATGCCAGAAAGTCAAGAGTCAATCAACCTCAGGTGGGTGGCATGTAAAAAAAAATGCTTAGGTAATGGGGGAGATGGGTGAGATGGGAACTGATTTTTTAACTGCTGTAATACGTTTCCAGCTTATTATTGGCATAAGAGGAATCCATGGGCTGAATTAGACAAAATACTTGATGCATTTAATATTCTGGGGGAAAGGTGCACTGAAAAAAGTAAAATGAAAATTGAAGCAGTGACACTGATGCATCTTGCCTTGGCAGTTAGCCTTGTACTATTTCACAGATACCGTTATTCACATCCTTAATGTATAATTTCTTTTGTTGCTTCACTTCATGCCAACAAATAAAACGTGTACTGTCTAACGAGCGTAATATGATAGTGCGTAAACTTTCAGATTTCTGTCTGGATATCAGCACACTCTTCTACTCAGTTAAAGAAAGCAAAATATGTAGAAAAAAAATCTGCTTTTACTTAATCTATTATTATTCATAAAATAAAGGTCTCATTTTCCCCAAAGTCTAGGAAGAACCGTATGCAGGGCACAGAGTTTATAGGCATGTCCTGTCCTAAACATCGCCAAGTTCAGTTTACTTTTCTTATTTACTTAGTGCTTTATTTCCCATGAATGGATTCAGAAGAAAATAATATGCTTCCAATTTGGTAAACAGTGGCAATCCCTCTCATGCTTGGTCCTTGCCACCCCCTCCTTTTATCTTTTTAATAGAGACTATATCACACAGTTTTTGTTTGCTTAGTTGCTACTTTTTGTCTGCTGCTGTCCGTTATGGTATCACTAGGCCTGCCAGAAGAGCCTGGGATAATGTTATCATTCTGTAAGTAATTGCAACGTCCTCAAGGCTATGCAAAAGAAGATGAAAATGATCTTTCTGCCCCGTGACTCATCATCATAAAGACTGTTAAGTAGTTATTTTCTCACAAGAGCTCCTGATGCCCTCATACTGCTGCTCTTCCAGTAATTGAGACCTGTTCAAGAGCAGCGTTAAAATGTTTTACTGAACAGGAACGGTAAAACAGAGCTATTATCTTCAGTCTTAAAATAAGAAGAGAACTGAAAAATAACTTAAACTCAGATTCCCAGAGCTGATGCTGCTCTTATGTTTTCTGTATGTTATTTAGTTTTACCTTAATTAATTAAATCAGAAGATCTCAGAGAGAATTTGAATACATGTGGATGCAATTTGAGAGTGATAGTTATTCTGTATATTTAAACTAGACTTGATGGGGGAGTGGGTATTATCAGGCTTGCTTGTGACAAGCCAAGAGATGACATTCCAAGGTCTGAGGGATGGATCACTAGCAAAGGCCCTCAGCCTTCTGCTCTGAGATGTGCTGGGTATGCTGCAGCACACTCGAAGTCATATGGAGATGAGCAAGGGGCTTCTGATGCAGTAGAAACTGAGGAGTCACGGAAAAAACACCTCAAAGGAAGACCCCCTGAAGAGCAGCACAAACAAAATGCAGCCACTCTAGACCATAATTCAGCTTCATCAGGGGCCCAGCTAAAATGCCTCTATGCAAACGAACATACATGGGGAAACAAGCAAGAGGAGTTAGAGATGCACGCCTCCAGGGTTACAATCTCATTGGTGGGATGGCTCTTACGACTGGAGTGTTGGAACGGAGGGATACAGGTTCTTCAGGAAGACCAGGCAGGGGAGACAAAGAAGAGTTGTCAATGAACAACTGGAGTGCATGGAGTTCTGCCTGGGGATGGATGAAGAGCCAACGGAGAGCTTATAGGTCAAGATTAAAGGAAACACAGGGGCAGGTGACATTACAGTGGGGGTCTCTTACAGGCCACCTGACCAGAACAACGGAGTGGATGAGGCCCTCTACAGACAGATAGGAGCAGCATCGCATTCACAGACCCTGGTTACCATGGGGACTTCAACCTCCTCTTTGTAGGTACAACACAACAGGGCAAAAGAAATTTAAGGATCACCTTCTCCAAGCTCAGGAGCGGTGCATCCCAAGAAAGAAATCAGGCAAAAAAGCCAGGAGGCCTGCATGGATGAACAAGGAGCTCCTGGACAAGCTCAAAAGCGAAAAGGAGGCCTAGAGGGTGGAAGCAAGGACAGGTAGACTGGGTGGAATACAGAGAAACTGTCAGAGTGGCCAGTAACCAGATTAGGCAAGCGAAAGGCCAGAGAGAAATAAATCTAGCCAGAGACATGAAGGACAACAAGAAAAACTTCTAGAAGTATGTCAGTGATAAAGGCAAGACTAGGAAAGATGTAGACCCTCTCCAGAAGGAAACAGGAGACCTGGTCACCCAGGATATCGAGAAGGCTGAGGAACTGAATGACTTTTTTGCCTTGGTCTTCACCAGCAAGGGCTCTAACCACACCACCTAAGTTGCAGAAGGCAAAGGCCAGGGCTATGAGAATGAAGAACTGCCCACTGTAGGAGAAGATCCATTTTAAGACCATCCAAGGAACCTGAAGGTACACAAGTCCATGATGAAATCCACCTGAGGGAGCTGGTGGATGGAGTCGCTAAGGCGCTTTGCATTATATTTTAAAAGTCACAGCAGTTTGATGAAATTCTCACTGACTGGAAAAGGGGAAACACAGCTCCCATTTTCAAAAAGAGAAAAAAGGAAGACCCGGGGACAACAAGCCAGTCAGTCTCACCTCTTTGCCCAGCAA
This sequence comes from Rhinoptilus africanus, assembly GCA_013400135.1. NCBI lineage: Eukaryota > Metazoa > Chordata > Aves > Charadriiformes > Glareolidae > Rhinoptilus > Rhinoptilus africanus. The sequence continues at coordinate 22,653 of VXBO01010023.1, forward strand.
GATCATGGAGCAGATTCTCCCAGAACCTCTGCTAAGGCACATGGAAAATATGGAGGTGATTGGTGACAGCCAACGTGGCTTCACTAAAGGCAAGTAATGCCTGACAAATTTGGTGGCCTTCTACAGTGTTGGTGGATAAGGGGAGACCAACTGACATCATCTACCTGGACTAGTGCAAAGCATTTGACGCTGTCCTGCAAGACATCCTGTTCTCTAAATAGGAGATACAGGGATTTGATGGATGGATGACTCAGTGGATAAGGAACTGCCTAGATGGCCGCACTCAGAGGGTTAAGTCAACAGTTCAATGTCCAAGTGGAAACCAGTGACAAGTGGCACCCCTCAGCAGTCAGTACTGGAACCAGTGCTGTTTGACATCTATGTCAGTGACATGGACAGCGGGATTTAGTGCACCTTCAGCAAGTTTGTCGATGACACCAAGCTGTGGTGTGGTCAACATGCTGGAGGGAAGCCGCGCCATCCAGAGGGACCTGGACAGGCTTCAGAGGTGGGCCTGTGCCAACCTCATGAAGTTCAATGATGCCAAGCGCAAGGTCCTGCACATGGGTTGGGGCAAACCCAACCACAAATATAGGCTGGGCGGAGAATGTATTGAGATGAGCCCTGTCAAGAAGGACTTGGGGCTGTTATTGGGTGAGAAGCTCAAGAGTAGCCTGCAATGTACCCTCACAGCCCAGAAAGCCAACCATATCCTGGGGTGCATAAAAAAAGTATGGCCAGCAGGTCGAGGGAGGTAATCCTCCCCTTCTACTCCACTTTGGTGAGATCCCGCCTGGAGTATTGTGTCCAGCTTTCGCGTCCTCAGCACAGGAACAACATGGACCTGTTGAAACAGGTCCAGAGGAGGGCCAAGAAGATGATCAGAGGGCTGGAGCACCTCTCCTGTGAGGACAGGCTGAGAGAGTTGGGGTTGTTCAGCCTGGATAAGGCTCCAGGGAGACTTTAGAGCCCCTTCCAGTACCTAAAGGGGGCCTACAGGAGAGATAGGGAGGGACTCTTGATCAGGGAGTGGAGCAATAGAATGAGGGGGAACTGTTTTAAACTGAGAGAGGGGAGATTTAGATTAGATATTAGGAAGAAATTCTTTACTGTGAGGGTGGTGAGACATTGGAACAGGTTGCCCAGAGAAGTTGTGGATGCCCCATCCCCGAAAGTGTTGAAAGCCAGGCTGGATGTGGCTTTGAGCAGCCTGGTCTAGTGGAAGCTGTCCCTGGCCATGACAATGGGGTTGGAACTAGATGATCTTTAAGGTCCCTTCCAACCAAAACAATTCTATAATTCTATGATTCTACGATTTTCAACTTGTGACTAAGAGCAACTACCTTCCAAATTTCATGATTATGTCCCTATCAAAAAAGATTTTGATCAAATCAAAGACAAGTACTCTAGGACTGAATGAAATTAGAATTCTGGATCCACAGTGTGGCCATTAAGCTTAGCCACCAGCTAATCAAAACCCTGAATTCTTGTAAATAAACAGATTTCATGTGCAGAAGCAACTCAGCAACTAATGTGCACCTAAGCTAACCAGGAATAAGAAAAATCTCGATGTCTGGATAGATTTAATAGTTTTAGAGCAAGGCTCATATGCACAAGTCCCTTTTGACTCCCTGTAAAATGCAGTGACAGATTTCCACTTTGTTTTAAAAATGTGACTGGAAGTGAAACCACCGAGCAGTACAGATGAGTTACATTCGTGCTGCCAGGCAAACGCATATTTTGCACAACCTCTGAAGCAGGCTTTCAGGGGAAGCATAGGGGAAAGTGGATATATTAAGATGACTAGACCATACAATTTCAGTAACTGTGAAACATGTAAAGATCTTGCAATTCTCTCCAGGCTAACAGTTGTAAATTCAAGAAATTCAGAGTTAAATATATACATAAAAGAAGGAGGGGAGAGGAGGGGAAGGGGGTAACTAATATGCAGTGAATGCTAATATCCAAGCATATTCACAGTATCAAAAGATTAAACTAGACCCTGAGTTCCCACCACTGAATTTTCTGATTTACAGTCCTGCGAGGGGAAGTGGGGAAGGTGCTCCAACTTAGAAGCAGAATTCCAAAATGGTAATGGGCAAACCCTCTCCTGACTCCACCGGTACATTTGTCTCTTCATTTTAGAATCTATTTCCATGCACTCCCCTAATATTAGCTAATTTCTTGCAACCATAACTAATATTCTTTTCCTCTGTAGAAAAGGATTTGTGTAGATACACACAATGAATCAAATCACAGTATAGAGTAACCCAGAGGTTTGGCTGGATCACATATCAGACTGTTTCAGAGAAACATTTACATAATTAATTTAGGAACAAAAGCTGCATTCAAAAGCTGCTTGTTGCTTTGTAGATATTTGTAAATATCATGTCTACAACACCTTTGGAGAGCAAAAGAACCCCAAAGCAGCCCACAAAAATGAATGACGAAGAAAGAGTAGCTTCTTTTGTATGTCCATAACCATAGCTGGGTTTTTTAACATCCACAAGTGAACTTGTTTGTATTTAGTGCTTGCTTTTAAGTACTTTAATATTCTCATTAATGAAAATGTCCGATTGAAACATCCAACAAAACATCTGTAAAATTCATTTACTGGAAAGATCTTTTTACTACTGTATTTGATTTCTCCCGATAAAGTTTTAGTTATGGCTATTGAGATGCCTGAAAGTAGATATTAATAAGAACACAGTATTACGCATATTAAAACCATCCTCTTGTGCTGTGAATAATTAGTTCGCTTTGTGTGCATGTGAAGTGGGGATGGCAGGAAGGAGAAAGAAAGGAAAAGTGTGGGGGTTTTTAACTTTTTCTTATGCTAGTAATCAAATACCATGAAAGGTTGTTAGACGTCACTCCGTAATGTATTTCTCATAGAGGTTAGAGGAGGTTGTCTGTGGCTGTCCCAGACTCCTGAAGTTCTCTGTCTGTTTGGAGAATATGAATAAGCACTATTTCATTCGCAAAGTAACTTGCATAAATCAATCTTCTCTGGAATTCAGTGACTGTGAATCATATTTTCACAATTTGAGGCTGAATGTGATTATACGAATAGTCTTATCAGATAACTTTTCCCTTTTTGATGAAATCACATTGAAAGGAACTGCTATGAGGATGTGAATTATAAAGATAATGATTAAGCCACTGTAATACAAATCACCCAATGAAAGATTGGTTTAAAATTTGACTTTTTAAATTTTTACATTTCAATAGCACTGAAGAACATTTTTTTTTAAAAAAAAAGGAAATCTGCTTCTTGTGCCAGTGTTTATGTGCAGCATTTAATTTGTAGCAATATGCTGATGAATTTCCCAGGGAAGGTTTCTCTGTGGTGGCGTAGCTTTTTATTTGATTCAGAGATTATTTGGCATTACTTGGGATTTCTCCACCAGGAATCTTCCATAAGGGAAACATGTTGGGGACCAAATTAAATTCTGACTCCCTTGTTATCTCCAGGTCTATTTATTCTACCTGTCAGACACAGAGCAAACCCAAGAACCTACAGTTACTTTTTATTAACTGGAGCTATGAAATTTGATGATTTCCTAAGTAGCCTTAATTTTGTTTCCTAAAAATGTCATGACTGAGATTCTCTTGTTGAGCATTCTCTTTTCAAAACAATTTTATTTGCAGGGTGTTTTGGGTGAGGACAGAAAAAAAAGGTTGAGGAAGAAATGTTTTTATTTGTTTTGAGGAGATTTTCAGTGTTAGTTCTAATAGTTTGCTCAAAAAGAGTCTGCATATTTTATTTTCTTCTCCAAGTGAATGAATACTGATCAATATATCAGCCTTCAACAAAATTAATATAGTTCAACAGACTGAATTTTCAGATGTTGACTAATCCCTTAATTCCTGGAGGTCATGTGGGAAGCTTTAATGAAAAATAGAAGTCACAAAAACTCCCTCGATGGAGAGAAACATGGAATTAGAAGACATGGCAGTCCTAGTTTTTCCCATTAATGAGATTTCACTGGTATATATGAGACAAAACCTTTGGCCTGATGGGTTGCACTAGCTGTAACAAAATATCTTTTGTTCCACACTTCAGTAAGATAGGTGAAGACGCATCACTTGAAAACAGTCATCTGTAATCGTATTCAGAATACATGACCAATATTTATTATTGCCATGAGAAGAAAGAGAAGTAATTGCAAAATTTAATGTCAAAAGACTGTAGTTACAATAAGACAGCATCAGGGAGGAAATCAAGCAATTAGGGAGACTGATGACTGCCTAGAATTTCTGGGTTTTGGACAACTGTTACAACAAAAGAAAAAGATAATAAGTGGTTTGGGGAAAAGGAACAACAAAAAAAAAGAGATATATTTATTTGTTTCAAAGTTACAACAAAAAAAGTCAAACCATGGACTCCTTATTGCTTTCAGCTATAGAAAGAGGCTTAACAGCCAGGTCGGCAGACCAGACTGCTGCAAAACAACAAACAATTCATGTTTCTAAGTCTCAGGCATCTGTTTCACTATTAAGAAAGCTGGAAGTGGTGGCCCTTGAAAGACTGGCCACCCCCTTTTTTCTCTGCAGACGGATGGAATAACTCCATCTCAACTGTGTTATAGACAGAGATAAAACAGGCTGCCATGTGGTTAGAAAAGGGAAATACATTTGCCAGGCTAATGTAAAACCCTCTATGCTGTTGGGAGGTATCCAACAAATGGGCTGCGAGTGCTCTGCAGGAAATGGGAGAGGTGCACTCATCGACTGGATCCACCATAGGATTCGTTTATTTATTTATTTCCAGGGTAGGGACTTGTATTACAACTTCCCTCCTCCCCTTGCATTTCTCAGGATTCTCTGCATTCTGCTACCTCCATGCTGGGACAGAGCAGGAGAAGCTCTCCCCTCCCCAAGACAGACACAGCAACCCCCAGATGCTACGCTCTGGGCCGCAGCATAAGCAAGCTCAGAGACAGAGAAGCCAAACTGCCTCAAAAGTAAGGATTACTTGGCCTGAATGAACGTAATAATAATTAAAATATTATAATTCTTAGAGGTGAAGTGGAAAGCGCAAAATAATAACTTATCACAAGATTTCAAGCTCTGATATGTGGCTGCAGAAGGCGTGGCAGCAATGCTGGTGAAGTCCAGAACCTGGAGAGATGCTCCAGCTTTCTTAGGTTTTTGATTGTTTGTTTTTGGTGGTTTTGTTGGTTTGGTTTTTTGTGGTTTCTTTTTTTTTTTTTTTTGTCTAGCATGTTTTTAACTGATGAATGTTTGGTTTGTATATTTCTGCAAGAAAAGATTAATGCTTTACAAGTAATATTCAGTTACAGTCAGGTCAACCTACTGTTTTCTCCATTTGGCTATGAACATGGCAACTGAAATGCAACACCACATCTTCAGTCCGTTGATATACCTGAATACAGACAACTTCTGTGAGAAATCTAATGGAGATATCCTTACGCTCAAGAAAAACTAATAGTCATCATGTAGATGCTCGTTGTTACATGTCAAACACAGTTACCAAAATCCTGTATAAAACAGGATGCGGCTGCTTATGTGTTTCTATGAGAACAGGTTGCTTTTCCCCAATGCTTGGCAACCCAGACAGCTGGCCTGCAGCAAAACTTCTACTGTGTGTACGCAGATAAAATGCATATGTGAAGTAGAGACAGTACTGTTCCTCAGAAGTTAATCCGTACATGAATAGAACGGCTCACTACTGCAGACACGATGAGTTTGATGTGTCATAGTTGCTTTCCGTGGCTGTATGTATGATTTATCTAGAACTGCCCCAGTGTTCAACATTTAAAAATTGTCAGCTGTAATGTCAGGATGAAAGAAAAATGGAAGAGGCTGCACTACAATCAATTTGCTGCTGGCACAGCATATGTTAGTGACATTATGTGAGCATCGTATATTAAAATTGCCTTTCTACACATGACTTGAAGGCATATTCATGTCAGCGACAGCAGAATCTGGAAGCTTCAAGCTGTTATTTTCCACCCTTGCCTATTGACTGCAATGAGTGTCAATGCAGAAAAAGTAGGTTCACCACCTTGTGATCAGGACTTGAAATTGCTCAATTCAGGTAAGTAGTCCCCCTTTAGAAAAGGGCCCACCCTTTCTTATTATGGGTCAGCATATAAGTAGTCAAAAGAGGTTGGAGAATCCTGCTTGCAAATGAAAATACAAAGAAATTATATGCACAAGAAATTATTTAGGAAATGACATGGAAATAGCTTGGTAAATATCCTGGTTGAAATAATATTGTGAAGTCTCAGATTTAAGAGATAAAATTCCAACGCAGGATCTGTAGTTAAATGACTAATACTGTAGCACCTGACCTTTACATGTGACCTTTGCATGTGACCTTTACATATCTTCATGTGAAAGATAGTTGGGCTAAGTAGAATGAGGCTGGATATCCTCAATCAGTTAAGAGCATCACCACATTAGGGTAATGAAAGGCATAAGGGGGAATTTCATAGTATAATGTTTGAGAGTGTACTCTGTAACATGGAAGGATGTGCGCAGAGATATGAACAGCAACAACAAAAATATTACAAGATGCTTATTCTCTGTTCTCCCCTATTTGGCAAATGACTTCAGGAAGAATGGGCACACTTTCAGATGGACAATTCAGCTATTCAACAAACTACCATTTTCCCCAAATAAATCAGTGGGAGAAAGAAAATGAAGCACAACAATCTTAATTTTAGCTTCATATATTTGCGTGGAGTCAGGGCCATATTTAAAAACATAGTAAATTGCTTACTTTATTTACAGATGGTAAATTCAGAAAATTTGCACTATAACCTGAAAGATGTCCAGAATAATTCCTGCGCAAACGTGATTTTTTTTTTTTTTTAGGAAAATAGAAGGGGATTTTGTATCTGTTTTTTTTGTTTACATTTTAAAGTAAGTTGAAACAGTTGGACACAAGAAAATATTTCAGAGCTTGCAGTCACGTCGAATCACTGGGCAGAAGGATTAAGTTGCAAGCCTCAAATTGGATAAAACAGTGTGCCTCACCTGTGAGGATTTTCTAAGTTGTCATGGCTTCTGGTTATTCTACCCAGCAACCTTCTACTTCTATGTAAATTTTAGCAGAAAGGGAAAAAACATTTCTCCACTATGTGTTGCAAGTCTGGTATTCTTTTGCTTAGAATAGGAAGGTTTGCTTCTCCTTCACTGCAAAGCTTAAAGTTGGTGATTAAGCTATCCAAGTTAAAAAAAAAAAAAATAGATCTGCTAAGTAGTGATTCTATCGCAACTATATTTCTATACCTACCCTTCCCTTAGTTAATCCAGCCCTTCCTCTACTCTGTGCTTGATGTGCAGTATGAGTATGAACATCCGTTCCAGGATGACGGATCCATCTTTTAGAACAGGCATCAGATAAGTGGAAAGATCATATAGGGGCTGGGTTTGCCCAGGCCAGAAATACTTTGATGAGAAAGAATAAACATGAGGACTCCTAAGTGACATAGTCAGTGTGACTCACTATAGCTGGGAGACGTTAGCAGCAGCCAAGATCAGGAAATAACCTAACAGGTTTCTGTGAAAGGAGAAGGTTTATGAATAGACAGACTTAGAGCTTTGTCTTATTTTCACAACATGGTGTCTAACTGGGAAGAGGGATTTTAGTATTCCTGGTAGAGGCACTACAGGGAAGTGGGAAGAGAAGGGAAAGGGTCCTGTGACCATGCACAGGTCAAATTAGACATAAAGATATAAGATAAAGGAAAAGCTGTGTCTTGTCATTCAGCAATTTTTGTGTGCATCTCATGCTTTCACTAGAATCTCGGTGATGCAGATGAAAAGACCTACCAAGGTTGTATTGAAAATTAACAGCAAAGCCAAAAATAGCTTTTTACATTTGTCACCAGACCTTTCTTCTCCCTCTAGATAGCAGAAATATTGTCAAAAGTCAGTTTATGATCCCAAGAAAGAATAATTATATTGTCATCCATGATGCAAGCATTTAAGCCTTAATTACTGCAGTTCAGCAGAATCCACTTGATTCTTTACCACCTTTTATATACAAATAGACTTGGATATGCAATTGAGGTTTTACATTAGACAACAGTAGTCTATACAACTGCAGCTAATAGACTCAGCCTTCATAGAACAGTAAATTGTGGCACTGTTTTTTAAAATGTGCCACTATGATTCTTCAGGCAGTCCATTCCAAGGTTCCTGTTACCCTGATCTCTTTACGCCTATACCTCTTTACGCATCAACATGTTTAAATTCTGATCATTTTAATTTTATCCGAATAAATGGACATTTGTTTTTGTTAAATGCTTTGAGAAGAATTTTCTTGGTTTATTTAAATGTTGTCAATTTCACCACAATTTAGTTGAGAAATGCCTCTTTTTCAGAGTCTTCTTGAACCTCAAGTTTGAAGCAATATGTGAGTGAACACTTTAAAGTGATGTTTTTATTGCACTCTAATGTATATTTTTGAAGCATAGGCCTGGGGATGTAGCGATTATTGCAGAACTACATCTTTGTAACTACTAACTACTAAAAGCACAAAAAGCAAAATGTAAAAATCCAGTTAATGATACATTTTTTCATGGCTGCAAAGATGTAAAATTACAGAATATTCTTTTTTTTTTCTTACATTTGGACAGGGAAAAAATCCAGTATTTGAGTTGTTTTAATACTGTTAAAGGAAGCTATTACTATTGTTCTAGAACTTTCAGACAATAGTAGCATCAAAATGTTTTGCATTCATATTGCAAAAAATCTGGTGATTTAGAAGTACTTCTACCCATTGATTTTGTGCTTTTAAGCCTTTATTTTATGAAAGTGTTTTGAACCAACCTCTTGCACTATCTGCCTCCTTTGCTAGGTAAAAAAATTAAGCTCCTACCTTCTGAATCATAACAAAGCTAGGCTTTTTCTTTAGTAGGAAGCTCCGTGGCTCAGAAGGAGTAAATTTGTCGGCAGAAAAAAAACTGTGCTAGAAACTTGACAGCTACAGTATTCTTATTTCAGGGTTTTTTGTCTCAAAGTAGTTCTAGCCTGGTCCTGTAAACTGAATGACCATTAGTACTTGCAGTGCATTAAATTAAGTACCATCTTAATTTATTTTTTTTTTAACAGGAATCCTGTCTTTATGTTCCAGGGCTGCTCTGTGACATGCACCAAAATGCACTAAATGCAAGTGATAGAGATTTCCTTCAAAAGTACACTTCTGTTCTGAACTGAAATTCCTAATGTGTCCCAGACAGCCAAATAGATGTTTCACCTCTCCCGGTGGCCTCATGGGTGTAGCTATTCAAAAACAGTAAGAGAGGCAAAAGGCAAAACTGACAGAGGACTTGCACAGCACACCTAAAACACTATTCCTGTGACATTTGCTAAAGTGGCACTTTAAGGCTGTTTTCCACATTCGGTGTAAAATCTGTTAACAATAGGTCATATTCACATTATTTATTTCCCCAAAAATGCCTACCTAAGTATGTTTCTGGATAGCTTAAACTTCTCTGCAGAACAGATTAGATGTTTAAATTGCATCCTTGAATTCTTCAGTATTTTATTCCTAAATCTGTCCCCTTTTCTCTGCTTTTATTTCAAGCCAATTTGGATAGCTGTCTGCACGTCTGTCTGACTTGTAAGGGTTGCTTCCATAAGTTCTGAGCTCTCCCGTGACTTGTGATAAGTACCTAGACTCCATTATTCATGCATTCGGATTTGGTTAAGTATTTAGATCAACTGTGTTTATATTATGATATTTCAGTAGGCTGTTTTATGCATTACTGATATTTCACAACACCCTACTAGAAATATGGGGGAAAAAAGTAATATTTATGGATAATATTTTGAGCCTCCAAAGAGAGAACATTTTATAGACTTTTCTCAATATTTCTTACACTTCTCAATTCATAAAAAGAAAATAT
>VXBO01010024.1:0-59437 GCA_013400135.1 Rhinoptilus africanus
AGAGAAGCTGTGGATACCCTATCGTTGGAAATATTCTAGGTTAGATTGGATGACGTTTTGAGCAACCTGATCTAGTTGAAGATGCTGCTGCCCATGGTGGTGGGGTTGGACTAGATGATTTCTAAAGGTCCCTTAAAACCCAAGCCATTCTGTGATTCTATAACTTGATGTCTGGACCAAATGATAACAAACTCCTGGTAGTCTTGTTGGTAATAGTAGGTTTACCTGCTTGATCTGCATTGCCCACCCATATGTCTCAGACCTTCTAGTGACCAGCAGAGAATTTCTATTTCAGGTTGCCTGTTCCAGCTCAATTAGCTGCTCAGTATGCTTGATGACAGGGTCTTGAATGATATGATTTCATAACATATTTTCCCACTTATTCTATGGATGAATCAGCAGTATAAATGAGGTAATATTTTCTTTTTCCTCTCACTGTTTATGGTTCAGTTTTAAGCCCCATTTACTGGGAATCATCCAAACCTTGCACAGAATAGAGTCACTCATTATCTTATGCACATTTCTATGGGCATGCCTAAACTATACAATGAAGGGTGGTGTTAAGACTCTTTGGAGAATGCTACCTGAGCCAGCTCTTGAACCAGAAGCTATGTTGCCACATCAGCAAGGTGCTGCAACTGAGATAATAATCTTCGTCGGAGACAGAGCTACCTAACATGGGTGCAGTATTGTATCAACATGTTGGGGTTTTTATTTTTGATACATGTATGGCTATGCATGGTATATATATTTTCGCAATCTCATGGAAAGCTGGAGTAGCTTTGCACCATACTCTATTGTGGTGTAAATATGCCCAGTGATACTCCTCACCACAACACCAAGTAAGATATACACACGCACAGGGGTAAAGTAATTTCAAGCCTGAATCTTGCCATATCATCATTCTTTTAACGTCATTTTTAGAAACACTGGCTAATTCTTTGCAGTTGTTCCTTCCCACAAATGAACCTAAAAACACTTTTCTTCAGAAAAATGCAATTAATTTAGAAAGTCTAGCCCAAGCCACTCTGGACACCAAAGAGTAAGATAAAAACAATATCAGAAATGATCAAGCAAATTTTCAAGACATTATGCTGTCACTAAAACAAATCTTTTCTTCCTTTTTTTTTTCCTATTGTAAGTGAGATTAAGTTAGCTTTCAAAAATTTTAGTGAAAACATTTCCTTTCTGAAAGAAGTTGAGGTTCTGTGGTGATTGATGCTTGCTTTGACTATAACTACTCTATAATTTATAAGAAAACCATATAGGCAAATATATGAAGGCATCAATCACTATAGACAACGTCTGTACTTTGGCATTTAGTATTTATACGGCAGGTATAGTGTGAATAATAGAAAGACTGTGCCCATTCCATATACTACCAAAACATGTTAGAGCTTTTCTGTTAGAGACACGAATTAGTCATGAGCCAGCAGGTTTGAGAAACACAAAGAGGTAAATTACAAAGCAATGTGCAGGGATTTAGCTGCATGACTCCCATTAACATCAATGGGATTTAACTGTGTGACTCCCTGTGCACCACTTTGCAAATTTACCCTAAATTGACTAGCGTGGTAATTCCTGGACAGCATGCAGTGGGGAAGTGACTGCTTCTGTAAACACCAGGGACTGTTGATTCTCAAACGTCTCCATGCTACACTCAACAAAGAATAAACATTCAAAGAAACATTTTATTCCCTACATCACAGGAGGACAGGAAATAAAGACACAAGCTCAGAACTCCTGCTCCATAGGGGACTCCAGTTCCAGAAATGCCATTTAGGGAAAACAAAACTCTGTCAAATGATCCCTGATACTGCCATTCCTGACCTGCAGAGCCTAAAGAATCTGATCCACTGGTACCACACAGGAGCTGAGGCAACAAATAAGGGTAATTCCTTAGTTCCTGTACTAAAATGGGCTGAGAAATCCAAAAGTAGATTTTATTCCAGTATTCTCTTCAATATTGCTCCCCTGAAAAACTATTTTTAGTTCATCACAAGGAGTCTTAGTTGTTTTCTGCTAAAAAAGTTTTATTCTTTTGCTTCCCTCTGCTCTTACAAAACTACTCCCATTCTTTTATTATTAAATAGCAAAAGGTTTCATTATTAGGTAGCCAAAGCTAGATCACATTCTATTATCTTAGTGTACTAGCTTGAACAGTTGTATTCCTCTCTGAATAAAAGAGTACAGATCTCGTTTGCATTATGTATTTCCCAAAGCAGAGCATGCAAGTTAAAGAAACACACAGTATGTGGGACAGCAGAATATTAACATGCGGGTGCTGTTCATTCATGAGTTGAGAGGGATGGAGACAGTCAATGGAAAAATTTGGAAAAATGTTAGAAGTCATGTTGAAAACAAAAATTATGCCCCTTTCTTCTAACTGAGCAGTTATTTTTAGATTTTCAGAGCTACCTTTAGTTTTCTGTTCTATAAAAACACAAGCATATCTCTCCTTTTCTTTTCCTTCACCTCCAGTAACAACACAGGCAAAAACAGTCTCACAGCTGTTTCATTCCTCTGGCTTATATTTTCCAAGTGTTCAACAACAGATTTTTCAGATCTGGCAGTTGGAGGGTCACAATAGTCTTCAAGCCTGCGAAAGTCCTACTGACATGGTGAGGACATACATCTATATGCCTATAGCATCACAGGAATATGTGTATATCCATCTGTGTAAAATCAAAGTTCAAATGAAGATTGTGGCTTTACAAATCTGAGGTGGAAGTGACCATAACAGCCATCCAGTTCAGTATGAACCATGGAAAATAGTTTGCCAAAACAGTTCCTGGTCCAAAATTTTGCTGAGAAGAAAGTAGTACTCGAAAGCCAACTGCTGAGCTGGTATAAATCAGCACAGATTCATGAATAATTGCTGTCCTGCAAACTTCCCATCAGCCCTGTATTTGACTCTCAGCTCATGTCAAATCACTATGAAAAAACCCACAGAAATATCATTGTCAATCTGACCATATCAACTTTCTGTTTGAAATCATCCTTCTAATCAAATCTCACTCCCAGCTAATGCTAGCGCACAAGGCTTTTAAAAGTTTCCTCTTCAAGAAATAAAGAACTTGAAGACTGAGGGGTCAAGCAGACAGGATTAACTCATGAAAATGCACTCTTTTGCTCTGAAATTATGGGAAAAGAAGTAGGTTTCATTTAATTACTGGAATTTTAAAGCTTTTAAAATTATATTTTCAAGTATATGCATTTTTTTGTTTCCCTATGTATGTTTTAATTTGTTGCTAGGCAGCACCCAGGCATTTCAGACAAAAATCAAGTCAGCACCTACTTTCTCTGAGTCTGGATCTCCATTTTCTGCCTCCAGTGTCTTTGTGTCTTTGCTGTGACACAGAAAGAACATGAAGGAAAGAAAGATATCTGAGTGAGGTGTACATTCATATTTTTCATGTGCATTTCTTACCATTCCCCAGGACTTATCAGAGCTTTTTAATCACCCTAACCTGCTTCCACTTCAAATTCATTCTTCTGGTTGCCAGTAAAACCAGTGATTTAGTACTACAAGACAGTAGAAAAGGAGAAAAAAAAGAGAACACATTCAATATGAAAAAGAAAATGACTGTTGCATAGCTTAAGGTATGCAAATATTCTTTTTTTCTGGGAAAGAAAGGAGAATATGAAATTGATGACACCTCCCCATCTTTTAACATACAACTTGTCTGCTTCCTAGAAAGGACATGTTTTACACAAAATGTTCCAGATGTTCTTTTCTACTGTATGTGTAAGTGTTGTTGTTGCCAATGACCCTGCTTCTGAGTAGGTAATCTGGTAAAAGTCAATTTGGAGATAGTACTGTTCTTGGAGAGGCAGTACTGTAACTAACAAACAGGACCAAATCCAGTGTTCCACATTATTTATTTTAAGAGAGCAGTTTCAATGTTGTTATTTCCCAAATGCAGGATACTTAAGGCCAAATTTTCCTGAAGAAAGCAGCAGAGGGGTTTTTATATTATTTTTTTCTTTCTTTCAGGAGATGTTTTTTTCAGCTACTCACGTGACATCAATATCACTTCCATAAATCTCATTCTATACAGAGCTCGCTGAGCACTTCTGAACTGTACAGGGTACTTTCCAGTACCCTCGGTATGAACCAGCAAATGCATATGAGGTGACAAGAAGAAAGTCACAAAACAATGTCATAAACCTGTTGTACAAATGCAACAACAAAGGAAAGCAGAGAGGAGCAAAGCTAAGCTATTCTGTTTGCATTATTCTTTCTGGTAAGTTGCTGTTAATATTATGCCAGTTTCCAAGAGTGCCAGTAAGAATCTGGCCCACCTCTTGGGTGCACCATTAAGACAGGTGAAGCCCAAAACCCCAAAAGAAGGGGCTAGAACAGTGTGGTAAAAAATACAGATGTAAAAACCACAGACACTCAGACACATACAAGTTATGGTTAAGAATGCATCTTTAGTAGCCTGTTGCACACTTTTTAGAGCTCCACACTCTACAGTTCAGCCCAATAAACTAATTGTTTCAACAGGAAGCCCCAGTTTCCCCTTACACTAGATTTTCTAGTCCTTCAATATTTTCAGAGTTAGAATATGGAGTTCAGGTCCACTGAAATGAATTTTAAAAAGCTGATAAAGGACAGTCCTATATGGCATCGGCTTCCTTCCATACTCTTCATTCAGTCTTTTTTGAGCCTGGGGGGAAGATCAGCAGGTATCTATTTCCACCCTTTATTATCTAAGGATTCTCATTTTCATCTTCCCATTTGAGGGGTAAGTAATACTTCTGTATCGGTTAGCTCCTCTATTAGCACTGAATCTCCTGAGCCCCTTTAAAGTGGATTCTCAGATTAAAATCAGCTGTCCTCACAGTCTCTTCATTCAAAATGCACTGAAAAGCACTGAGAGGGAACTGTATGTTGGATAATTATCCTGATATCTCAGCACAGTGAAAGAATACACACATTTCTTTCATGTCTGTGTCATTCTATGGGGTTAGTAGTTCAAGACTGCTCACTCTGATTCAGATGCTAAAAGCAAACCTATCCCCAACTTGCTGTTTTTCAAAAATAAAAAAAAAAAATCACTGTATTTTTATTAGGGTAACATCACTGGGTAAAAGATACAGAAACAAAAAGAATTCATCCACCGATCAAAGTACTACTTCTTTTGAAAGAATACTCCTTTTATCCCAAACATCTTCCGTCCCAAATGAAAACACTCCAGGTGATACTGGAATGACCAGTACAAACCCCTGAAGTCACTTTTGCTGAAAAACTGGTGTGTGTCTGTGTGTAAGTGCATGTACACGTGTGTCTGTGTATGTGCGTGCACACTCAGGCACTTCAATGTCACTTTCCATTCTGAACTTTACAGTGCAAGAATGAATATTGTGAATAACTTGTCGCTCCTAAGGTTAGCTTTATGCAACAGTTGTATGCCACTGTCAGCAAGCCCTTCTACTGCCCTTCATCTGGCCCATAATGTATAGCCAAGTGTATTAATTTTAATGGCCAGCTTCGTTATGATCAGCTTTTTACTTAGAGCCCTCATTCCTGGATTCATGCAGTTAAAAAAGACATTCTCTTTATTTCTTTATTTTTCCTGGCTGTTTCTAGTCTTCATGCAAAGAACAATTAACAGGAAAAACATGAAAATGTGTTTCCAGGAGGTTGAAAAACATAAGTATGAAAATCACTTACTTAGTGGAAAGTAGCCTTTGAAATGATGCAATTAGTTGCTATACCTAAACAATTGGCTTGCTCTATTGAAAGAGTCATTCTTCAGCCATGCTATGATCTCTTGAGAACCTGCCCTCTGACTTCTGAACACTTGGGGTCACAGAGTTATTTAGAAAACCTTGTGGAAGTGACATCAATCCAGAACATAACGTGTTTAACTGTCTGCAAGCAAGAGGACTCCTGAATTTCAGCTGTGCTCAGCTGTCTAACTGATAAACAAAGTCTATACTAATTTCAAATGTCCTCTCTCTTCTTTGGCATGACTTACTACACCTTTCTTGTGTAAGAAACATGCCTGCCTAAACCTGGCCACAGAAGAATGACACACACAAAAATTAGTTTGCTGTACCATCAGACTGATGTTTTGCTCCTTGTGGTGGAAAACTCACACCGCTTGCCCGTAGAGCTGGGTTACAGTTAATGAATACTTTCTCACCACCTGATCAGCAGCAGGCACAAGAGAAACAGGCTCCCTACCGCCTTCTTCCTCTTCATTTCTTCCCTCCTTCCCCATTGCCTTCCCACTGCCTATTGTCACAGGGACCTGAGTAATTTCCAAAGAAACAAGCTCAGAAGTCTCCAGCAGGAACTGACCTCAAGCATGGGTGAGAACTTGAGCTCCCAAGGACCCATTGATCTGCATCCCCGCTGCAGCTAGGGATGATGGGGATCTTGCCTTGTACCATCAGCAGACAGCCCAGCCACCTAACAGCTGGCTTTGAATATGATGGTGGCAAATTCTTCTGACTTATAGAAATACAAATTTAGTTAACTCTTTTATGGGCTGGGATTAGCAATAAAGATACACTGAGATATATTTCTAAACACCACTGCTCCTAATCTCCAGACCAAAGGCCTCCAGTCAAAGCCATTGACACCTGGAAACTATATATATTTTAAAAATGTAATTTGGGAACTACATATATTTTAAAAATGTAATTTGGGAAAGCAGGACTGAATTTCTACAGCCAGCCACAAAACAGATATAGTGTGATACTAACCCATTCATGAACTATTTATTTTTAAAATTTATTTCATTCTTCACAGCATATACGCCCTTTCAAAAGTGAAGAGTTCAGTCTATTACAAAACTATGAAAGTATTTTATATTTTCCCTAGTAAGACTACTACAAAGGACTATATGCCATGTGTAGTAATTGTTTTAATACACAGAAACTTGCCAACCAGAAATTCAAGTCAAATATTTTAAGTTCATAGATTATGAATTTCAGATAAGAACAAGAATTAAGGATAAAACCAAGGGGTCACTATTGTCAATAGATTCAAATCTTCCACCATGGATTTACATAAACGTTTACTTGGTGATCCCTCACCAAGGACTTAGAAAATCTCTTTCTTTTCAGTTCCTGAAGTTTTTCAGTAGCATCATGAAAACTACAAAACAAGGACTTCTGTATCTACTTTGTAAAAACTTATTTGGCAAGCATCTTTCAGTAGCAGGAAATAACTGTTAGCTGATAGCAGATAATCAAAACGCCTAGTGTTCTGGTCACAGAAATTACTATGGTATTCATCAGGTAGGAGAAAAAGAACTCATTTGTGTCAGTAACTATGCCAAAAACAGTTGATACTGTAAAGTCTGAAGGAGCACACACTGTATGCATAGCTTTTATTTTCCTGGAAAAGTTACAATCAGATAAAATATATTCATTGGCTTTAAATCTCAGAGAAACCTACCCAAGACAGTCGTTGTAAATCTATCATTCAGTGATGTCTGCTATATTTTACTGAGCCTTTGATTTTCATTTCTATATACAGCTTCAGGTGGAGACATTTTGGCTAGCATTAATGCGATAACATTAATAGCCTTCTTGCACCATTTTTGACTGCCTAACAAAGTAATTTATTACTTAACTTCAGGAAGTTATAACACACAGAACAAACTTGTAGGTTACAATCCATTATAGCTTTGTACAAGTGTTTGGATTTCTCAAATCATGGGCTGAGTATCCAAAGCAAGAAAGAAGACAACAACCTAGCTGCTTGAAACAAGAGAACTTTTATCGTTAGAATGAGGTTGAAATTTCCAGCACTGGCATCACAGATCATTGCTCTCTTCACACATTTCAATCCAAAAAACCAATAAATACGATATGGTAGGAAGATAAACCAGAAAGCAACTTCCCTGACTGACACCCATAGTAATAAAATGATAAATAATAATGCACTGAGCATGTTGACAGATTCCTGTAATATTCAGTCTCCTGTACCCATAGTAATAAAATGATAAATAATAATGCACTGAGCGTGTTGACAGATTCCTTTAATACCCAGTGCCCTCTATGCTACCTTCAGCATAGAAGTGAGCCAAAAGCTATGAGGTACATTGTATTGGTAGCCAAGTATTTATGTCCTGTGCTGTTAATGGAACTTTTGAGCTGCCTCCACTGCTTTGAGACAAGCTCTGACAGATGCAAGCCACAGCTGTACACAGAAGTGCTGCTACTGAGCTTGGAAATTTTTCTAACACAGAATCTGCCAGCTTCAAAAAAACAAGGTTCATTTATGGAGAAAGCAAGCCATCTGTGCCGTGCAACACACTGGGGCTGGTCTGCAAAGTTCCCTTCCATCAGCTACCTCAGTACTCTGCAAGTTGTAAACTAGTCTCTAGAAAGACTAACCTCCTTGCCAGGGTTATGGCTCCAAGCTTTATAAGAGAAAGAAAGATTCCTTCCACTGCAAACTCTCACGTTTTGCAATTGCTAATTTATGACTCTCCTGGGTATCCTGCAATAATTCTTCCATCCCATATTTGCCTAATTTAACACTCCTGACTTAAGCAAATGTTCGGTTCTACTCCCCATAGGAGTTCTGCCTGAGAAAAGAGACCTGAGCAGGTCCCAAAAGAAAAAAAAAAGAAACTAGTAGTAAGGTAAATCTCACAATGGTGGAAAGGCTACATTCCTTTTACACTAAAACTAAATCAGCTGAAAAGTACTTCGGTGTGCATTGCACTTGAGGGAGTTTCATGTGCAAACTTGAAAAGCTGCCTGACAGTGGTCAGAAATATGTTTTGAGACGTCAGCTTTATGAAGTAACAAAATTATGTGAAATTGTGGCTGGAACAGCACAGCAGATAAGAATACCCTTGAACTTGGCTAACTTCTGAAGTAGTTATTCATTCCAAACAATCCCAGCTGGTAGCTGATTTTACTGCTCCAGAACTATTGTAAAATGTACATTTTGAAAAGCCTTCAATTAGGGAAAAATTCCAACTAGACAATGGGGTTTACATTTCAAGAAGTTTAAATCTTCTGGTGGTGCTCCTGGTCTCTCAAATGAAGAAATCCTCAGCATATTTATATCTAAGAGAGAAGATAATAATGGAACTGCCAAATTTTAAGTTCATTTTTAGTTACTCAACAGTTTTCAAAGCTCATTTTTACTAGGACACGTGTTTAAAAAAAATACAGAAGAAATCCAAGGAAAATTAATTGTATTTTAATTAACTTAGTTCTGCATCTTCGATACAGCTACAGTATATATAAAAGTTATGGATTTATTTTCTAATTATAAGATTGAAGACAGATTTTTTTGTCATTTTTGTAGAGATATTTAAAAGTTTAAGCAAACAGAATTTCAGTGAAATATTCACTCTTTATTACACCCTAATATCTCAGCCAGTTACAAGCAGACAACGAATACAGCCTCTGCCAAATAAAACTTACAAGCCACAAAGTCACATTTCAAATCTAACAGTGTTCTTCGCAAGGAACAGTTCCTGTAATAGCCTCAAACAACAGCCAGTTGGCACAGGCTGTAACACTATGCAGTGTCTTATTTTACACAATTTTGAATGAAAAGACAGCACACTCAGACTCCCTGACTCTGAGTGATTACTTATAGGCTCAGGTTAAGGCTGTCTGGTCCTCTAATAACTACCAAGAGCTTACAAAGGGCTAGAAAATTATTTCTTACAGCTTGTGTTACCATTAACTCCATCTCAGGATATGAGTAAGACAGTAATATTGAGGCAAAATAAAGCTAGGTGAGATGGATCATGCAGAAGAAAAAGCCCTGGTGAAACTAAAGTTTTAGGCTAAAGTTTAAATTTTGTTGCCATTTAAATCAACTCCTCTGAGCGCAATCCTTGCTAGGCCATTGGTATCAAGTAGAAGAAAGTTCAGAACAAGTTCACAGTATATTCCAATATTAGTCTTTTTTATTCTTAGAGATTAGACTAGGAAAATTAATTTAAAGTCCCCTTTTTTAAAAAAGAAATGAAGTGCCTATTAGAGGGCTATAAAGCTCCTGATTGACACAACCAGAGTTAAGCTGATTGTAATGGTACAAGAATGAGAGAAACATTTGGTTTGGGGGTTGTTGAGTTGTGGGTTTTTTTCCTAAACACTTTATTTTTTTAACTGAATAAGATAACTTTTAAAAAGAAACCCTTTTAAAGAGCACATCTTGGTTACAATTAACTTTTTATCAGTGAGGATTGTAGAGGCCAGAAGGAAACTCCATTGAAGAGTGAGAGACTGCAGAAGTGGATAACAAGTGAGAGGTGCGGGCCTTTTCCACATACTCGCTCTGTTTGTACTTTCGTTCCCCTGCTTTTCCAGAGTATTTGCCAAAAAGCTTTTTCAAGCAGCCATTTTGTTCTTATAAATCCTGAGGAAAATGACAAGTGCTCACTCAAGTTTTCTCCAGGTCTTTACTTTCCTCTCTTCTCATTGTCTTTCTTAATTTAAAATACATATTTATCATAAGAAAAATTAAAGAAGGTGTATCAATAGCTCATGCAACAGATCTGAATTCAGTGGCAAGTGCTTTTTATCATAGCACGAAAGGCACTTGTCACAGGTTAAGAAGGTAATGGATGTCTCTGTGGCATCCATATAATGGTAATCCCTCCAGGAACAAATGGAAGGCAAGTGACCACCACTCCAACTGTTTATGACAGGCCATAACTATTCCAGGAAAGAAGGTAAAACAAGAAATCTCTTCTTTCCCAAACTTCTCCCAGAAAAAAAAAAAAAGACAGACTGTCTATTGCCTTCAGACAGGAACAGAGATCTGGCTTGAGATAGGCAAAATGCTGCCTATTACCCTCACGAGGAACAGTGAATGTTCAAAACCACCTACATGTCTATAGCCATTATCTACATAGTATCAAATGATGCAATACTGATTTTTTGCAAGTTCTTTTCTCAGGGAACCAGGAAATCTGACTCAGTAAATTGCTCTTCGATTAAATCAGTCAAAATCACAACCACTGAGTGTTAAATGAGAGAACTGGCTAGGATCTTCTCCATATTTTATTGGCCTTTCCTTGCCTCTCCTTGCAATTGCCAACGCCACCCTTTTCATTCTTGTATAAAAATCCGTGACAATGAAGTCCCACCTAAATTCATATTTTTGCATGCTTATCTTTTCGAAGGAACTGGTTTAAAGCAAACTTTCCACAGCAACAAGGATTTAATACTGCCAGTCTTTCTGAGGACGGACGCTGTGACAGGAGGATAGATAATGAGTTGGCTGCAAGCCCACCCTGTCCGGGTGGCGAGAGGCAGAAATGTTAAGCAAACATACGCCCTGCGGTGTGATGAACAGGAATACACGATCTAAAGATAAGCTCAACCAGTCAAGTATGCAAGCACTTGGGGTTGCAGGATTTGTTCAGCTGGGGTCAGATTCTGTCCTTGTTCAGAAGTGCTCAAATGTCAATCCACTGAGAACAGACTAACAAAGAGCACCAGAGAGTGACCTGTCTGTGTATACAAAAGTGCAGAGTTTCTCATAGGCATAGAGACAACTCATTTATTAAAACAGAACTATCACGATTACCTGTCAAGACATCCAAATCATTCCTTTCTGAAGGGGTCTAACACCTCTTCACACATACAGAAAGAGCCATTTTAAATAATGCCTCTAGTAGCTGTTGGAGATTCACAGTACCACCCATCCTCCAGCATGACAAAGCATCAGTTGCCTGAGGTTGCGTCCTCTACTTTTTATCCCAAACTCACAATACTACCATGGCTCCTTAAAATTCTCCTCCATCAAGAGCATGGAAATGCAGACACAGAGTATCCAAACAGCAAGACCATAAAGGACATTAGTATCAAGGAACATATTTATATAGTGATTCTAATGTGCAAGTCTTGGATACATGACAAAGTTGTATCACCTGTTCTGTGGTGAATCGCCCTATGTGTATTCTTAAAACAGAAGAAATTAGGAAATTTACCATAGGTCCCAGCATGTTATGCTCAACCAAATCACCTGGCATATGCTGGAGGTTTTGACTGTACAGAGTGTTTATGCTGCAGCATCCTCACCTGATGTACTGGAGTTTGTTAAGGCACTTTAACTTCATCATGAGCCTTAAAACCTTGGGTACAGATCATGATGTGAAGAAGTATTTAATACTGCACTTGTAAAGACCTTCTATTGGCACATTTAACAATGGCAATCAGATTTCTGTTCGGTGATTACTCCCCAAAATTCATTAAGTGAAAGCACGGAGCAAGATACTACACACAAGAAAAGTGTGGCAGAATTTAGCTCACTTTGACAGATAAACTAACCAAACACAGCATCATTGTAAGTCTGCTCCAAAGCCATCTTAAGACAACAGCTGGATTTGCTGCAGTATGGCAGATGATACTTTTGCGCTCATGAACATGAGGCACTGCTCTTTCTGCAGTGCTCCCTCTCACCGGGAGATGCTGAGAGCACTGCCAATCCAGGCTGTTAGCTGATACTCATCAAGAAGCAGCCTGACCTTTCGTGCTTTTTCCCTTCCCCGGGGAGCATCCTGTGCCCCCACGCAAAGAAACACTGGAGCCCAAAGGACACAAATAACAAAACATCCTCACTGACCACGGAAGAGCAGACAACAGCCTCACGCTGTGATCACCTCACTTTGATCAGATTTTCTTCCACCACTTACAGATGCCTAAAGCCAGTGTGTGTTTCTGACCCCCATCTCTCTTCACAATTACTCAGCAGCAGATGGTTTTGTCCTGCAATGGTCAAGAGGACAACACGTGTTTGCCCACTTTCCCCAGCTTGGGCTTTTGCCTTTATTGATTATGATCAGCTGTAAAGCCTGTGAATTCTGGGTGCTCCAGGGGTTTTCTTGACAGCTAACTAAGCCTGAGGCAAACACAGACTCATGCAGCTCCAAACAATCCTACCTGGGTTTCTTCCTCCTCCCCCTTCCACCATGCACTGCGTTTAATGGTAATTGTTTATGATAAGGAGATTGTAATTAGGAAGATGCACTGGCATAAGTGTCCAGCATTTCATATGCCAAGCATGTGCCACCAGCACAGTCAAGATACCTCCAAAGATTCTTTTAAATTTTTATGATTTTCTTCCAGCAGATAAAGAATCCCTTCCCCCTATGCACACACACATTTATGCAGCTTAACTCCACTTTCTTGTGACAGCTGATTCAAATACAGCCCAAGTTACTAATGCTGTACAAACGAAATTGTTGGTTCTTTCCCAGTAAGCAGGAGACAAATGTCACAGAAACCAGCGCATTGAACTTTTAAAATGGCAGCCAAGCAGAGAAATTTAGGGCTGAGCATATGCACAGCCAGCTAACCAATGTCTCATTCCCAGCCCAGTGTTCATCTGTGGGTGAGAGACAGTGTGCTCATCTTCCCTTTGTAATTGCTGTTTGTGCTGCCTAGACTATTAAAGGATTTTAGAATATATAGAATATAAGAATGTAAGGAGAAGGTATGTAGGTTATAGAGTTCCCTTACAAGCACACTCAGCTCCACATAGACCCAGAGAAGACAACACTCCGGCAAGAACGGGAGTTTTGGGTTTGTAAAAGACAGCAGTGGGAATGGTAATTTGAGTCTTATGTTAACACTCTTTCTTTAAAAGTTGCTTATTCATTCAAGCTATCAACATGTTGACTCATTTCTGTTTGGCTAGAGGTAATAGCTGTACTCTCCCATGCGTTCAAGTTTCAACCAAATTAGAGTGCAAGTTAGGATTCTTCGCCCCTGGCTGACAGTCTTACACAGCTGTCAAGACAGCAGAAGGCTTTCTCCAGGTAAATGAGAGATCTGCATTGCCATGGCACAGTTCCTGCTAATCCTTTTATCTGATGCTGCCATCAGTGAGACCCACCAAGGAAGAAATACATGCCATGCCCACAATTATACATAGTCTGATAATTGAGTTTTCTTGCAAAATAATAAGCTTCTAGGGAAAAAAAAAAAAGCTTTATGCAACTGACAGAATTAATGCCTCAGCCTATTGTATCTCACTGCAAATATTAAGAACAAAACCACTCCAGTTGCATATTTTACAGGATTTAGAGAAGAAAAAAAGCCCTTTTCTGAGCTACAGGCACTTGTATAAACATTTTTTACAGTTTAGATTGATCTGAAAGATGTCTACTGCCCTTCATTAAACAGAGCACCATTTGGAAGAGGATGGATTTCACAACAGACTATCAGCCAGTTACATCTTTAAAGTTTTATCATTCTACCTAGCTAAACGGAGCTCAGTAGACACATGTGCCTGAGAACCTCAAAGCCAGGCTCTGCATTACCTAGCCTTTGCCCACCAACCTATTCCCTGTCTACAGGTCAGCCTAGCCAAGAGTCTAGAAATGCCTCTTAGCATTGCCCTTAAGATCAAGGGGCTTGTGATGTTTCAAGTCCACAGCATATAAAGACCTCAGAAAAGTTTCTAGGCAGTACTGCACAGTCTGCATGGCAAAGTCTGAAACAGCAGGTGAGCACACTTCTATACATAATCAGCTTCCCAACTCCATCCCCAGCAGGAAGACATGACAGAAGAGAAGAATTTGCAGTGAACCTTCAGATTATATGCTGTAGTAGCCAAGCAGTTGGTTTTCAGACGGCTTTTCATTAGGCGTGAGTTTGGATAAATGCTGAAGCAGAACAAATATATCAGGAATACATTTATTAGTTCATGATGATTACCTTTTTCCTCTAGCAACATTACTTAATTCACCAGCCAGTCAGTGTGCTCCAATAAAATGTTCAAGATAACAGAAAATGCATGCACCTGTTGAAGGTTATGAAAAGCACCATAATTGAATTCACTTATATACAAATCAAAACAGCATGAGAGGTGTATGACACTTACACTGAAATAACAGCTGCTGTCATCAAAACCAAAGTTCTCTCCTGTCTGCATATAGGATATTTGCTTGAAGCAAATGAAGTGGATTGATCAACTTGCAGTGCAGGCTCTGAGGAGCAGGTTTCATCTCTTGAAGTACCCTATTGTAGAGAAGATTGACGTGCACATAGGCATAGATACACACCACTTAATTTCAGACTCTTAAACTGTACATCTGAATTAAAAGCTCAATTGACCGCAACTTTTACTAAGCAAGGAAAATGCCAGAAGGTAACTTTGACCTTATGTTAGCTGATTTAATCTTCTAGAGGTACCTGTGTTCTACCCTAACAAGACCTTTAATTTAGGCATCTTGTGTTTAGAAAGGCATTAAGCATCTGGAAACTAGGAGGATGAAACTGATCTACGTTGAACTCATGTTAAAATATTATGAAACTTCTCCTTCCAGCATGTCTTTTCTGCTGTGCGGAGCAGTAGAGAATGATTTTGTTCACAGCATACAACCTTCTGCCTCTGTGTTTCCCTCAACTTCCAAGGCATTAACAGTAATTGCCTCTCAGAGCAGAGCTGTGGTTCTCTGCTTTTCTCTGTGCACTAAGATAACAGTGTCAACCAATACAGCTCTTACAGCAGATTGTTTCATCTGGTCAGTCAATACAGGTTTGCCTTCTGTAGCAAAAAAAAATTTTAAAAAATAAAAATCAATCTTCACTATTATGTGAAGTAACGTCTAAGGCATGATAAACAGCATTAAATAATAGAAACAACCCTAATGCTTAGGTTGCTCTTCAATTACGAAAGATTGTGACCTTTTCCTGAGATACCTTTGCAATGGAAGTCTTTGCTGCAGACCTTTGAAATTCAGCAGAAAAAGCCCTTGAGCTAAAAAAGTGCTTTCCCCTTTGTCTTATGAAATTCCATTCGATTTTAGCTGCAATCTCAACTGTTAAAAAAATAAAAAATCACATCCTTTCTTTCCCTTGTATTCCCCAGAACATAAGAACAGCTGCACTAAGTCAGACTAAAGGTCCATCTAGCTCAGTTTCTTGCCTCTCTGGCAGTGGCCAGTAGCAGATGTTTAGGGAGAGCATATGAAATATAGGGCATACACACAGCGATATTCTCCTGTAAACCTCCCAGCTTCTGACAGTTAGCAGTTTAGGGACTTCCTGAGCCTAATTTAAAGCCTGCTATTCTGTATATATAATTAGATGGTATATTCCCCAAGTGCATTACTTTGCATCTATCAACATGAATTTTGTCTGCCCAGTCATTCAGCATTATCAGATCATTCTGCAGTTCTTTAGACTCTGTTTTACTTTTTTATGACACTGAACAATTTTGTACCATCGTCAGTCTTTGTCAAGTCACACTTAGTCCCTTTCCTGCACTATTTAGTAATACCTAAACTGGAACAAGTTCTGGAACAAGTCTCTGTGAGGCTCAACCAGTAATCCCATGCCATTCCAAAAAATGACCATTTATGCTTATTCTTAATATTCTTGATAATTTTCATCCCGTGATATCTTTATTTCCTCAAGAAGCTTTAGGAAGGACTCCTGACAAGGTTTCTTCTGAAATCTTCATATACAATATCAACTGGGGCAACCCTATCCACATGATCCTTTACTCCCTCAAAGAACTCAAATGGATTTGTGAGAGGACAGTTTATTTTTCAAGAGCTGTGGTGGCTCGTTCCCATTGAATCTGTGTGTGTACTCATTATTGGGTTTATTATTTTTTAAACCCATTTTCCTAGTATAGAATACAGACTCAATGACTCATAACTCTCTGTAATCCATTTTAGATACTGCTGCCATGTTTGCACTCCTTATCTGAGCTCCTTTAGAGGCTGTGGGGGAACAGTTATGGCAATTTGCTACTACTCTTTACACTGACTCATAGTGAAACTACTCCTGTTAATACATGATTTTCAGAAATTTCCTCCAAGTCACCCTGCATAAAAGATCTCCCTTGTATGTGATCAGTGTCCTACTCTCTTCTAGCCCACAGTGAGCAGGTCCCACGCTGTACACATGCCTCCACCTGAAGATTTCCCCGGGCAGAATAAAGCAGTGACTAGGTTGTGTCCTGTGAACTTCTGTGATCTGTCTCACTTCCAAAGTTACCACTAGGGACCAATTTAGGAGCACTAGGCTCTGAAGGGCATTTTAAAGCTTTTTAATGTCATTCTGAAATACACACTCTGTGATTTTAAAGTTAATTGCAAATTCAACACAACTTTTTCAAATACTGCCTAATTAGGGGATCAAAAACCAGGGATGTCAGTTCTCTAAGCTACAAATAATGTTCATAAACTAGCAGCTACTATTTGTACCCGTTTCACATTGCAAAATTACTCCAACCATTTGATTCAAGAAATACCTGCACAACTGTTTGTGTTCGAAAGCAGATGGAAGGTAAAAGCATCTTTGGTTTGAGCATGGCTGGCCTGTTTAATTCTGCTGCCTGATCAGTCTGTAAAGTACTATAAATTCTCACTTTTTGACTGATACAGTCTCTGGACACTCATAAGGCATCTGCCAAACAAAAGGACTCCTTCTTACAGGGGACACAAGATTTAAGTGTAATAAATAAAGGGTTTGAGGTTTTTTTATTCAGACTACTAAGCAGAGGCTCTACATACAGTCCTCTTTGGCTCCTTCATTTCTAGATGAAACAACACAGACTTCACTATAACTAGTGAGCTGGTGCTTAATCTTCACTTTAATGTGTTAGCTTCTCAGAACTGAATTCATGCACATGGATGACCCTACAACCAGCACAGGAAAATAAGTTATTATTTAGAAACACATGTCAGTGAGTCCCATTAAAATTCTTATTCTATCATTTAACATTTTCAGCTTACTATGTATCTTCATATTGAAAAACGTGTTTGTATGCAGAAATTGTCTAGGCAAAGCTGGACATTTCAGAAAGTCAGCAGAGATATGAAGCAGCTGAAACTCTTGATTTAAGGAGCACATGATTATTTTTAGCAACTAAAAAACAAATGAAGCTTTTTGGCAGAAACAGGGGCAGGGGCAGCTGTGACCGGCTTTAAATTTAGAAGAGAAACACCCCAATGTGCCATATCTCACATATACAACACAATGTATGAACCTGAGAAATCTACTAAAATAAGTAACTATTGAATTTATAAAGTCTAAAAGTTCAAAATAGGAATCAAGCATTTAAGGGAGGTCATTCTCCCCATCTACTCTGCACTGGTGATGCCACAACTGGAATACTGTGTCCAGTTCTGGGATCCCCAGTTCAAGAGAGACAGGGAACTACTGGAAAGAGTCCAACGTAAGGCAACAAAGATGACTGAGGGACTGGAGCATCTCCCTTATGAGGAAAGGCTGAGAGAGCTGGGACTCTTTAGCCTGGAGAAGAGAAGGCTGAGGGGAGACCTTGTTAATGTTTACAAGTATCTAAAGGGTGGGGTTAAGGAGGATGGACTATCTTTTTAGCGGTTCCCAGTAACAGGACGAAGGGTAACGGACACAAGCTGGAACATAGGAAGTTCCGATCACATATGAGAAAAAACTTCTTTACAGTGAGGAGGACAGAGCACTGGAACAGGCTGCACAGGGAGGTTGTGGAGTCCCCTTCTCTGGAGACTTTCAAGACCTGCCTGGATGCAGCCCTGAGTGATGTGCTCTAGACAATCCATTGAGCAGAGGAGCTGGACTGGATGATCTCTAGAGGTCCCTTCCAACTCCGAAATTCCATGATTCTCTGATTTATTAAAGTGTCAGCAAGGTGGATAACCCAGTACTTCAGCACTTTCAATCCGTAGGCATACTGAAAACTACATCAGTCCTTGCAACATTAAGGTCCAAGTTTGCAACTAAGGACTGGGTTTTGCTCAGCTAACGGCTCTTACCCAGATCCTCATTCTTGGATCATGCCTATCAGATCCAACCTTAGCATAGTAAATACATAGGTAGTTATGAATTTTTATTCCACACCAGTGTTGTTAGGGCATTCAGTGGAAATCTGTAACATCAGTATGGTCCTTTTCCTAAATTAGATAAAACTTCAAAAACCTCTGCCCCTTCACAGTGGAGAATGATAGCAGTGCTTAGGCATGGGTGGGCAAGAGAAGAGACTCTTTTTCTTTTTTTTCTTGAGAAGGGTCTGGTCTGCTCTAAGTCCTTAAATTTACCAGAAGGATGGGGATAGCTAAAACTGCAATCTTACATGGAGGTAGGGTCACAAAAGTCTCCACAGGTTCTGAAAGACAATTGGTAGCTAATCAACACATTGTAACAAATTATTATTATTGTTAGCTAGGAGCTATTATTTCTACAACTGCTGGTTTCCTAGGTAAAGATTTCACTAGAGAGCAAAGCAACAGCTGTACAGTTCATTTGTCAATGATTCCTTATGCTCAGAAGCCAGGTTGAAGCTGTTGGACAACTGGTTGCCCTGTATTAAAAAAAAAAATCACAGGAAAAAAAGCTTCAGGCAAACACTCAAAATCCAAGCTGAATCCAATCTGTACAAACTATTCCCTATTAGGCACTGCAAAATTAGAGGGTTGATAAATAAATTTGGATTATAGCATTAAGAATGCAGTTCTCAGTGTTAAGCTTTATCATCTTTACCTGCTGGCTGTGAAAATAAAATCTAGATCACCTAATTCTACATCCATGATCTCTGAGACAACCACATGGCACAAGTTATCTTTCCAGTCCCATCTGTGTGTGAAAGAGGAAAGAGTATGACAGCAAAAACCACATCATTTTCGAACCTGAAGTGATGAAGAAAGATGAGCTTTTGCACCCAAAATCTAAAACATTTTTTTTTCTCAAATATAAATTAAATAAATAAAATTATTTAGGTTAGTTGCTGAGGCTTCTAAACTTTTATCAGCATTAATTTACCTGAGTGTATAGTGTAAAAATAACAGTCAGAAGTGTTCTTATTTCAAATGATGATCTGCTCTGAGATTGCCATGTTTATATATTATAAATTGCAACTGTCAAAATACTGGCTCGCTGGAAGTTTTGACAAAAGTTTTGCAGACATTTAATTTGTGTTACTAGTCACTATGCTTAACTATTTCAGAGACAGATCCTGTGTCAAAAAACAGTGAGTTGTACATGAGCAGCAGAAACATTTCACGGACTTGACGTACCGAGCACACCCCAAACCCACCACTCATGTGCCAGGCTTCTCCGTGCAATTGTGAACTGCTGATCTGTGGCATTTAGGTTACGTTGCACGAGGGCTGGACATCTGCATGAGTAACCCCAGTGAAGAATGCACTGGCGCACACCACTCTGCCCCGAGCTCCTGGGCTCCATCACCACGCAACACAGCTGCAGTTCCTGCTCCCTTCCAGTCCCACCAGCACTGACCACCACCACATCAGCCCCTTAGCCAGGCCCCCAGGTAGAAGCTAGCTGAAGTACAGATGCTATGTCTGTGTGCTGTTTTCACAGGGCTACCTTCGGCAACCTCACAGCTCCTTTAAGTCCCGCAACAACAGACATGCTGCAGGATGCCCAAGCTTACAGATTTAGCTTAGTGTTGGCATTTTAGAGTAATTTTATCAGGCTTTATATTTCATATCTCTTTGATATTAAATATAGAGTAATTGGATTATCTAGTAGCTCAAACAGGTGGCACTGCACAACTGCAGTTCTGCAAAATCACTTTGGAGCCCCAAGGTTAAACCAGATTCCACTCATCTCCACTTCCATTCCAGTGAAATCCAAGTTGCTGAACCACAATTTTGCAGCAAACGCAGAGGAGCTACAATATGTGTTAATGTGTATTCAATATGTTGACTTCCTATAAGTTTGACCATTTAAAAATAAATACTAGAGAATTATTTACATTACATTTTTCAGAACACTAAAAATACAAATTTAAATAATCATACATTCCATCCCTATTTTCCATGGAACACTTCCAATCTTCATTTTCATTGCTTCTTTAATGTTGGCAAGGAGAAATTAATTGCATTAATTCCTTAATTCTTCAACGAAGGAATCTAACTTTGATTTTTTAAATATGGCAGTTTCCTAATTAATTTTATTTGAGAGCTTTCTTCCCTGAAAAAGGACTTCAGGCAAGGTTATATGTAACTACATATTTTGCCCTTGTTTGGAACCCTTATAGCACTAAAATATTTTTTTAGCATTTTCAAAGTAATTAATGAAGTCAAAAAGTCTCTTGTGACATCATATTCCAGCCATGCTAAAGCCTCCTGCTTTAATCTCCGTTCTCTGCGCCTGAAGTAAATAAATGGTACTTACCTTAGATCAATGAAATAAATTAGTGCAAGAAGAATCAGGTCCATGGTGTGCTTCATTCTGTAGTTTTACACACTTTCATGAAACTTCATGCCAGTGATGTACCTCTCCCAAGATAAATGTAACAGTACTCTATACAACTGCAAAAATGTTAAAATAAAGTGGGGGAGAAAGATCTGGCTTTTTGCCAATTTCAAACAGCACAGAAATATGTTATTCTCATCCACTCCAGGTTTACAAATTTTGCTGTGAGCAAAACACATTTTTGCTGCATCCTTCCCTAAATAATTTTCCCAGGGTAGAATATGGTTTTACCTTGAAGAATTTTGCTTTGCAGAAAAACTGCTAGAAGTTTTTTTTCTTATTATAAGCAGTTTCATGGAGTACATTACAATGAAATACCCTCTCCTAACCACCTAATTATTCCAGCATCTATAGAAATCAGAGTCAGGTAGTGGCAAAGTAACAGTTCTAAATTCTTCCCTAAAGGTTTCTTTTCTCACCACTTCCTCAGTCTGCTGGAGTGCATGCTGGCCAAGTTGCTCAGAGACATTCATCTGAGGATGTCAGAAGATTCTTCTTTTTTTGGACTAGAAGTGAGTGAACAAATCACCACTCTTTCTCTCTTCTGGTGTGATATAAATATTCTCAAACCACCTTTCTCAAGTAAAAGATATTTATTATCATTACATAGTACAAGTTGTTATGTTATTCTTAGGCAATAGTGAGACTATCTCAATGGGCTGGGAAAAAGAGAAAAAAAAAACAAACTTATATTTCCCAGCTCCTAATTCACTGCCAGTGGGGCACCTCCTGGAGTGGGCCAGTTATATGCCATTCCTGATACAAAAATAAGGAGAAGATGCTTTTTCTGGTCCTATGTGAATGATGTGAGAAAAGAACTTCCTTCATGCTACTGATGGATATCTAGATTGCAGGTTGTGTAGTTATCTTCAAGCTAGCAAGTTCATATAGTCCAAGTAGTACAGGCACAGTAGCATAGAGCTCAGCCTGGGCTAAAAAAGCCCATGAAATAGAATCTCTAGGAAATAAGGTAAATATCCAACAATTAACCCAGAGCTCTTGTAGCTGCTATGGCCAAAGTGCTACTGGGCCTTAGGCTAGGTTTCTTAAAGCTGCTAAGGAATGTCTTAATTTATAGGCCACATCCTCAGCATTCCTCAAAAGCTCTTTTTCCTTTCTGCTCCACCTTGACTGGACACAGATCTAACAAGGCGCTGGTGATGTAGTTTTTGTATGAAGTTGGCAAAATCATGTATGTCCAGTACCTAGATTCTTCCTCTACAACTCTTTCATTCCATGCCAATGAGGAGTATTTTTGTTCCCTGATCTGACACGCTGGAAGGTTTGCTTTCTTTGCTTTTTTTGTTTAGATTATACAAATTAAATGCAATCAGATCTCATGTTTGTGATCTGAAGTGCTCACCAACATCATACTGTGCTGTGTGTAAAGCACTTTACAGATGCAGAGAGAGCAGAGAGTGAAAGAGAGCATCTTCCTCTGTAATAGCTGTTACAGAGGCTGGACTTCGTAAATCAGTGGCTTAATCTGTTATAGTAAATAAGATGTTTTTCTGTGCAGTCTTAAGGACACAGACTCAAAAGTCTAACACAGGAGAGGTAAATATAGCATAGAAGTAGTTGTTCTCAGCAGAGCCAAGATGATAAACCTGCTGCATTTAAAACGAAAAATAAGATCAATTGCTTTTCCTAAGTGGTTACTGAAAAACAGCACATATGAATGCATTTCATCAGATGAATAAACATACAGAAAGCATGGCTAAAAGAAGAGCTGAAGGCCAGGGCTCCGAAGCTAACACTGGCTCCTGGTTGTCACAGAAATAATCAGTGCTGGTACAGCAGGATGGAGCTTCTAAAAGAGAGTTGAAAGCTGAACTATGTTTTCTGCTTTGGCACTGGTCTCACAGCCCTCAGAGTGTGTGTTTGGATTATTTCAGTGTCCTCTTTGTGGACCTTCTAAGGGTTATTTTTACCTAATTCTACCACCAACAAATTATTTCAAAGGCTTGATCTCAGGCCAACGCAGCTGAACATGCCTGTGCACTCACAAATACAATGGCTCTTTGTCTTAAATTTAATCTGAGGGCACTAGAATAGCAGGCATGCATCTATACAGTTAGAAGGACTGGCAAGATTATGAGGTAGAGACCATAATCGACTTACACGCCCTGTACAGTCAGAGCGGGATATTTAACACTTGCCCGTTGATGGGTTACACATGCCCCGTTGACCAGCCTAACTCTGCACTTACCTGGGAGGCCACCCACAGACATGCAATAGTATCAGAGCTAAGGTTTAAAACTCATGGTTGACCAGGACATTTTTTTTCTTTTATATGATGGAAAACCAGACATACCTTACATGCATATTGAATCCCAGAAGTAAATCCTTTAAGATGCAGTGTTACTGAAAATTTCAGAGTTGAATATACTTTGGCAAATTAGATACACACTCTGTATGTACTCTGTGAACTTTCCCCTGCTGAACAAACTCATGCCTCCCAACTATTTCAGAAATTAAAATACCCCTTGCAGATTATACTAAAATATGTGAAATTGTATAAAATATATATGCAGTCAAATGCAAAGTTTAGTGTCAAATGCAGCATTGAGGTTGCTCAATCAAGCACTCAGATCAGGAAATTCCAAAAGTTAATGGTCCATGGTCTTCTCTTCTATGACTCCATTGAAGCTATTTTGCATTACCAGAACTCACTGACATAAAACATATGAAGCATTTCCATTAATTTTAATTTATTAATGTTCATGTTACTTAATTTGTCGCTGAGACTAGAAGGAGATTCTGTCTGGACAAGTTAAGATCATGATAAAACAGAGATAAATCCAATTTGGGTGTATAATCTTTGCATGAGAAATCTGAAATCAAGACAAAGTGCTCCAAAGATCAATGAAATACTTAACAGCTCAGGAGTTAGGTTAATTTCCTCTCTCACGTACAGATTTCCACACAACATTTGGCAAATCACTAAATCTCCATGTAATATTCATTCATTCCCATATTAGTATATTTAATATAGAATAACTTAATTTCAGCTTGAGCTACTTTATTTCCTTCTGCAATGACAATGAATAAGCCAAGCTTGAAGTTGGCATCAGTCACATTTTGTATTCATTTGACCATTTATTTTTAAATAATATCAAATTATATATCAAATTATATATCAAATATCAAAAAGTTGCACATCTTTCTCACACTGTTATAATGGAAGTAGCTCCTATAATGCTTTATGAAAATTCAAAACAGACTCACTACTCATGGAAAACATCATCTTGAAAGGAATTTTAGAGACTGACTTAAACAGGATTAGAACTGAAGTTTGAATGCATGAAGGAAATTTGGACAATTATCCCATTGACTTCTCTCTTGTCAGGATGTCACCTAGCACTTGTGTTATGTTAGCTGTGACTGCTACATTGCACATTCACTGGGAAGAAATGCATATAAGTTTCCTGAAAAATACTGAATTTTTTATCAGTCATTTCCTTTGACTTCTTTTCAGGAAATAAGACATGAAGGAACCCCTTCTGTTGCATTTTAGTTCCTACCATTCTGAATTTTTCCCTACTATTGCAAAGGTTGAGTGGGAAATGCTTAATTGTTTCAGATTTTTTTGAATTTAAAATACACTTAAAAGTAATAATATGCAAAATATATTTTCTTTTATTTGGAAAATACGTTTTACTTTTCCCTTAACCTAGTTTCTTGGTGAAAAAAAAACCTAATCAGCTCTATTTAAATAACTCTTTGTCTGAACTGCTTACAGAAGTTAAGCTGAAACACATTGGCAGTGACAATAAACTATAGGCAGTCTTGATTTATATCACAAATTTGTCTAGCATTTTTGTTATTATTTTCATGTTTTCTTGTTGATTAAATATTACATATACCTCCATATATTTCTTTTAACCTCTTCTAAGAGGTAAAATACACATGTGGACTTCTTAGCGTAGGCTCTCACTTTTCTAAAATGCAGAATATACTTGCTATATTTAAAGATCGCATAATAGCTTTCATGTGTACTTACTGCTTCACTGAGTTGTATTACAATATTATGAAATGGATTTATTTACTATAGGGGGTGTTTTCACAGGTGTTTAAACTTATGCCATAGACTATCATCTGAAATATAGCAAAATTTTTATATCATAAAAATGCTATATACTGAGATAGCCAAAATATGCATGATACCACTTTTCATCAAGTAGATATGATAGATCTAGTTACAGATGTTCTGCTTTCCTTTTCAGAAGCCACTTGTATTCTAGTGTAAACACAGAATTAAGAATGCTGTGAAATAAATGGAAAAAAAACCACTGATATTTCTCAGCCCTGCAGTATGAGGTTTTAGAGATGTCAGATTTCACATTCTGTTTGTGCTCAGAGAGATTTTCTCATCTTTGGAATTGTCAACATGTGGCTAAATAAATGTGAAGAGCATTTACAAGGCTGTCACGTACAAAAATAACTGGTTAAACTCTGTTTTGCATGAAAATAACTGGTAGAAAACTATGTCCCTTGATACATCAATAAAATAGGACTGATTTCACAAGAAATTTCATGTATGCTCTGCAGCTAAGGAAAAAAAGCAGGAATGAAGATCCTATTGCTTTGCAGATCCAAGTTGTCACAAGAAAGTACCACAAATCCTAATGCCCTTGATGCTACATTTTATACAGGAATTTCTAATTTAGCACATAGATGTGAGAAAGCACAGATAGCCAGAAAACTCCCTAATGACAATACAGGGGGATGGAAAACAGCACATATATTACAACTAAGGCCAGTATCCATTTGTGCTCGAAATTAAAAAGTATACTCAAGAAAAAAAGTATATATCATTAATCAAATGAACTTAATAAGAGTTAAGAAGTCCTTGCTCATCTGCAAACAATTAGCCACAAATAACATTATTAGCCATTAAATAACAGTTTTAGAATTATCGGACATATAAAAGCAACTTTAACTTGACCCTTTATTTTGTATTTTTTGCTGGGAGCAAGAGCTGCGCTGTGTGTTCACTAAAATGTCCCCAGACTGCCTCACGGAGAGGTTCCTCTCTTAACAGAAGTCTGCTGCTGCTGCTTCTGCAAAGGGTGGCAGCTAGGATGGAGCAAGTCCTCCTGGTTCACAAGCCCACAACTGTCCGCTGGTTCCCCCTATGTGACCTTGCAGTGGTCCGAGAAAAAATTGTTTTCTAGCTATAAAGGAAAAGACACAGTAACCCACAGTGTTGGGAACAAGGAGCAGAAGCTGGGATTCCTTCTTTCCCGAGGAAGTGACCACCTGAGTGGCTGACAGACACGCAAACCTCAGTACAACGCAGGGATGTAGGGTTCCTGAAAATTCCCATATTTCTGGGATATAATTGCTTATACTACATATAGAATGCAAATGACAAAGTTCCAAATTGCTTGGAGATATGGAGAAATGATAAGCGTCAGGCCATTCCTGGCAGATTCAGACATATCAGTGCTGGAGGAAATGCTTTAGCTTCCCAGATTTCCTCAGCTAAAACTACAGTCAAAACAGGAATGAGTGCGAATAGTTACCAAGATGACAGTTGACTTATTTAGTCCCCCAAATCATCTTCTTTTGAATTAAAAATGCTTTCAGAGAAATAAAAAAGCCTAACATTTTTCTGCATTTTAAATTTTTAAATATAACAGCATTCAGATATTATGACATTCTTTTAGACTGTCTTTTCATTTGCTCACTTTTGCAGTTCTTTAATTATGCGATACATGGCAGTCTCTTAGTCTTTCATTACAATACATCATCTCTCAGAAACAAACATGTTAATTGGGTACACACTTCTGGCTTGTGCAACGTGCCTAGTCAGCTCCCAAAGCAGATGAATGCAGTTTCATATACCACAAGTTTGAGTAAAAATATGAAAGCTGTAGGGAGGGTATTTACAAAGGCCCTCTTTGGCCTCGGGGGCTAAACTCCTTGTGCAATGACTCCTGGCTACTGCTTTGAAATAGCCTCTGCTGGAGCCTCGCTTGCTACCAAGCACAGGGACAGCTTAGGACAAGAAAAGCCCCAGGCTAAATTAGCCGTTGTGAACACCCCACTTCTAAACATGCAGGACTTTTTAATTAAGAGATTAAAGTGCCAGGTATGTTGTAAATTTATCACATCCTCACAGACTGATGTTTTCATGCTGCCTCCAAAACCTTCTGCAACTCCTGCTCCTCTCACTAAGCTCACTAAGTACCCACAAAACGCATGTGTGTCAGTGGATTCTACCTGGGTTCAAGCCCCAGCAACACACAGCCGCCTTAAAGTCTGGAGGATTAGCAAATACTACAGAAAATGTAATGCACAATGTACAGATCCAGTGAATGCTCTAAGGGATCACTCCCAGGTCCACAAGGTCAACAGACTCAGACTAGCATCTCACAGTAGTGACGGAAATGTTACGGCATTCACTTTTTGCATACACATGAAAGTACTCCATAGTGAGAGTTATAATCTCTGAAGCATGAATATGAAATCAAGAAGCCTTTGGTGGAGAATATGTATGTTTTCATCAGTATTTTTCATTGAAATGTTCTTGCAGAAGAGCCATCATTTAGAACATAAACTCATGCTTCTCTTGCCTCTCAGTTCATGAACTCTGCACAGGGATTCCATAAAAAACATCAGTCCAGAAATTGCTCCACATGGGTTATACTCTGACCTTTTGTCTGGCTCACAGTGAAATTAAGAGAGTTTTATAACCATGGGCATCTCAAAATGTGGGGCTGAAAGAAAAGATCAATATTTAGGCTAGCAGATAACTCCCCAGAGGGCCCAACCCTTTTACAGTTGCCATCCATGTCCACCAGAAAGCAGTTTCACATCGAATGAAGAGCAATAAATCTTATGAACATACAAAGGCAAAGGGAATGAACTTAGTCTAAAAGCCATCCAAAACAATACACAAAATGTGTTCTTGAGAGACAACAGGAGTATCCGTATGGACATAATCCACAACACAGTGTGCCAGAAGTCTGACAACTAAGGGCAGGAAGAAAAGACACATGCAAGGGTTCAGACCATATTTATGAAGAGAAGTTCCAAAATGTGAAAGCCACAAACTCTTTTGTAATATCCCTGTTCCCTTATTTTTTTGTCATGTAAGCCAATATTATCTGCAGCAAAAATGGCTAAAAAAGGTCTCATTCAACTTCAGTTGGATTGTTCCATGATAAAGAGTCACTTTAGTACACGTGTTCTTCTAATACCTAGATAAGCCACACTCTTAATTTTCTCTAGTGCCTGAACAGAATTTGGAAGAGGGAAAATATATTTTTTAGACCTACTTTTTGAAAGTGTATGTGAGTAGAAGTATATCATGCTGCCTTCTAATTTCTCTGAAAAAGATTTTTAAAAACCCAGAAAATTCCCCAGAAATGCCCAGAGATACAAGACAAGATCTGTCAGACTTATTCATAGGCCACCCATGGAGTAAAAGACAACTTAGCACAAATAAAGTATAATTTGCAGGTTCTACCTGTATAAAGATAATGGAAAAATGGGTTATTTTATTTGCACTTCGTGAAATGTAAAAACAGTAAATAGTAGAATAAAAGATTTTAAGAACCTTTTTGTTTGTTTGCTTGTTTCACATTGTTAGTTAACACCAGGAGATGTTAATACTCTATTTTTATTATATTTTTTTTAAGAGTGTGGAGTCCTAGGTTCATATGAGCTGTGACTTTTGGCTTTGGTTGATTAACTTCCCTGTTTCTACTATGTTCAGTCTCACTGCCATATCCAAATCCAGTTTTCAAGAGGATGCCAAGTCCTTGATGAAAACAGTCTTTTATTATATCCTAACCAATGGACTGGAAGTAGACTGGGCTCATATGGGAATAATCAATCACAGTTTACATTTAAGCTATTCAGCACATTTAATACTCACTCACACACACAACATATAAAAAGATATATACTATTAAAAGCATTGTTTTGACATAATTCAAGAAAATATAAATTCAAAGTATTCTAGGTCATTTAGACACATCTTTCTTCCATTAATTTTAATGGAAGAGATGGACCAGATTCATAGTTGGCTTGCAGTAACACAATTTCACAGAAGTCAGTTGGACAATATTGATTTATCTTTGCTAAGAATCAGGGTATAGATCTCACAAAAGAGAATCAGTCTGTGAATCAAAATGATACTACGTTGCAAAAATTCAAAAGTACTCCCTTCTGGTGAAGACACATTGATTAAAAACCCTGAACTACATCCTTGTTTCAAATGTTTCATTTTTACTGGTTTCACCATGTATGGCCACCAAAATATTTAACTCCCTTTCAAATTGTAAAAAGTTTCATAAATAAGGGCTCCTAGATAAGCAATTTACAAGTTAACTCACTTAAAAGATTCATGAGAATATTGACATCCTCAGAAAGTACTACTATTCAAAACCAAACTTCCCTCAGAAACGTGTTCATTTTGGTAGCATTTCGTTTTAGCAAAATATCCAAGCAAATAAGGTTCAGTAATATCAAATTGTACTAACATCATAAGAACGTTAAATGATTTTTTAATTTACTTTCTATGAAATACATTATAAAATACACTATAGCATAAAATAAAGACATCAAAATCAAAACAAAAAATCTTGATTCACGCAGAGATTTTTTTAAATGCATTCTTCCATATGGATAGATGTACTGCAGCATAAGGTATTTCTTAAGATACATAGTTCTCAACATAATTATTTGGTATACACTTCAAAGTATTTCACCACTAATGGCTTAGATTGATTAACTACCCAGATAACACGTTTTACTGTACTCCATAAACATAATACCAAGGTATTAATTCATGAAATGATGCAAGCTATCAACAAATCTATGCTCTATTATTCACTGTAACTTTTTGTCTTCAGAGTAGATGATTTCAACTACACAAGCAAAGGTATTGTGAATCAAATCTAAATGGAAATATAAACAAGTGTTTAAAAAATCCACTTTGGTCACCTTTTTTTCTTTTTTTTTTTAATCTTTAAATAGAAGGCTTTAATAAAGAGGTCAATTAAAAACTTTAAAAATAAAAATCAGACATTAATGCCAGGACAGTTTCTCAAATTACATGATTCTCCAAGAGTAAACTATTAGGAGACCGACAATTTTTCCAGGATACAAGAAAAAATTTATAAACTCCTCCTTCACCATATCAGAAACGTGACAAGTAGATTTCTGAACAAAGGATAAAACTACAGAACTTTGGGACTGGCTGTTAGATCTGGGCTGAGGTGGGAGATACTGAACCAATCCTTCCATGGTGCCCTCTAGGCACATTTCATTAAGAATAACCTCAAATACATGCATATTAAAAATATAGTACGGCCTATAAGCAGAGAAATATGTATTGCTCTGGTTACAAAACCTTCATAATAATGATTTTAAAACCTTCCTAAAGAACCTCCATACTCAAAACCCCTGTTCACAGCTGTGAAAGTATTTTGATGCACTGTTGTCTAAACCTACACTGAAGTTTATTAGAACATAGGATGAGTCTCTCTACAGGCTTTAATATCATCCTCTGGTCTCCTTTGATACTATATAACAATATAGAATTGATGGCATAAAACTAAGAATTAAAGACTTATGATACCATCTGATAGAATTCCATATATATTAGAAGTATTGTATTAAACCAGTGTGATTTTAGAAAACAGAACCTAAGCGCATGGATTTTTATTTCCTTCTGATAAGTAATATGAACCGAAAAGAATCACAAGGTGAAAGAATTACAAGATTAAATGCAACTTAGTTAGATAAGAATTCATATTTTTACCCCCTTTCTGTCACTAGGAACAGAACACTCTTTCACCCTGTATTTCAGACCTACCCACTGTGTTATCTGACAATGGTCTCTCTCTAGTTACCCCAATCAGGTTGTAGCTTCATTTTGTGAATCCTTTTTGCTCCTCATGTGCACAGGTAATTAATTATGGATATGCTCAGCTCTCCTGACCATATTTCTGATGCCACCAAGCATCAGATAATCATTTCCACCTTGTGCTCAGTAATTTTTGGTTTTGTCTATCAGATTCTCACCCAAACAGGAGTATTTCAAGTCCAATATTTGCTTTATTTTCACTGTAGGACAACTAACAGTCTTGCCAGTAGAATTTATTTTGTGCACCACTGAGTATAGCTTAGCCAGTCTTTTATACTGATCATTTTTCTGCATTTATGCTTGCGGACAGGCTATTAAATTAGTATATGAAGTGCCCCTGGTAGGTTCCAACTATTTGCTATATAAGCCAATTTTTCAGGGACGTGCTGGCAGAATTCTCACTGCCACTCTAGGAATATACAAAAGCAACAATGTGTTGGGAGAATCACATCTGAATGATACAGTGAATTATTTGATTGTGGCCCTGTTGTGTGTGCAAGCACGAAAGCAAACAACATTTCACACAAAAAAAAAAAAAAACGCCATGCAGTGGCACCCAACTGTTTACATGAGACCAATGCAAGAAGCTTGTCCCAGCTGTCAGGCGCCATGATATATGGTGGAGGATGCTCCTACCAGACAATTTACTCCTGCTGCATCAAAGTT
The DNA here is from genome assembly GCA_013400135.1 of Rhinoptilus africanus. Classification (NCBI taxonomy): domain Eukaryota; kingdom Metazoa; phylum Chordata; class Aves; order Charadriiformes; family Glareolidae; genus Rhinoptilus; species Rhinoptilus africanus. The sequence continues at coordinate 31,733 of VXBO01010024.1, forward strand.
TCCTCATGCTTCTCAGGCGAGCTGGGTTCATGGATGAGCAGTTTGAAACTCGCAGAAAAATCTTCCAGCTACTGGTGTGAACATCCCATGAAATCAAACACACTCAATATGCTTGGGAAAAAAAAATGGTTTAAGACAATAGGATTCTCAGCTTCTGATTTATGTGTTCCTATATCTTCCTGCTAGAGAACCAACACCTATATTACCTGCACAGGTAATACTGTGCAGTTCTGAAGGGCATCTTGAACATAGGGTCAAGTTTACCTATGACAACAAAAAAAAGCACATGCACAAAGATTCAACCATTTACATAACTCGTTCACATATTGTATGAACATGTTGTAGTTACTACTATTACATTAGTACACTCATATGTTATTATATTAAGGACATGCTACACCTTTTTTTTAACCTTCTGCAACAGTAAACCACTATTCTGGAATACCTTGAATGTTTTTTCCTGCTGTAGCCTATGGCAATTAACTCAGAAAATAGAGAGATACACCAAAGATTGCAGCATCTGCCTAGCAATGACATTATAGTGGTTCATTTGGAGGGCTAATGGCAGGCTATTGCTGTTTTAAAAAAAAAATTGCATGGCAATATAGAATTATAGAACAAATAAGTTGTAAAAATTTTCCAAAAGCCGTCTGGTCCAATTCCTACTCAAAATAGGGCCCACTGTAAAAGCTGTACACAGGACTAAGTCATATTGCACAGCACACGATTCCTATTTAGGTGGAGACAATTCTTATAAACCTCAACTGGCCTCGGGCATTGATGAACTATTAGACCATTCCCCTGCTTAGAAAGGATTCTTGTGGGCATGATGGGTCCAGCATCAGTGAAATGAAGGGATGCAAGAATAGCCGAAGTGGTCACCTCCACGCCCCATGTGTCAATCTTCATAGGTGGACTCTCGCATATTTGCTGTTTTGTGGACTGTGAAATTCTGTGGGCATACTGTGCTGATGTGTTGCAGGTTTCTTAAGTGTCCAATGTGTGGGACTGGTTTGCAAGGTTTTTGCTTTTTTAGTTTTTGCTTTTATTTTAATATATTTTCTTGTCATTGTGCTTCCAGCAACAGTGTGTGGATAATCTTTTTGGAATATCAAGCATGATTATATTGGGTAAAGGCTGATTTTTTTACCAAATAAAATATAAATGTAAATATAAATCTGTAGGCTAATCTAGAGACAAGAATTATTATTTAATTGGCTTGTGCTGTTAGCTTGCTATTTTTTATATTTTAATAAAACATCATAGCACAGTTGTGACTTTTCATCTCCTTAGTTAAGTGGAGAATAGCACATGCTTTAACAAACAGACTATTTTTTTTTTACTTACAAACCTATGCAAGTAAGAATTTGCAGACAACACAGTAAGATATTCTGCCTGCTAATAACAAGTTGAAAAGCTTTGTAATCTGTAAAATAAGAGCGGCAAAGAGGAAAAAAAAAAAACCCACAAAACAAAAAACTGCAGGGTGCCTCAAAAATAATTGTTTCAGTTTGCAGCTATAATCCTTTTATTTTCCTTTTCCCTCCTATGTTTTTCTCTATGTTCTGGTGGTGTGCAGTGATTGTCTTCTATACTGGCTAGAGCAATGTATTTCCCTCTTTCAGAGGACCTTTGTAATCTTCTGCATTGTAAAGAAGACACCTCTGGAGAAAAGGGCATTGAGAGCTGATGAATTTGGCACAGAAAAGACATCACAGAGAAAAGTCACAATATTGGGATGCTGCTAGAACACTCATTAATCTCATCTCATTATAACTGCTTAAGATATTTCATATGCACCCAGCTTTGCAACCATTTCCTGGACTATTTGCTTTTAACACCTTGCTCCTTTCTGTGTGTACCTCCAGCACTCCCACTTTTTATCTCATCAGCCATGAACTCCTCACCTTTGCCTTCAAGAGCCTGCTCCTGCTAGCTCTCAAGGACTAGCAAAATGTTGCCCACATCTTAAGTTCACAAACAAGCATTTTCCTATTTCAAGTCCCCAACAGCGGCTAGGCAGCTCATGCCCCAAGATCACCGCCACACATGCAGCCCTGCATTGCCTCGCTGTTCCTTTGTGCTTCTTCTGGTTGCAGTGGACATACCAGCTATGGCTGTCTTGTACTTAAAAGTTGTGAGTTGTGTGATGAAGGATTTTCTTCCTTCTGCGTCTCTGCAGAGCATGTGCAGTACAGTTGCGTCAGGGACTACTGTTAGTGTAAGAGCAACATACAGCCAGGGGGTAATAGATAAATATGTGCTCAGAAGAAGCCAATAAATGTAGTGCTTATTGCCTATCCTCTTCTGTAAAAATAATGAGACGTACTTAAGACAATAAGATTCACTTTGAATATTTGCTAGAAGAATTTTTTTTAAAAAACGGTAGGCCTTTCATTTGCTAACATTCCCCTGAATCAAAAATTACTGCTTGTTATGAAGACTTTGGTGGCTACAGCCAATTGTTAATTTATAAGTCTGTCTAGCTTTGAATGGATTTATGTACATAAATGCTTTAAAAATGGAAGAATATTTGCAGGAATATTATCCATAAAGTCTTTATTTGCATGAAACTCTGTCCTCTATGGGGGATGTGTATTGTACTCTGGTACTTGGCGTTTTGTTGCTGTTCATTTAAATGACACTTTGCTGAATTCTGAAGGACTTTGATCTGACATATAGCATTTCTTTTCTAGTCCTTAAATACATGCACATTCACACACAAAAATGCATTGAACAAGACAGATGTATTAACATTTGTTACAGGTCAAACTAAAACATTATCAAGGATGCAGAGTTCTCTCTGACCTGCTAACACTTAAGCAAGCTGCAACAGCCCTGTATAATGCAGATTGTAATATGCTTTACTTAACCTTTGTTAACTAACACATGAAGGAACAGCTTTTCCTTTTAGTGAGGACAAAGCATGGCATTTCAAAAGGGCTTATGTGAGTTGAGAGTAAGGCTCTGTACACAGTTAAATCCTACATTTGACTGCTGAACTCATTCTTTCCCCTTTCTACCCAATTCCACATGGAAACAGCAACAAAACAGGAAAAAAAATGGCTAAATTGAAGCTACTTTGAATTATTTTCCATACCAAAACCAAATAATTAATACATCTTTTCCCATTAGTCCAAGATGTTCCCTAGGAGACAAAATGAAACATCTAAATGCACTTGTAAGGAAAGACCAAAGAAATGAAGGACGATGTTCACGTATCTGTTGCAAGATAAACTGCACTGGCTTATCCACTTGTTGAACCTCTAGAGCACATTCTAGGATGTCCAAAGTACAGTTCTTGCCTCTGTTTCTGGGATTTGAGGTCAGACTTTTCTGACAGTCCTCAGCTGGGCACTGTACCTCACCAGAGTGATGTAGGTTACTCCAGTACCCTACAGAGTACTCACAGACCCAGGTAAACGTTCTCATCACCGCACCAGAGTGAAACTCCTCTCCTGGTTCTGCTTCAGGTATCATTCAAACAAACTGCAGCAGCTCCTGCTGCTGGCATTGTCGGAGCTCCACCCCACAAGAACAAAGTCATTCATTCTGAAAAAAAATCACTTCGTTCAGACAGACCCACTCTTTGCCCAACACAGGTCTCTTCCATCCAGATTCAGTAGCCTAGTCACCACTCTCATAACTTCTTCTAAGCCTTTTGAGCCTCCTAAGCCTTTCACTGTGATCTGCAATTGCACTTGACCTTCACATAGGAAACACAAACAGAGTGGGGGAAGGAAAGGGTCCTGCCAGACACAGGCTATCCTTAACAAAGTTACCTTCACCCTCCTGGCATTGTTCCCATGTTTTCAGGAAACGGCGTTTTTTATCAAAGGCTGCAGAAGTGAGCGGCAGGTGTGAGAGTTATATGAATCTGTGAAAAGGACTTATTAAGTGACTGGTATTTTGTATGCAAAAACTCAAAACACTTTCTGAAATGTTGAAAAAGCTGTTCTTCCAAAATTTATAATTATGTTTACTTTAACAAAACAATAAACAGTACAATTCATAAATAGATCTTAATTTTCAAATCACCTCAGCCACAAGCAGGGTGATCTCACATCTTTTCTTCACTTACCTGGTTTTTCTATGATCTCAGACAGAGTCACATTCTCCAAGCCCACTGCTGCTTTAAGGAAGCATTTCAGTTTGAATAAAATATATGCCTGGCTTTTTCAAGACCATCTGAATTTAGACAACCTAGTAATTAAGTCCAAGACTGCAGCAATTAATGATCCCTCATCCTGCTTCATCAGGGGCCTTTGGGAAGTCGTCTTGGCATTTATGGTTAAGGCACTGACCAGCAGGAGCAGCTGTTATGTGCTGAAGACCTTAAGCAGATAAGGCTTCAGCTCATAAGCTTTTCCATGCAGAAATGTTGTAACAAGCATGAACAAACTTCCCAGGGCATCCTCAGTTTCAGGTGTCAGTCGTTTTCAAACATGGCTCTAAACTGCATGGCTAAAACCACACAGCATTATAGTAGAGCTGACACCACTGCTAAGGGAAGTGAAATCCACACCTGAGACAGGAAGACAACCACCCAGGTGAGTTAAATGAAAAATGTGACGTTAATACTAGTAAATGAGACAGCTCAGGTAGAGCCTGGTGGCCATGAGACCAGAGGGCATAGTTCAGCTCATGTCCCTACAGCTCTTACTTATTGGCATAGCCATGGATAATAAGCAAATCTGCCGAATGGAGAGAGATACGTCAGAAAGTCAGTTTAGAGCATGGTTAATTTTGATTTCTGCATAACTTCTGCTTACCTGACTACCCTTCACCTCCAAATCACCGTACTTCATCCTTCTTTCCAGGAACTCGGTATATGGAGCCAAAGGAGAGGAGAAATTCCTTGCAAAGCTCATGCTAAATATTTTCTTTAGGCAAGCAGGCTGACTCCTTGCAGGTGGACAGCATCATCCTGGTGAGTCTAGTAAATTTGGGGGAACATCAGAGATAAAAATCTGTTATCACAGAGCTCTTGTTCCCCATATCTGTCAGGTGGTTAGAGGGACATTCTTCCATGCCCCCATTATAGTCAGCAGCTATTAATTCATTTCCACTATCTAGTAGTTTTCCAGCACCTTCCCTCCTGGCACTTGGAAGTAAATCAGTCTCCCCACTTAGCCTATATCCAAATCCCCATGTGTAGAAAAATAGGTCTCCACAGGGTATAATTTTGAAATGTAAAAATGACTGCTAGAGAGTTCAAATCATCTAACTTGAATGATCTAATGCCAGTAACCTACTTGAAGAAATTTGCAAGAAATTAACCCCAAAATGTCTTTTCTGTTTTTAACAACATAGTTAATTGCAGGATCAGCTGTCCTGGTTGGCTCATGGCACTGGGCAAGAGGACAGTTGGAGACATACCTGTTTTGCATCATACCTTTGATCTTCAGATCTAGTCTTGGACCATTCTGGGACCTCATACAAGTTTGCTGACTGGGACAACAATTTTGGAAATAACTGATAGTGTGACCTAGACTTAGTGCAAAGCACTCCAGCCTTGTAGACAAGTTTGATTTTACAGTGTTAGTAAGATGGATTCTGCCAGGGAGGACCTCAGAGAAAAAGTGAGATTTCTGGTGGGAGCCTCTAAACTGAAACACTGGGATTTTAGGAGGCAGATGGGAATGAATGCCTGGGAGGGGATACTGCAGTTTGAAGGGGCTCAGGAAGTCGTGGCCATGGCCTTGGCCTTCCTCTCTTCCCACTGCTCACTGCTTTCCTATCATTTTCTTTCTGCATACAGTCAAACCACTGAAAAGTTAATCAAAAATCACTCCAGTGTGGATCAGAATTGTGAAATCGCCTGAGAAACCACCATCTTCTGTTTATTTTCTTTTCTTTTCCAGTATTAATCCCCAGGAGGATTACAGCACAATCTCACTTTGTGATGTAACCTGTCAGTGGCTTGAAAGCAGGCAAAACGAGGAAGGAGGGGGAGGTAGAGTTGTAAAAAATGAAGAGATTTCTCAAGACCCTCCCCTAGAGGCCCTGGAAGATGTTAACATAAGGTCTCCTAGTGGCTAGGGCCAGTGCTGGAGGCAGATTAGCAACAGTAAAATAATCTTAGAATAATAGAAGCTGGGAGAGCTTGTGTAACTCATCATGTCCTCATTTTTAAAAGTGACAGTATGAAAGGGGCACTAAAGAGAAGACCTATTTATTTAAATAAATGACTTACAAAAGATATCAATACCAAAGATATACCTGGTTTATTGCCCAAAAAACCCATTTTTTCTAAAGGATTTTCTAAAGTGAATAGAGCCATTGGGGAATATATTTTATCGTTCCATGTGTGAAAATTCTGGTTCATGATGGCCTTAAAACACTCTCCAACACAACTCTTTTTTCCTTCCTCAGGGTGTTCAGAATAATGGTGATGGCTTGCAAGGAGAAGGTTTCAATATCTGAAATAAGGTCTGTGCTCACAAAGTAAAAAGTTTTCTTTGCATTTACTATTTCTTCTTCCTAAATCCCCTGGCTTACTAAGGAAATAATTGACAAAACTAAGCTAAATGAGGAAGATTTAAAGGAGAAGACAGACCATCTAAAAGCACAGCCTAGGAAAAGTCTTTTTCCACTAAAGACTGAAAACACTGACAGATTTCTGAAACTTGGTACAGCCAGAATTTCCTCCCATAACTTTCAGACCTTCTTCAGTATATATGATGACATACCAAATAACACTAAAAAAATTACTGAATTTCTTGGTCAGAGCTCCTCATTATGGGGACAATAATAATATTTGTTCTTATCTGTTTCTGTGTTCCTTGTGGTCCATATGTCAACATCTGTAAACATTTTGTCATCATTATACCCAGTAGTTTACATTCTGAATTTACATAAGTTTCTTCTTTGATTTTGTCAGGAATTATCACCAAATCCATGAAGAAAAATACAATTCAGAAAAAAAAGTCTTTAAGGCCAACATATCATAATATTTATCTCAATAAAAGCCAACAACTTTCTTTTTTATTGTGTTTGCAATAGCTATTTGATATTCCCAGTTTTAGGTACAAATTGCAATTCTATTGTGAATTTATGAGATATCTCATTAATGTTTTCAGTTTAAACAAAAGCACATGATTAAAAAGATATTGTATACATTAATACTCATAAGACTGATAAGTTTGTTTGTCTCTTTAGGTTGTATGGGTTTTTTGGTGACACACTCTTTATCATATCACTAAATATTAAGTACCTGATTTTTTTAAAAAGGAATATGTCATCCTTAATTGCCTCTCTGCTGCCTTCTCTATGGCTGAAAATGCAATAGCCACCATATGCTAGCTAGCATTTTACATTACAACTGTCCTCTTAAGGTCACTAGATGTTCTAATACCCTGGATATCAGCTCGATCTCCTCAACATAGTTGAAGGGGATCATGAGAGAAGACGGAAGGTATATTTCTAATATTCCCATCTTCCCCTTGTTCAAATGTATGAATAAGCATTTCTTCTTTTAAGATGTGTGCTGTGAATCTTTGCTTTAATTCCTCAGCAATCTACCCCAGGATAGACAGGCTGAGCTTGGGCACTCCAAGGACACTATTAACAATTAAGGCAACTGCCTCAGTCCTGGCTTTCCTGTTTCTCCTTGCTCTGCAGGGAAGGAACCAAAGTGGTGGGGCAGTATATTTCTTACACAACTTCACCTGTCATGGTTTTGGCACCAACAGCTACAACATCTCCAGCCTGAACCTAAGACTTTCCAACAGGCACATGTTGGTAACGCTTTTCTGTGAGAGGATAAATAATGTTTTCCTTTGGGTTGGGAGAGGTCTCTATTATAGTCTTAAAGTTAGACTATTGCACAATTTTGATTACACTCTGTTTTAATCAACTGCTTCACTCTTTGATATTGCTCAAGGAGAAAAAAAAAGGAATATAATTTTCTTCTTAAATCTGTCATCAAGAGCACCAGCTACTGTCTTAATAAACCTTTGTTGAAAACACAAGTTTTGCCAGTCTCAAAGGCTCTCATCTCTGAGGTACATTGAACTAATTAGTAATTTAGCAGAAGGAGAGGGAAAAAAGTTCACTTCAGGCACGTTGGTAGACAGAGATAAAGAACAAAGTTCCTTCATCTGTATTAATACTCTACAAAATAGAATTAAAGACCTGAAGCTAAGACAGTACCTGGGATGATTTTATGGAGCCAGTGTTTAACTTGAAAACATTCATACACTGAAAATATTTAATGACACTAACTAGGAACCCAATTGCTTTCCTTTCAATAGAAGGAAAACAATATTAATAAATAAATAATCTTAAAGTACATATTACAACAAAGCCGGTATCAGACTCATCAAGAACCTAGACAGAGGGTAGAGCATGGCACTATCTGCCTCCCACCAGCAAAACGGAGGATGCATACTGGCATGTGCCATGGCCAAGTCCATCTTCATCCCCACCCCAACCGCAGGCAGCCACTGTGTTTGCTCCAAAGCCCTTTCCACTAGTCTGTTTCACCTGTTGCTGTCTTGCTGATGGGGGTTCTGCTTATTTTCCTAGTGAAATTGGATGAGTCCACTATCAGAATATTTTGTTTTCAAATGCGTAACAAAGGTCCCTGCCATTTCCAAAGCCAGGGTCCCTTTGTTTGGTTTTCAAGCAGGCCTGACAGGATCAACTATTTCAGCTATATTCAAAGAGAACAAAATCCTCGTTTCATATATACCCACCACGCAAATCAGCTTATGGCTCGTACCCCTGAACTGTGACAATCTGTAACCTCAAAATCAAACTTGTACCAAGTTAATTATCTATACCACAGCCCAGAATTGTACAATAGATCTTGCTATTTCCGAGCAGGTTTCCTAGTCCACCTACCTTGAATTTCTTTCCCCAGATAATCCAGTTGCATTGGAAGTAGCATATCCTTCTATAGCAATATTTGTGTAATGTCATTTTTTATTGTTTTATAGAAACAAAGATAAATGAAACACCAAAGATCAATATCTAGCTAGTTATCATTGCCTGTGACGTGTTAACAGCTACATGCATTAAATGAGAGGAATAAATATATAGAAAGATTTCCATATGTGATTAGAAAGAAGGGAAAGGCACACCAAGAGTGATTAAACTGTCACACTGTCCTTTATTTTTGTCTTTCAAACAAGGAGTTTGCATTATAAGACCTCTCAAGCCTTCTGCAAAATCCTAGAGAATTAGAAAATTATTCTGTGAGCTGATAAAAATTGTCTGGTTTTGGGGCCTCTATAAATCTACTGGTTGAACGTTACCACCTTGAATCACAAAGCATGGTATTTTTAAATAGGATGAAGTAGTAAGTATTAGTATTTTGGTGATACTTGATGAAAAAATTGGTATTACATGTTCACTTTTGCATGGCTCAATCTTTTTTTTATTTTAAGTATCAAAAAAAATCACCACACAATTTCCCCAATCATATAGTACAGTTCACTTATTATTTTTAAGGGTTTTTTCCCCGCTTTGGTGTCATAATCCTGTTGTTACCTCTTATAGGAACTAATGTCAATGGCAAATTGATACATATGCAGTGAAAGGATTTCATAGATTTTTTTTCATACTTATATGAGATTAATCTCACCTCTATTGGATGGTATTGACTGTGTATAGAAGTCCTTACTTGATAGATGGCTCATAGAAAATTAATTGTCAGAATGGAATTTTTACTCCCGCAGGAGTTTTTTACCATGTAGACACAGCACAAGGTGTTTTTGTCCTAATTGCTTGAAGTATAAATAAACAAAGCAAAATACAAAATGAAGGAAAGAAAAATGTTGTTTTCAGCATCAAAACTTTCCCTGTATGCTGGAGCTGGGCCACAGACCCTCGAGACACTTGTCATGCAGCTATGAGGGATAACGACTGCATAAAGTGGAAACATCTAGTGAGTTTTTGAAAAAGTACCTGAATTCCTAAATGTCTTTCTTAAAACCTTAGTGTCAAGTGACTTCTCTAAAATGACACACACACTTTTCAGAAGAAGAGGGGTTCGTCTGAGCCCCAGAAAAATGTTTTAATTACCTCAGCATTCTTCCTCACCAATAGCTATAAGGTGCTTAAAAGCTCATCATGTGGACCATGCAAAGTGAACTGAAGAATTGTAAACTGACATGTGGAAAGCTGACCTGAATGGAAAGCAGATATTTTTTTCAGTCACTTATTCTCTGAACTGGAAAATTTGAATTCCAAACTACGGATAAATGTAACCACTGGCAACTATTATTTTTTAAATACTTTAAAAAAGATGAATAAATGAGTTTTCTGCTGGCTGGGGATACTAGTACTAAAGTGGGATGGTATAATTTAAAAACACTCTGAAACAAGCAAAGTCACATCTTATTTCAGTTTCTTCATTTTACTTGTAAATTTTCACCAACATGCCGTAAGTAAACTGCTTACAGGATACTTTAATCATTTGCCAGTCACACTCAAATAAGTGAGATTTCTAGGTAGGCCGTTTGGCTTGGATTTGAATCCAAATGACAGAATTATTTGGATGTAACACAATTAAGTCTGTCCAGTTATGATGGCCATTTAATGAGCTTCAGCAAGGCAGAAGGGAGTTAGCTCTACCTGTCTAAGCAAGGTTTTAATATGCCATAAAGCTAACATAATAAATAATTTAAGTGCTGAAATATTACAGAGCTAAGACTTTCCCACTGACTCAGTAATACGGATTGTCACGCATGGAGACAGCCATTAGAAATCCAACCGATAACAAAGTGAAAAAGAATAGATCACAATGTTTGACTGCTAAATAGTTAAAAATGTGCTGTCTCTCATCATAGGAATGCGTTATGGTTTGAGATAGTTGTAACTTGCACTTGACAGACATTTCTGTGGCTCTGCCTATAGGTCTGCTCTCCTGTGTCATGTTGCTGGAAGGCACGGGCCTGGGGAAGAGTGAAAGGATGAATGAATGAAGACAGGGAGCATCTCAGAGAGTTGTACAAGAAATCATATGCTGCCCGATTTTAAACAGAAAACCCAAATGATTTCTATCAGACACTAAATTAACCCAGCGGGATTTCGGAGTGTTCCAGCCAGAAAACTACTTTATTCATAAGAATAATTGGATATTTGAGAGATCGTCATGTTTCATATCGTGAGTTGTAAATGTCGACTCATCTGTAAAGGATTATCATGGGGTCTGTGTGTCTTTACCAAGGCAATTATGCAGTGGGTTAAGTTCAGCAATGCCCTGAAACTTAGCTTTCGGACAGAGTCAAGGTCCTAAACCAAGAGAAATTGGCCCTTTCAGTGCCGAGCAGGCACGAAGTTGGCAGCACTGCGCTAGGAGCCTCCTCTCTCACTTATGACACAGACCAGCTAAAAGGAAATGGAAATCATGCTCGAAATGGAGCAATGCATGGAGGGGAGGGATAAAAAGATCGTCCACCTTTAAGAAGGAAATGTGAAAATTAGCCTTGAGTTATGGTCCTCCAGGAATTAAGGGAGGGTATGATTTTTACATCTGCTGAATTTTCCAAGTCCTCTCTTCTTGGTGGTGACAAAAATCCATAATTCAAAAACAAAATATTTTTCCGCCACCGTAAAAAGTTCACAAGTGATGAGGTAATTACATTAGCACGCTGAGAAAAGAGAAGAGTATGCAAGAAATCCTGATTGGCGTTTCTCTGTTTAAAAGGAATTATTTTCCAATACCTGAGCATGCCCAGAGGAGCTAGTCTCTGAGCAGCTGTGAAACAGAACCTTTTTACTTCAGGGTTAGTGCAGGGAGCTCATTAGCACAGCCTCAACCCTCAGCTAAACAGCCTTGTTTGCATATTGAAGCAATAGAATGTGAAGGTGTTAAAAAGGAAGAATTGCAGCCGCTACTCCTGACTGACATGTCTATCTGGGCTCTTGTGTTTACAAGAGAATAACGAAGCTGCCCCAAAGCCCCTACTGGGCCTGATTATTATGCAGAGGCTTCTTAGATTATGTATAATTGATATCCATTTTCCCTCCAGCTAACCAATGGCAGCTCTCAGGAGTAACGCTCACTCTCCTGCATCTTACCAACCAAGCAAACACTGGAAATTGCTATCTTTTACTAGGCTTAATAATTTTTAAAGACCAAAAATTGACATTTACATTTTTCTGAAGCACAGATGACTGTACTGTTGGTGGGGTTTTCCTGCTAATAACAATCAAACAGTGGAGATATTTTATTTAAGTGTGATGCTGGTCTGGGGGTATGTTTATGTACCATTTCTATATATTTATACACCCACACATTCAATGGACTGTGTATATAATATGTATGCATGTCCCAGTTTTTCCATACATTAATAATGTCAATAAAAGCAAGGGTAAATTCTGTAAGCTTATTTTCTGCCATTTTTTGAAAGATTTGCAAGGTGAATTATGCAGGCAAGGACATTCCTTTGATTACATTTACTGGTCCCCTTTCTGTACTTACAATAGTTATCTTCATCCTTACCATTTAGGCCAAATGCTCAATTCCTGAACCTGACACAGGCATGAAATTGAGTAGTACAGCACTCATTTTTTTGTGCTCAAATAGTTCTCTGCTCATCCAAGAGAAAATCCCATTGAAGTTTTCCTCAAAAATGAGGTATTACATTTGACCTTTAAATTACAAAGCAGTTATGAGACAGGGATTTTTTATTTTATTGGTCTTTTTTTTAATTTTATTTTTTGGTCTGGTTCAGAGCTTCTGAAAAGATGTTTGTGGGGGAGGACTGGGCACGATACTTTTAAAAGTTTTGTCTGTGAAGAGCTGATCTTGAAAATGAAATGCTAATAGCTTGAGATAAACAGGCAAAGTCTGTAAAACCCTCTCAGTGTACTGTACTTCAATCCTGACCTTCAGCTTTTTGACTGTTTTGCACTTGGATATCTCTCAAGCACAATCAGTTGCATGGACATATTTTTATCCATACAAATAGTTGCCAGAATAAGGATGTGTCCAGTCCAATCGTTTGCATGTCACCTTTCTCTCCAGAGGTGAAGACCTAGTTCACTAATCCTCTCTGTTACCTAAGCTTGGCAGAATTTTAATTTTAATCTGCTCTCTGAGGAGATGCACAAGAAAATGCAAGGAATATTAATACATGGGCTGAACCGGGTTGAATGTGAAAAGGTGATCGTTCTGTAACCATTCAAAAGTATAGCCATTATGAGTGCATTAAACCCGAACCCGATCTCTGCATAGAGCAAGTCAAACCAGCAGAAAGGACGACCCTGAATTAACTGAACCACTTACACCACCTGAACCACTACCAAAAATCTACATACTGCTTCCATCCAGTGAAGAGCCTGAGCAAGACTGGATAATAATAAGCAAGGACCTTTACATAGCTGATTTTTGTTCCAGCAACTTTTAAGAAACCAGAGGGTAGTCGCTAAAAGCTGAACAGTTTGCAGCTGCCCTTGCCTTAACATAACTGCCTTTATGTGATGGAAACATAAATAGACAAAAAAATTTCTGCCGAAAGAAAAGGCAAGTCCCAACAGGCAGTCATGCACATAATGATCTCCTGACCTGTATTTAACAAAAGCTACACACTCATACTAAAAATGACTGAAGTCAAATAGCCATTTCAGAGTTGCACTTTTGATTACTGGACCACAGGACTGCAGTATGCACTGTCACATAAGGATTTCAGGCCACGAAATTACATTCCAAGCAGTGTTAGCCCTGCATTGACCATGTAGATCAGTTAAGAGATGCAATAGGTCTTCTTTTGATAATGTACACTTCTGCTTTTTACGTAAGTCTCTGCAAAGTGGTCATTGCTGTGCTGCAGAAGCTGACTGGTCACATAGGTCTGTCTCTCCACCTCCTTTCAGGTGCTAACTTTCATTAAAAGAGCCTTTAATGAAATATTAATTTATTACTTATTTATTACATAGTGCCTTTCCATGCCAAGAACTGCTGAGCTTGCCATACAAATACTATTTGATCTCTGGGAGGAAAGGAAGAATACTCTGTGTCCATGGATGGGAGAGGGACATGATCTGTATTGAGATGCAGCCCACATTGTGAAAGACTTAGGCCACATCCAGTATGTACAATAAAGTTCAAAAGTGTCCCTATTATAAGGCATATTTGTACTGTTCACACCTTCAGTATATGATTCTGAGATGCGCCTTAAAAGAATTTATGCCATTTCACCATCACCTTTCTTTGAAAAAAAAAAGTTATCAGGAGAAGCGTTGCACCTTTGCTTTCACATTCACTCTTACACACATTGAAGTAGAAGCCTCCTTTGACTTCCACCAGTGTCCAAAGAGGCTATGGCAATTCCTGTTTCTTCAAAAATATAGAGCCACCTCAGTGCTTCAGGTCTGGGGTCACCTTTTGCAGGTCTCTCACGTGAAGAGGGAGCATGACTGGCCTGATTTGCCAAGCACTTGTAGAAACTATCAATAGATATCGGAACTGGCTTTAATAACACAAAATCTCTCTTATGACAATGTAATTCCTCTCCTTCTTTCTTTTGTTCTATAAGCCTAAAATAAAAACATAAAGCCACCATTGCCCATTCTCCTTCTGGAGAGCAGTCTGTGACTGCGTCTCAGAGCAGACCCTGTTTCTCAGGTTGCTTTTCCTGAGGAGTGATATAATGAATACTGAATGGTTTTCTTTTATAATATAAAATACTTCCAAAGTCCATTTACCATCATCACATGGAGAAAAATTGTGCTGCCTGTCTGACAAAGGTCATAATCAGTAAATATGGAAGGTGATGTACAGACTAGAGCTTTGGTCCAGTTTGCTAGATAATCCGTCAACAGTAATTAAGAAGCAATCATCAAGGTTTGGTCCAGAAAGCATTTAAGTGTTAGCTTATCTATACAGACATATTGAGTTTAAAAGGTTGACTGAGAACCTCCATAAGACATTTCTCTTTTTATTTCCATTTGCTTCTAGTTTACACCAGATTTTTCTCATCCTGTGTTGGTAATTCCTTTTCCAGATCCAGGGGAAACCAAGGCATACAGCCATACATGAAAATCTGTATTTTAAATCAGCTCTGCAACACATTTTTCCGTTTATTCTCTGCTTATCATTTTCTTTGGTAGTAGCAGGGGTCTTTTGAGTCACAGCTTCTGTGCCACACTGGTGGCACATGGCACACAAATGAAGCCACAGCATGAAAAAGACTGCAGGACATGATTATAGCACAGAATAATTGAAGGTCCAGGAACCTGTGGTCCAGAATAAATTTTAGCCTGCCACTCAGTGTGCTCTGTGTTCATTACTATTCAGTGGAAGTGCCATACACAAAAACAACAAAAAATTTACTCCTGGCACTGGAAATTCTCACCCACAAGAAGGCAACACAGTCCAAACTGGAGACAGAATTACTGTTGGAATTAATATTTAATGACTGATTCAAGAGGTTAGCACTGACAGGGAGGAGAACAAAGTCTGCCCTTCAAAGACTGCTCTTGTGTAAGGTCAGTGCAATTTGTTTTACAGGTCTATTGAAATATAACATAAACTCCCTCTTTATTTGACAGATAGGTTGCTTTAATTTGTTGCTGCTACCAGACTGACACCTGAAATTTTCTGTATCCTAAAGAAACAGACTGTATTTTGATATAAATGTAGAAATACTTGTAGTCACTTTAGTAGTCAAAACTCTTATTTTTCCACATTGTTTCCTATGTCAACAGAGGAACTTAACACAATCAGTTTGCACAAGTCAGTGTCCAGGAACTACCTCAGCTTTTCATTCTCTCTATATCTTACTGGGCTATAGCTACTGTATGTTGATCTGAATGTCACTGATCTTAGGGTCTTGCAAAGGGTTCTTGCAAAATTAAATGCTTCAGAATTGACATAATTTTGTATACGAGAATCTCAAAGTCAGTATCAGGAGATAAAGCAATGATCTTTGGAGAGAGAATAAAAGTACCATTCTGTAAGACCATCACCTCTCCCAGCTCACTGTGCTAAAATTTTAAGTCCTAAGAATCTGATTATGTTCATAAAAACATAAGTCCTAGGTGCTATAAAGAGCAGTCCCTTGTTTATTTTAAAGTCTGTTAGTCTTGATACCTTTCATGTCTATCAGTGGATTTCTCTTAATTTCCTGACAGACTAGCTATGTGCAGAGAATACTGCAGAGAAAAAAGAAAACTTTCACAGCCAAACGCCATTCGCTTGGGCTGCTTTTCTGCTTTCCTCAGAAGCCCTTTTTCAGGCAGCACCTCATTGCTGCAACAAATTAATCACCAAAGCCCTGGTCTGGTAATGAAGTGCTATGGATTTGCAAAAGCTCGAAAGGCATTACCTCTATTACCTGAAAGAAAAATGAGGTGAGTGCTCAGCGCAGGAAAATTAGCACAGCAGCGCTGTCAGAGGCCAGCCTTCCTCCAGAGCAGTTACTAGTGAAGCAAGGAAAGTTCCAAAACTCTGATGGTTCTTTTTTGGTCTGGGCCAAGTAGTCATCTCTACAGTTGTGCTTGAAATCTAAAGAGAAGACAGATTTTGGACCAGACATGCATGGATTTTGGGTTGCTGTTTGCCACAGGTTTGGTGAAAAAATCAGTTCTCAAAGACTTGCATCAACCTGATCTTTGTTACTATTCACAGAGACTTAGATTCAAATATAAATTACTCCCTAGCCTGGTCTCATCCTCCCTCTTTCCACACCTGTCAAAATTTTCATCGTATTCTGAAGGAACAGTTGAGATGTTTATGTTGTTATGCAAGTGGGTAAGTTAATTACGTTCTACTTTAACTCAAAACATTTTTGCATTTTGCCACCAATGACAGTTCTGTAAAATTAGACAGACAGCATCTCAGGTGACAGGATGGACAGATGTCTTTGGCTTTAAGCTATAACAAGAGGATGAGGAAAACACTATAAATGCATAAATACGGCATTTCCTGAGTCCCTGCAGAAACATTCAGCATATGTCTCCTCTGACACCTAGGGCTCAATCCAAGCCTGTTATATCAATCAGTCTCTTAACGCTACGCTGAGAGACCTCCTCCGCTCAACTCCACAGCTCTTTGGAGAGGGAGAGTCTAAAACCCCACAGCAATGTACTGTGTTGGTCCAAGCTCTTTCTCATGGAGATGGATCAAGCATAAGAAACCATCCACCACAAAGTACACCAGCTCAGTTCTTGCAGAATGAGCAAGAGCAAGACTCTTTGAGACTGAGACAGAGCTTGACTACTTGCAGAGCAGACATCGCCAGAGGAGCTTAGTCATGACAATTGTTGCTCTGAATCCACGGAAGTTTCTCCATTTTCTTTAAATTGCAATTCTTGCAGCTGAAAGCAGAATCAATGCCAAGTATATTGTATTGTCCCCACACAGAGCTTGGGAGATCAAGACCATAAATGCATCCCCTGAAGTTTTACTGGAAAATCACCTCCTAGCAATAAAGAAGGGGAGAAAACGAAGAGTGCATGGTGAGGTTTCCTATTAGAGCATCACCAAGCATGTCAAGTGTTGAACACGTATCGTACATAAACACATACAAAGACAATCTCTGCCCCTCAGCTTTTTCTAAATCAAGACATTCCATTATCTCCCCAGGCAATATATTTCCTTTCTTTCAGCACAGCAGAATTGCCTAGAGTTCATGGCCTTTTTCAGGACCATTATATGAGCCTTTAAGCAAAACACATCCATTCGAGATTTCCCATTTAACAATAATTTATAACAATATCAGAACAACGTTGCTGCATGATTACAGGGTATCATTTAGCAAATTTTAGCTGAGTGAGCAAGGGATATATTTCATTTGGTTTCCTTCACATTTCAGATACCTGTAAATATACATACAAAGAAAGTATAAAACATAACTATTTTTCTCACAAAGCGCATTGTGGGGATTCATCTCATGCATTTAACAACATAGTCCCTGAAATCAAGATAGTCCAAAAGACAGCACACATCATCCTGCCATCGGTGTTTAAGACAAGTGTAATTAAGCTGAGATGGCTCAGCCTAAATGCCTAATGTTAAGGTGGCTGAAGTAAGAGAAGATGAAGACCCACTGTAGTGATGTGGGGCAGAACAAGGCAGCAAAGATTTGGGCCAATATGGGAGCACTGGAATCACCTGTATGAACCAACTTCTGTTACAGACCTCAGAGGAGATATAATTCTCTCTGTAATTCATGGAGAATGAATTTCTCCAATCATAGGTGACAAAAGGTTATTGTAACAGAAGAATATATTTTTGTACACTAAAGGCGGTAATTAATTTGGGAGATCTTGTGTAACATTCCAGTGCAGTGATTCCTCCTCTTGTGACAGATAAGCTACTGTATGAATCCTAGAAATTAGGATCTATTAAATCTAAAGCACAGTGCAGAGGGCACTTTGTAGGTATGCAGGGCAGCAGCAGACTTTCAGTAATAGATTGATCCCACTCCCCAAACATGAGAACTTTTCTTTTTCAAAATCATCTTTGCATATCACACCTTCACCGAAGCCTCACCACACTGACCTTCTCAGTATCTCTCATTTTGGTGGCTAGCATTTGTTCATGTGTGTTAAATCAGATATCTATAAATTTTGATATTAAAAAGGTGAAGATTGACTTTCTCTAAGCCTTGGAGGCTGCCATTGAAAGAAATACAGGTAATAATTAAACAGGTGGGACAGCCACTAAAAACAAAACAGCACAGCTGCACATTTTTTACACTGACTGTCAGAAAATCTTATGTATTTTTAAAAGGCGAGTTTCACCAGAAGAGGAATTCTGGAGGGAAAAAAGAAAGAAGTTCAGATTGTGTTCCAGAAATGAAGGGTCTGGGCATGGTCAAGGATCTGCTAGTTGTGGAACACTCCATGGGAACTAATAAGCAGCCTAAATTAAAAAAAATAGTTTAGATAATAAGGTCTCCCCTGAATTCAAGGTAACAAAACACCTTTATGTAGGGAACCAGAAATCCTTTTTACCATCAGTCATCAGTTCATTCATAGTTCCCATAAAGCAACTGAAATATTTCAGAGTGTCATTTAAGAATTGCTGCCAGAAATTGGAGATGAAGGCTTTGCATTATCAGCACAGAAAACACAAATCTGGCATAGACTTAGTGTAAACTAACAGTAGCAAGGAAAGTGAGACTCTGAAGTTCAAATGCATTTTTTTGTGCCATTGCACTGTGCTTTGATATTATCGTTCCTAAATTTGAATCACTGGAACACAGAAGCTGCTCCCTTGCCTTAGAATCACTGTTTGTCTGGCATCTAGCAAAATGAGAGTTTGGCCTGAGTTACACTTCTTAGACTTTACAATACAAAATGAGTAAATAGTAAATAGTAAATATAATTATTCATTAAGGGGGTAATCCTGCCATAAATCTCTTCTTGTGGAATAGATCTTTCTCCCAATAAACTTTTCTTCATCTGATAGCTAGGGACTTAATTAAAAATACAAAATCTATGAGGAATACTAAATTAACTGCTCTTGGGAATATCTTACTTAGTAAGAAGAACAATTAACAACCAGCTCCAATAGAAAGATTATGTCCAGAAAATCTGTACTTGCAATACACAAAATTAGAAAATTCTTTTCCATGTTAATAAACAAAAGCAGTTAGAGGAGTTGTGGTGGTGAAGTTAGGATGGTCTACAGATACAAGTATGGCAAGTTGTATAGGGGAAAATTACATTCTTCCATCAGACCAATTTTTATAATTAGAAAAAAAAAAAAAGAGGAGTTTTCCGGCACAGAGAGCTTTCCTCAAGTTCTTCACAATGAAGTGTTATTCTTTGTGGTTACAAATCATATTGCATTATCCCCTTCTGTTTTTCTTAGTTACTTCCATAGAGCTTAAATATTTATCCCATTGACCATTCCAGCTCCCTGAGAATGAATGCCATCTACAATGTACAAAATGCTGTTTATGGAATAAGCTTTGCTTCGAAGAGCACAAAAGTCTTTTTAACAGCTCTATTACAGTAGGCATATTATGTCTTACTTGTACTGCTGTTGCCTAATGATACCCTTCCCAAAATTTTGCCATGCACTCTAAAACAACAGCAAGAAGCATTCTTCTATTAAAAAGCTTTGTTACCTAAATAAATAAAACAAAGAGCGAAAGAAAAAGAGGGCACATTACAGATGGGGAGACACAGACTGACTTCCTCAAAAGTGTTTTCCAAAGACATACAATAAATCAGTGGTAGAAAGTCTGATCCCTTATTCCCTATTGAGTCTCAAAATTTCCTTTCTTTTATTATTGTCTTTTCCACATGATATTACTTACCCACACACATGAGCACGGTAACTATCACAACTATGATGCTATGCTATTATATAGCACCAAGGATGAATAAAAATGCGAGCTATGGAGTATATCAGTTTTATACTGGGCTTTCAAATGTCACACATCTCCACCCATAAGAGTACTGCATCACTGTTTCCATAGTAACAAGATATCATGAGCCACTTCGGTGTATGTTACTGTGTCTGAAAGAGTCCAATCTCAAGATGAGAATACCATATTGGACTTTGTAAATGAATTCCGATTTGTGCTTTTTTATGCAAAATATAACCCCAAATGATGTATCAACTTGAGTAGTGCAGTTATTTAATTGGATGATAGCAAAGATATTATAGATGGAAAAGAAAACAGGTTTTAAGGTGTGACAATGAGCTGAAAATGCTTGTCTTTTTAGGTAACAGGAGCTACAAGGCAACAGATTCTCACGGCAAACTAAAAATTGATTATGTTAAATTGACAGAAAGGAATGACGGGATGGTAGTGTTGTATAAGGCCCAGCAAAAGACTGTGGAGGATTTCAAAAATAGAGTAGACCTCAAAACACAACTGATGGCTGAGGACAAGGTGTGATATGAGCTCACTCATAGCATAGGTATAATGGTAGCAAACCAGTTGTCTGCATATCCCAGCAGTTGAGATCTGGGAGATGATAGACAGGGGAAGTAAAAGAGTCCAACAAGAGAATAGCAAGCTACAATGGAGCCAAAAAATAGCAGCAGGTACAACAGGTAAGGAGCTGACTTGTGTGATCAAAAACTTGATGAAGGTACATGGACACTGCAGGATGGGAGAGGGAATGGTATTGCAAAGATAGGTAAGAAAAAAATCACATACAAGGTGTAGACAAATCACACCAGTCTGGCTCCAGGATCTATTTCCACCACCCCTAAAAATTTGACCTGAGGTAGTGCAATCCCACACAAACCTCTTCCCCCTGCTGAGCTACAAAGCACACCACATAAGATCACTTCCTTATCTCATTTCTGGAATGTTTTTCAGGATATCGTAGAAGAGTTTGAAATGCAAAGTGCATATAATGGGTTGTAAAACATGGGGAATTTTCTGACTGGCTCCCTATGTGGCAGGAATGTGATTGAAATACTGTAACATGATGCATTCTTATAATTCAATTACTTTTTTCATATATTTTGGCTGTTTATATATTTTGTCTGCCTTTTGATGTCTAAAAGTTAAATTAATTCAAAAGGACTGTGCAGTTAAAAGAGCCTCTCTTTGACTTCTAGAGATGTGCATGGCTGGGCTTGTATTCTCCTACCATATGTATACCTTTTAATGGTTCGGACTTCAAGGGGCTGACAGCATTTCTTCATTTGATCAATAGCCTGAATAGTTGCTCTGTGCTCTGACGTGTACAATGGAAGGGGCCCGGCAGTGCTGCCTCTCTCAGAAAAAGAATGTAGACAAAAATCACTTCTTTCCACAGCAGTCCTGCACACCAGCTCTTCATTTGTGTTGAATGTCACTAAATCCAGATGGGAGATCCACACCGCCACGCTGAAGCAGTGTCAGTCCTTCACTGATGAGGTCAGCAGCCACAGGAGAGCAGAAAGTGGGGGCTTTAATCAGTCAGTCCATAACCAGTTGAGGAGAGATTAAATTGCCTCCACTAAAACACTGGCCAACCCTCACCGCAAGGAAAGTCTTCAGTTAAACAGTCTTTTCTTCTCTCAAAACTTTGCTTCACATCATTTGTGAGAGGAACCTGGGGAACCCTTTGTAAAATCATGAGAGCAGGGATAGACTTGTGTGAAAGTATGAAAGTGTAGCTGTATGGTCTACTGTGCAATAGCTTTCCCCATAAAATATCCTATTCTCCTATTCCTGTTTCATTCAGGCTGGTGGGGACTCAAGTGGCTCTAATGAGACAAGCATGAGCAAAAGACAGACAGGTAGACTCTGAACTGAGTTTCAGCAATAATATTTCTCAGGGGCTGGTTATGCTTCTGATTTTTAAACGCGACTCACTTATTGAAGGAAGATAACTGAAGTGAAGATGAGTATAAACACCTATCTGAACAAAAGTGAGGTTTGCACCAAGTCGTTCAGTGATCCCACTCCTCTCTCAGTGAACCAGTCCTCTGACCTGCCCCATGAGAGCTTTTCTTCTTCGTCCCTCACTGACAGCTCTGAGCATCTTTTTCATCCGGAGGTCTCCGCCATTTCAGATCACCTGGGCTACTGCTGACTTCAGCTTTAGCACTGCTCAGGTTTCTAGGGAGTTCAGAAATGACCTTCTGTTTTACAGAATTCATTCAAGCTTTCAAACACGGAAAGAAATTTCAGCACCTATTATATGTAGTGCCTGTCCATAATGACATGCCACAAAACTTCAGGCCCTATCTGCAGAATATACAGCTGAAATATATTTAACCTTCAGCATATACAAGAGCAATAAACAACTAGAATTTTTGCCTCATAGTAGGGGCATGAGACATGCAAAAATCTGGTAAACGGTGGTGGATCAAAACTTTCAGTGGAAAAGTGACATAGGCAGTCTTCAGGGTAAGGCTGACAAACAGACTATTAGTATAGGTGTTGGGATGCGTTATGGGACTCTCCTCCCTTTGGCTTGCAAAGGAACCTGTTAGAAGACACAAACAAGAATTCAGCCTCTAACCCTAAGGCTGATTTACCTCCATAATAACAAAATATAACAATATTCTTTAAATGGAGACTACTCGGATTTGCTGGGTGATATAGGTAAAACAAAAGCCTTGAAAACTATTTCAGCCCTTCACAGGGAGTGTGTGAAGAGGATGCTTTTGTAAAGTGGTGGATTTTTTTTTATTTGCAACCCAGTAAGCTTCAGTGACTTCCTGCATTACATTGACTCTACATACCTTGGTCTCCAGACAATTATACTCCTCTCCATCACCTCTAAACACTGGTTTGGGGCCTGCTCCTTGTTGCAAATCAGACTGATGCACTACTGCCCCAACTCCCTGCTTGCTTATCACCTGTGTTTCATCCCTTTCTGTTAGGGGAAAGGATAATTTTTATTTTGTTATTAAATGCTCCAGCTGCAGGCAGGATAACATAATGTAGTTTTCCTTTTTATTTTACAGTATTACAGTACTCAGGATGTGCACAACAAACTGGAACAAACTACTCAAGTGGCTGTATCAGAGTCCCAGGTATGGAATAAAATAATCTCTTCCTTTCATCAGGATTGACACTTGGGACTTCACATTACCTATGAACTGCGGATGCAATATTTGCACTGTTAGATGTCTGCAATGCAGTGGTAGGGGCTGGATATTAAAAGGTTTTCTTAATAATCAGCTAGAAAGAAACAGGCATTTTAGGGTGAAATTCATTTAACAAATTTTAAGTGCTTGTTTTAGGCTGAGATGAGTAAAATATTACTTTGCAGGGATTTAAATTTGGGGGACAGGGGGTTGTTGGAAGGCACTACATTGACTTGATTTCCCCAAAGCAAGCCAGACATAAGTGGATCAAAAGTGGAAAATGCACAGCAGACATCTACTTCTAGACTTAAAAAATTGGGGGGTCAGTTCCTCCTCTTGATTGTGGCAGGGTTATATTAATTGCCTAAATGGTTTAGGGCACAGTCCTCTGGAAGAAATAATACCATGTGATGAAAAATACTATCAGTAAGTGAAGAATGCACTAGGGAACACATTAAGAGAATGAGAAAAATATTTTAAGACATAGTTTAAACTCTGCCAGTTACAGAAAACAAGCTACTTATAATCTTTATATGCTTCGTGGTTTTCTTCAGTAGATTCTTCTTCTCTTCTAATCAGAACAAGCGAAAAATCCAACTACAGCCAACTAAAAACTGCCCACCCAGCTCTTTGTCTTTGCCCTTCCTGAAACTGCAAGTCATTCTATTGGACAGCAGGAAATTTCCCGCTCACTAAGGGCTCTGTAACCTCATGTAAGTAATCCTCTACAGAAAATTGAATAATTTCTTACTAAGATTATGCCAGTCCTCAGGTTACAGAAGAAGCTACATGCATATTTTCCTGCAAGTCTGATGGAAATTAGAACTATCGATCTCATAAGTGGGTTTATTGAATAAGAGTAGGGAAACATTTGTATTGAGTTTCTTGGAAGTTTTGCCTGATATAGTTTATAACTCTTTGTAGATCTCCTTGTAATATCATACTGGGATTTTCCTAACTCATTCTGTACCACACAGAAAGCTGTCATAGGCCTGAGGCTGTTAATATCATATTAAACTGCAGAAAATACAAAGAGATAGATACTCACCCTATATTCCTGCTCCTCTTGTCCCAAAAGTATCGGTTTAAAAAATGTTAATGTCAGAAAAAGTCTCAAGCATGATGTGCTTTGCTGTGTCAATTAGGAAAGTTAGACTTATACCTAACCAGCTCTGTAGCCAAACACTTGTTGCAGACAAATGTTACCTCATTAATCTACCAGTTGTTTAGAGAATACCGTGACTTGCAAGCAGGAGAGTATCTCTGTGTCTCTAAAAGGAGCTCAGTTTCCAAAATCCTTTAAGATGTAGGAATACTGTAGAGTAATAAACTGTCAAAGTGCCAAAGGAGGCTGTGCTGTCCAAACTTTGCACTGGATGTCACCTATCCCCAGATCCTCTCTGACAACACAGAGGAAAGCATTCATGACAGCCCTTGGGGCTCCCCAGCACATGCCTGAGATCTGGCAGCTCAGGGGTAACTCATGCTGCTCGGGTCATCTTCCCACTGCTCCCAAGAATCGTAACTCCCTGCAGCTATCAGCTCACTCAAAAACCACCCTGATTACTGGATAAGACTGAGAAAAAAGAATGAGTCTTCTTTATACTATCAAGATAAAGTATTAAAGCAAATAATTATGATGTTGGAAAAAAAGTTACCACAGAAAAGTAATATTAAGCATCCTCCCTGGCTTGTATATCATATGAGTTACCACGGAGGGCTAGAATTTTTTGCCCTAAAAAAGCGTCTTATGGTTGTTTAGCTAAAAGCAGAGTTCCTCTTCAGCTATGACAACTTAACTGCTTGAATAGCTTTCCATCTCAGCCCCAGTCCTTGCAGATTCATTTCTCCTCAATGCCTGCTGAATTTGTGGATTTCCTGTATCTTTTCTAAAGATATGTCTTCACAATATTGGTAGGTGCAGTCTGCGATAGCTTCTCATGGTGTCCCACCACACTGCATCTGGAAATGGCTGTTACAAGACTCAGTTTTCTCCACAGTGCGCAGGGGAGAATGGAGACTTGCAAAGAGCAAAAAACTATTTGGCAAATAGAGGTTTAGAATCTTCCTCTACTGAAAACTGTATCAGGACAACCATGTCTAATAGCTACCTGTGGTTTTGTATGTGTCCACATATATACATAAAAAAATATAAAATCCACTTATATTTTTGGTCTCTGTGACACTTTGCACTAAAAAGTTCCATGTATTGTTTTTTCTGCTTCTTGCTACATGATCATTTCAGTACTTTTACTTGTTCTTGTATTGAGAAAAATGGTGGAAGCTGATTCCCCATCATCACGAAGCTTTTCTGTTTATGACTTTCTAGTCCTCTCTCATTCATACCACCTTTAATTGAGTGTCTCTTCTCTGAAATAAAAGGTCTTAATCTATTTAGTACATCTTCACATAGAGATGTAGTTCCCATTTATTGCCATACCTCTTGCTCTTCTGTGTAACTGTTCTTGCTGAGGAGACATCAAAATTGTTGGCAGTTTTTAAGATGTGGGTTCACCACTGATTTACAAAAAAGAAAAACATAGGGCTGTGTTCTGATCTTCTTGTCTTTGCTTCCTCCCCAACAGTGTGAAACCATCACAAAAAACAGCATGCTGGGGAGCATCCGCACAGAGCTAGCTGATAGGAAATTCTCAGAGCAAGGAGATGTCACTGCAAAATCCCACCCTTCTCTGGGGTTTTACAAACTCCGCATCAGGATGAAAAACCAAAACCTTCTCATGAGGAGCACTCCATGACATCATATAAAATATATCACATTTTATGCAGAGTACTCACTGGATCTGAGGGAGCTCTGGTCCAATTTATCCTTTTCTGTAGGTGATGTTTGAAAGCCATCCTTCTCGGCTCTGGAGGACCACTCATAAAAGTGAACTTACAGGAGAGTCTCTTCCCAAGTGACACCTTGACTGGCGGTGGAAGCATCCAACCCTCCTCTGGCTCAGTGAGTCGTGAAGGGGGTTTTTTAGGTAGAACAGCCTTAAAAGAAGAAATAGAGATTGTCTTCTCTTCAGACTAGAGCAGTAACAGGGCACTTTCTTCAAAGGATGGATTTGAAAAACATGGATTTAAATCTATGGAACTAAGGAACTAAACTGGTTTTCCACACGCTGGTCAAAAGCTTCAACTAGTGAGCTGCTATACAAAGAGAAAAGTGTGCTCATACTTTTCAGCTCTGTTAAAAGGGTGGAAAAAAACCCAAAGTAAAAACAGTTGCTCCGTTTTTACTGCCCCTGATCGATCAGGCTCTTTGTGAAAATAAGGATATTATAAGATATCTGAAGCTGAAATGTTGGAGTACTCAAAAGTTATTCTTCACTCCTTAAATTCTCAACTCAAAAGCCTAATTTTTGTAAATGTGGGAACAAAAATGGACAATTGTACACTATGCAGTGACACTCTTTCAAGAACAGAAAAGCAAGACATTCTTTCCTATTTTTCCTGGCATGCACAGGCTTCAGAACTGAGATTTCTACCAGAGTATGGCAGCAAGAAAATAAGAGAGTTTTATCCAACCTGACAAATTGCAGAGCTGAGCAACAGGGGAAGACAGGAATATTTTTTTTTCTTTCTTTTTCCCTTGCTTTGTTGGTAAATTTTTACTCTAGGTACTGGAAATGAACAGAGCAAAAGGAAAGGTGGGCTTGAATTCAGAAGAAAGGAGGCTTTGATCTCAAAGAAGGTAAAAATCAGAGCACAGGGAGTACACATATCACTAGGTCAGGGGAAGTGATGTCATACTCATAATGAGCAACAACAATACTTCTGGAAAAAAAAAAAAAAACACTTCAAAAAATGCCTCCTAGATATTAAATCAAGGAATATGTTTGTATGTTAACTGCCTCCAAGCGATCTTTTATATTAAACTACTTTATGTGCAAGACTTCCAGATCATTTACAGGGCAAGTGCTTAGGAAAATAGGGGCTTTCCAAGCGCCTGAAAAGATTGTCTGACTGATTGTCTGTCTACAGGTTTTCTTTTAAAGCTATTTTAAGTATATGATCCCATCCCAGCTATTTAACTCAGGAACCTGTCAATTACGCTCTGCCTAATTGAACTCTCGGATACTGTAGGATTACAAGCCACAAAGCATATGAACAAAAAATGTGAAGAAAGGGGTTTCTGCTGTGATTTCATTCTTCAAATCCAAATTGAAAAGGTCAAATTTCAGATTGCACAACCCCATTGAGACTTAGGGACTAAACTGGGACAATCACAAAAAAAAAAAAAAAAG
>VXBO01010024.1:59452-78668 GCA_013400135.1 Rhinoptilus africanus
ATCACCAAAAAAAAAAAAAGGAAAAAAAGCTAATTTTTTCTTCTCCTTTTTAAAGGCAAGAGGAGGTCTTTAATATCAGTTACTTGCTGGGGCTGATTGCAAGGGCTGAGGGTGGGGAGAGGACAATGAAAATTGAAAAAGGGAAACATACAAGTCAGTTTTTGTACTGCTGAGCTAGTAAATGGATAAATGACTGACTGTGTGACATCTCCTTCAGAGACACTTTTCAGTCCTGCTTTCTCTTGTTTGATTTTTTTTCTTCAAAGTGAAAATATGGGATACCAAACAGATTGAGGGGCTAAATAAAGGAAAATACCACTGGAATCAATTTTACAAAAGTTTAGAAATAAATTGTGTGTTTCACAACAGTTATACTGTGGTTCTGAGCCAAAACCCCCTGAGGTTAAATGAAAACCTCCTTGATTTCGACGGGCTCTGTGTCAGAACCTAAACCACAATGTTTCACAGAAATGAGAGTGGCATTATCTATCTTGATATGCACTAAATGAATTTAAACTACCTATTTAATCACCACACAAATGGATTTACATGGTCTCCATGCTTATTGATTGACTGCATAAACAAGTGTGACCTCAGCTGGTGTAAACCCTTAGGACTCCTCTAACTCCAGTGGAGCAGTGACAGTTTATGTCAGCAGGGAGATCTGAACCAAAAAGAAGGGACTTTACATATTATATGGCCATCCATGCTCTTAAATATTTTGAAATATGATTACACAAGGTCATAATTTTAGCTGATGAGTTGTTACTCCAAGGAAAAAAAGGCATCTAACCACATTTGCTCATGTAGCAGGTGGCTTGCAATTATGGTCATACCCAAATATTGTCAGAACTCTGCCTGGAACCCTCTTTGATATTTAAGGGGTAATTGAGTGTTAATTCCGTTGACCTTATCTGCAAAACGTCTTCCATCCTAGGAACATTAGTGACTGTCAGGCAGCACATTCTACATAGCTGTCTACTGAATGTTTTTCTTTTTAGTGATTTTTTTTTTTCTACCTGAGGCATTTCAGTCGTGTAACTTCAGCAATCAATTTTGGCCCAAAGCAGCACAGACCTCAGTCACAGAGAAGCAAGTATTTGCATGCAAGCTTGCTATTAAAGCACCAGGGAGAAGAGTGAGCCCACAAAAGCTTAAGAAATGTGAATCTGAGTTGAATCATCACACAGTCAGCTAAATTACTGGCCCTGTAATTAGCCTTTTTGGAGGTCTCTTAAATTGTTAATCCCTTTGCTGGATATAATTGCTTTATTGAATCTAAATTAATCCAATGTTTTAAGAAATAATCATGCAATTCTAATGGCTACATAAAATGAAAAAAAATATGGAAACTACTTTGTTTGAGACTTAATTTAGATTAGACTCGCTGAAACAATTACTCTTGGGAATGGTATTTTTTTGCAGAATTTTGTTGGGGGATGGTTGAGTTTTGGAGCTGGGGGGGATTAATATTTTATTTACACAGTGTATGCAAAGCAGTTCAATTTTAAAAATTCACTAGATTGGGAGTATTCACTGCATATGGAGAGTGAGTCAATGCCAAATCAGAACCGGATTCATGCCAGGAAAGAGAGCCGGGGGTTAGACATCTGTAAAGTGTTGAATGGGATGGAAGATAAACCTAAAACACTTCTGTTCATTACACATCTAGGCTATTTCCTTGCCATTCATCTAGATCTGAATTTCCAGTCCAAAACTGCTATATCTAAAGATGGACATTTGCATATTTTACGGTGCACAGAACTTTATTGGGTCCCAGAAGGACTAACTTAACCTGAACATATAGCACTGAAATACCCAAGGGTAATCAGGTCTTATCTGACCCAGTCTGGGATAGAAAAAACATATATCATCCAGGTGTCTGGGACTTCCAGCACTACCAGGAATTACCTCATTATCCTACAGTACTAGCCTCATCAGATAAAGAAGAGGATAGGGGGAAGGACATGGAAACACAAGAAGGAGAGCAGATAAAAGGGAACGAGGGAGAAGAAAAAACATGTTGAGTCTTAATTGAGCTTGGAGAGGAAGCAGGAGGAGAGAAACATAGCTGGCTGGGTTATGATTTATTCTCTCTAGTGATCTATGTTTGCAGTGGATTGAAACGTGCTCTTGTTCCTAATATATATTTTATACCTTGTTTATCAAATGTGAAGTCAAGGATGAACAAGCTTAAGTTTGGGCAAGGTATGATGCTTCTTTAAAGCCAATCTCATCAGGCTTTACTTTGTAAAACCCAGTGAGCATGTTAACATTTTCTGAGCTGTTACAGGTGATTCTACTCTGAGCCCCAGCTCAAGGAATAGGTTGTTTTATTGTGTTACAATAAACATTTAAATGCATTACACTTTCTATAATCCCTTATGTGCATAATGTGTAATCTTGATCCCCCATGCTTCACCAAGAAATCATCACCGACTGAGCACAAAAAGAGAATTTCAGGTGAAATTTGGAAAGAGAAAGAGGAAAAGAAGAGCAGAGACAGATACACAAACCAATCAAACCAATGGAAATATAACCCTCTTTCTTTTTATCCATTCACCTACAGAAGTAAGAAAGATGGCCAAGCTTGGAAGCGTAGCAGGAGAGAACTAACTCACTGATAGTAAGTATCCAAGGATTCATAAATAATTATAACTGTTGACACATACTTTGCACTTTGATTCCTCTTTGTGGTATATTTTGCTATGTTTAAGAGAATTTTTAGAGATTCCATGTCTATATATACATTTTTAAACTCCGTATTTGTATGTACACATATGCAGTCGTCTTTTTTACAAACTACCTCTTAAATTGTTGAGACTCCAGCAGTACAGGTGACTATTTAGAGTATCATCACAATTAGCCCTGATAAATATGAAAGGGGTGTTTGAAACTAGCCTGATGTACTCAAGTGTCCAGTTATCCTTGGTAAAGCATAAAATGACATCTTTGAAATATCTCACACAGAGCTGAAAAACTGCCACTTCAGCACTGAAGCATGACAGCTGCTCAGAAGCACACTACGACTCTACATGCTATTCTCTTCATTTGGTTATGATACCCTCAGTAATTCTGTACTTATGGAGTATTTAGACAAACATATTTTAGTTTGTATACAGATGAGAATTTTATGATACATAGCTATCAAATGATCCATTGCTATAACACACTTTTTTTTCATGATCATCAAATTTGTGACTCTATAGACAAAAAACAAACCAGGCTCATCTGGATAAATGCCTCAACATCCATGTATGTACTACATTTGATGCCATTAAAAAATTGATGCCAAAAAAGAAAAAAACACAAACTACTGAATCAATAAGTTGCCCAAATACAACATCAGTTAGTTAGCAATATTTCTCTCTATTATTTTTTTATTAATCTACAGGGAATCAAAGGTAAATATATTAAAATAGAAACCATCAGCATCCTCATTTCTCCTTCCAGAATATCCTCATGTCTCATTTAGTTCCTTTTTTTAGCTGCAAATACTTCTTGAAGCCTTTACCTTTAGCTTCAGTTGAGGAGCTCATCCCTACTAGGTATAGCCACTGGCATCTGTACCATGCCAGCTACCTCCATCTGAAGGAAAGGTAAGAAGTATTCTAGGACACTGGCCTGGCATGCATTCCTCAATGATCCCACACCCAGGAAAGACGCATAAAAAATGCACAATCAAATTAACTATATGCGTTAGTACATATTACTAAAGGATAGTGCAAACCCACAGGAGAAAAAAATTCTATGGGCTAAGGAACACAATTGTGACAGAATTTGAAAGGGAAATAAAGTATCACGAGAAAGGACTCTTAAGTGCATTGTTAAAAACAGAAAAATTGAAGAAGGTAATAGTTAACAAAAAAATATAACTGATTACTAGCAAGTGGGCTGAAGTGTTGACTCAGACAGGATTTGGAGAGTGAAGTGATATCTTTCCTCAGACTGACTCATTTAGTAGTAAAAAAAAATAATATGCCTTCAGGAACTCAAACACAGCTCCTGAGGCAGATGCTTGTCTATTTTCCAGCTATATCTATTAGTCTAATAAAATAGACTGCCGTTTCCCAAAAAATTTTCCTTGCTTATACTTTTAGGCTATCATGGTTACAGCATTACCGCTATATCTTTATAGTGTTCAATGATCTTTTTGCTTCAGCCTCTGCTTAAAAGATCAGTTTCAAAATCATAGCCGATCCCATTAAAATCCTAAATAGAAGGGTGAAAATCAGGCTAGAAAAAGGAAAGAATAATGGTAGAATCTACATAGATAATGTAGTAGTTTTCAAGTGGCAAGGCTTGATGTAATTCAGCACTGAGAACACAGATGCTGTTTTCAGAGCCATCAGCAATTACCTTTAGCAACTTCAGGAATACAGATTCCAGAAGACTAGAATNAGAAAGGGCAAACAGTTTTTTACTTTTAAAACTTCAAAGGAGAAGAGAGCTTAACTTCAATCACCAGAAACTTATCAGAACAAATAATGAAAAGGCCTATTCTTGAGAAACTGCGATATAACCAGGATGTAAGTAAGAGCCAAGATATATTTTTAATAAATAAATCACGTCAAGACAAACCTATTTCTCCCTATGGCAGATAACAAGCTTTAAGGATAGATACTGTCACGCATCCGCATGTTGGCTTTTGACATCTCACAGGACATTCCAATAGACAAGTGGATTTAAGGCAGTTAGACAGTTATTTGGGAAATCCCATTCAAAGAACAGTTATGAATGATTCATTTTCAAATGCACAAGATTCATCAGGTCAGGTTCTGCAAGAATCTCTCTTTGTGACATATTCATTAATGAACTGGTAGAGAGATTATGATGCTTTTTGCATTTGAAAATGACACTAAGCTAAAAAGGCTTCAAACCCTTCAGAGTGCAGAATGTACACTTTAAGTTAATTTGTGATCTTGGTGAACAGCAGAAATCTGAATTCAGCTAAACAATTAAATGATTTCACAGACACATGGACAAGAAAAAATATCTGCAGAAATATAAGATGTAGAATGACTGGCAAGACAAGCATAGTGTAGAAAAGAACCTAACAATTAGAATAGATCACAAACAAGCAATAAAATCACAGCATTGCATACAAAGAAATCATGCCTGGTTAAAGAAAATAAGCACATTTCATGTTAAACACACAAAACATTCCTTCTGCTCTACTCAGAGTTGGTGATCCTTCATCTGGATCCCTGTGACCGCTGCAGGTTATCAAGTATCAAGGAATATGTCAACCAGTTGGAGAAAGTCACAAGAACAGGAATGAGAGTGAACTTCAAAAAAAAAAAAATGTGAACTAGTATGAGACTTTGCAAGAACTAGCCTTGCTTAATCCGGAAGGGGGAAGATTAGGAAGAAGATTCTTTGTGAAATAAAATAATTAATTGTTTTCCGTAACCTCTGAAAAAGATAAAAGATTGCAAGATGGGAGAGTTAGGTTAGAGGTGAGAGAAATATTTCAGCCAACTAAGCAATGAGTAACAAACCTACGGAGATTTTTCATGCCTGTTAGGAATTTTAAGCAGTAAGCCCAACAATAGTGAGGTTTGGTTTTCTGTATTAATCCTGCTTTGGAGCTCATTTTTGAATGATCTCATATATATTGCACAGAAAGTATTATTATCAAACAGTATGCAACTTTCTACCCTCTATCACACAGACTGTGGTGTTAAACATATATCTCTATTAAGGGCATTATAATGAATTGGAATATGAAATCTGAAAGCAAACTGAAAGTAAAATAATTGCCATAAACAAGAATTCAAAATCCCTTTAACTAGGCAGCATGTTGGCAACTATAGCAGAAGAATGGAAACTGGACATATATATGCCCTTCACAGACTTTTCACAGTAGACCTCAACTTTCTGTCCAAATATTTTGTTTTTCCAAAAAGATAAGAGTTTAATTATTAATTACATCCAAAAAATGTGAATGCCTTTGTGAGTAGTCCATATTGCATTGGCTTCTAAGGTTACTGCATGCTCAACAGTTTTCTGTTTCTTCACCCTAAAAAGTAAACAAAACAAAATCAATTCTTGTATCCTGCAGCTCTTAGCTCCAACATGTTCATTATTTCAGAAATATCAGTTATTATCACTTTCTTTCTCACTCTGAATTTTTCAGTAGGTCATTATCTATGTAGTACCATTGATGATATTCACATCATACCAGCATGATTATGGACAAACATACCATACGAAGGCAAATCCTTTAAGCAGTCTGGATGATGCTCCTCTAAGTTTCTCAGAGAGCTGAAATAACGAAAATTATATCTTGGGCCATTTATAGGCAAGATGGTCCCCAGCCTCACTGTCATAACTAGATCCAAACATTATCTACTTTGTCATAGCTTCCAAGTCTTTTGTCACTTCTTACCTTAACGTTTGAGAGAGGAATAATACAGGGACATTTATTATGCCTGTGATCTCCTTCATCTCCACCTCTTTATAGTGCCATAATAGCGCTCGTGCACTGTTAAACAGACCTCTCCATCTGGGTGGGGAAGTACCACTGACACCAATAGAAATTCTGCACAGAAAGCTGGGGAAGACCAAGTCCAAGAACAATGAGAAGGCAATGTGCTGAGTTCACCCTCACGACTCAGAACTATGTCTGAAAGTCCTTTCTTTTACAGAAAACTTTTCCTATTCTTGAAAATAATGGGGAATAACAATCTGTAACTGCTGTTAAAAGTAGCTAACATTTTACTTGTCCCTGTTGCTATGCACTCATAAAACTCACAAGTCATTCACACAACTTTACTCACATTGGTAGAGTTATACTAGAAAAAGAATTCACCAGATCACACTTGTCAGTATGGATTCTTGTACTTAGAACAAATCTGTGTATATACATCTTTTCTAATCTAAGTGAGCTATTAGGGACTCATTTTCTCCTCATAAAATGTAGCATTATATTTCTGAAAGATTCTTTACTTCATTGACTGGATTTCTCCAAATCAGTGTCATCAAAAATAATATTTGGGAGAGGTTTTAAAATTATTTTTAGAAACAAATACATATACTTTCTGACAAGAAAGAGAAAGCTTGTGGTGAGCTTTACAAAACCACAGCCTACTGATGTTCTGATCATTATTCTGTGTTCCCAGTTACTGGACCGCATGCCAAAGCAGCTAAGATGACATGGGCCAGGAATAATTGTGTTGGAGCTTCAGAGCTGCCTCTGGGTCTGTCACATTGTTAGATTGACCCTGTGCTGCTTGTCTTCCTCATCCTCCTGAACGCTTTCCTTCTTTTCAACATTTTTTTCCTATAATTTGTCTCTATTTTATCCATTCACAAATAACATTCCACTCAAACCCTATACACATCCTTCAATACACAAGGTGCATATAGCAGATTCTCAAGCTGCGAGTGCAGGTTTTGCTCAGGTGGACAGATTAATTTAAGAAGCATATGCCTGCTGGCCTCGGAAATGCAAACCTGGAGCCCTTCTGCTAAAAGGTAGCCTGCACACAACCAGCCTGCTTGGTTTTCAGTCTGAAGCCTTTACAAATACATACCACATCCTGTTAGTCAAGTACCTATTTCCTATCATCAAGAAGATGTTCTTTTTTTTCTAACTAGATCCTGGCTCAATCTGGAAAACTCAGACTTGGCTTCAGATTTCATGTGTCCTGTTCAGCTCAGGAAAGTTTAGACTACTGTCTGGAAGCGACTTCAGAGTTGGATTTGGTTTGAATTTGTATTCTGACACCAAGATAGAAATGGAACTGTGACTTTCCAAGAGGTGCCTGTGTCTACACTGCTTAGACAGAAACCTCCTGAGGGTGTCCAGAATATCCTGTGTGCCTCCACACCAAAGGTGTTTGGGTCACTCCCAGCATACCTAGGTATACCTCCTATGGGTATGCACAAAGAAAAGCTTGGGCACAGGTTTCGTGGTATGGAATAAGTGATCTATCACTTAGCCTCCTATTTTTCCAAACTCCTTAGATTTTATGAGCTTACGAAGCAACTCGACATAAGACACAGGGCTTCATAGCAAATGGCAGGGGAAGAGGGCAAGAAGCCAGGGTCATGCCCAGGTCCAGGTCCCATGGTTCTCAGCCCTCCACACTGGTTCCTAAATGCTGATATTGTCTGAGGGCTGCACCTTCACATGGAGGAAGGGCAAAGTGGCACAGAGATGCTTGCTGGTGATGGGATCCCCTACTAGGCAAACCATGGAGGTGCCACCCCTGCCAGCCCAGCCACCGAGTGTCCACAGACCTGAGTACAGCAGATGGCCCCTGGAGCGGCAGTGCAGCAGCCCTTGCAGCTGCAGGGCATGCCATTGAGATGCACTTGGGACACAGTCTCCCCGCACAGGGGGTTCCCAGCACCCCAGCAGAGGGTGCTGCAATATGTGGGAGGGTGGACAGTCAGGGCATTTAGCCTTGATGATGCCTTCAACAGCGCTGTGAGGCACTGGATTTTGAGGTTCAGATATCTTGCCAGCTATCTCAGTCACCCCATTTACAAACCAGTGTTACAACATCCTGCATAAATAAGGGCTTGTCAGCAAGAATAACCTCCTTTATGGCAAAGCTGCAGTTAGCACTTGCATGGTGTGCTGCAAGCAAGGTGCGGGGCCTCCCTCTCCCTCTTTCCTTGCGCAGCGCCTTGTTAAAATGGTTATTGCTGCCCTACTGTGAATACAGGCACTGTACCAATGGGGACAAGGAAACCCCAGATAGGTGGGAGGGAGGAAGAAAAAGGTCTAAGCTGGCTTCCTACCCTCTTGTCCTCAGTTTTGATCTTTGGGTCACAATATGATGTGATAGGAGATCGTTGGAGCTAAGGAACCAGCCCACATTCTTCTTTATTTGGACACAGGACATGATCCAGAAGATCAAAGGAGAGGTATTACCTCTTTTCCAAGCTCCATTCAAGTAGCTCCACAGCACCCATTGCCACCTTGTGTTTCACAATCACAGGGTGACAAGCAACTTTTACATGCTAAGTTCCTTAAAGCCCAGTTTTGCACTGAGAACAAGACCAGGCCTTTTAGGATTGCCAGAAAATGCTATGTGTGCATTAATACATTGAAAAATAGTAACAAATTTCCTCCTCAAAAATATTAAATATGCCCATTAGGAACCATTATGAAAAGACACCAATATAGCACAGTACAGATGACATTCTTAACTCCGGAACATCTTGACCTGAATCTATATTTATTCAGTACTTTCATGAAGATGGAGTAATGTCTGGGGAATTCACCAAGCACAAAGAGGAAAAGTGATGTGTCCACAGTACATAAAACAGTGATTCAGGAATGTCGTTCCACAGCCCATTATTGTACCTGTTAAGCAATCTTTCTTTGCTTTTTTTAACAGGTTAAGAGATCATGAGAATTAATCACTGTGATTAATTGTGTTTATAGATAAAATGTATATCACAGATTGTGTTTATTATGTCTGGGGTTGGGGAGAAATCATACTTTGCATCAAATGACCGTCTCAGTTCTGCTGCAAGTGTATTTCTCACTGTTCAGCTATAAATAGCACTCACAACACATGTGAAAAAGATCACGCTCCATTCCGAGGTGGGAAATCGCTGAAGAAAACTGTTCTGGTAAACAAGCCCTTCCTGAAGGCTGTCTGAACAATTGGCAGTGAGCGCAACTCCTGGATGGCTCTGCTGACAAAAACTGCCTCCCTCCTCCCTGCTAGTAAAGCAATGCTGTGTGTCAGGGAAGGCTGAGACCACTAATACGGAAACTGAGGAGTCTTGCTGCCGGCCTTAGAAAATACGCAGCCAAAACTGTACTCTTTAGCAAACCATCTCCTAAGTATGGCTGGGGTGTCCACAGCAGCTCCCATCTCAGCTGTTGATAGCACCATCTCTCTGCCAGTGCTCACCACAGGCTCAACGGCAGCTCAGCTCCACAGGGCAGACACAACAGACGTGTTTTGCCAAGTTAGAGGTTCTTGAGGATGACATTTTCACAGCCTCTTTGAGTGTTCCTTAGAAAGGCTTTTATTGTATCTCTGGAGCAGAGTCTTCTCTGCTACAGTTTTGCTGTACTGTCCACCAAGAATATGGAGAACAAATTCTCCTCTTTTCCACACTTCTTGGTTTACTTTTGAAGATCCTAGACAAGGTCCCTATACCCGCTAACAATATTTTACATAGTTCAAGATTGTTAAGTGTTCATATATCATCCTGTTCCAGAAACGACATGGGATGCAGCAGGACTGCTGCATTTAGTTATTTGATGGAAAGTATTTTTAAGGGATCACACACCGCTGCTCTGTTCAGCAGTGTCACGCTGCATCTCCAGTACCTGCATCGCACAGCATTTAATGGTCTGTTTTCCCTCTTCACCGGTCTCATGCACAGCACTAACTGCAACTGCAACCCATGTCCCGTCAAGTATCCCTGCCAGGGAGCCTGGGAATTCTTTCCATTTTGTGCATTAAGCCACATTTACACGAGTATAAAACATGCCAGCTGACCACTATTAGTAAACACATTATGAAATAGATAGAAATATTGTTTATCAGATATATTTAGGCTGCAAACAAACACAATGAGGCATATGCATACCATCCCCCTTGACAGTTTGCACAAGTCATCCTTCAGAGGTGCTGCCCACCCCTTTCCTCTGTGAGGAATGTAGCCTCCTAAATTTTAGTGCACCAGGCTGTATCTCAGTCTGATATCTAAAGTAGACAGTGAGCAAATCTTGCATCAGCACAAACATAGGTGGTTAGCACAGCCCTTTTGGTGTATGCAATGTTTGAGCAAGCCCACGTACAACAAACCTCCCATAAGCATTCAGATGGGCAAAGCTCAACAGCTCACATACCTCCAAAAGAAGCAGCCCAGTCCTGGCTGAAATTAACTTGTTTTCAAATGTAGGTGAAAGCACAGGAAATATTTTGCAGTCTTCAGGCTAGTAATTATGACGAGGTATCTAAAGCAAAAGACTTCATTTTGAGTCCCTTGTCAATATATACACCCTTAATGTGATTGTGTTTCACAGTATAGATAGCACATTACAAACTCCTTTGGAGATATCCAGATCTTCACAGAGAGAACCTGTTTAGTTACTACTGACATACAGAATACATTATTTGTTTTCCTTCTCCTTTACATTTGACAGTTACTGCTTAATAAAGGACTTTGATACAGACTATGATGTGCCTGAGGGTATTTTTGAAAAGCAGTTTGGGGGAAGAGGAAGAGAACGAATACATAAAAATAACGCCTAATCTAAATTAGTAAATTACATATCCCCAGATGTTTCCTTCTTGAGATCTTGCATAGAGCAACTGCATCAGGGCACCAGTAGTTTAAGGTTTTCAGTTGTCACTAAATCTTTCCTCCTTTTTCATAAGCTGATCTCATATTTTCCAGAGTGATGTTGTTTTCACTTCACATCTTCTGTACAAACAAATAAAGTATTCCCTCCCCCACAAACATAAGCACATGCGCTGGCATACTCCTCTCTTCGGTCTGCATACGGTAGCTTGGCACCAAAAAGGTATGTGATTAAGTTTTAACAAGTGTCAAAGCCAAGTGGCTCACAGACACTTACCTGGAGATCAGAATGTGGTTTAGGTGCTTTCTGAAATTCAAATTAGCAAGTGTCATTCCTCCTGCCTTCTACCACACTTCAGGGAATGTTTGATCTGCTGAGAGAGAATGACACAGAAAATGAGCAAGAGACAGACCCCAGGACCCAGGGTCTCAGGCTTCCCACTCCCAAGCACTGCCACTGTCTCTGGGAGCATGTGAAAAATCAAGGTTACTCTTGCTTACATGGCCATATTGCAGGGCACTAATGTAGTGCACTGTAGAACCAATTCCTTCATAAATATTTAAGTCAAGGATTTCAGCATAGAACAACAGTGCAATTAACAATTCAAAACGCTACCACTGAAAGTTATTTCTGACACCATCAGCTGGAAGTAAGCAGACATGCCTTTGTTAAGTTGTGATGTAGTCTATCATTTGTAACACAATATCAATGCCAAAACAATCCCTCAGAGCATTGATCAGAAATTTCATAATCTCTTTTTGTTTGCTAAAGTACACATTTTATAAAGGCTGTCATGGTCTCATGTTACTGCCATGATGCTCAGAAATAAAAGATGTTGCAAGGGAAGGAAGGAGATCTAACATCTGATGACCTACATGGGTTCTTTATTGTTAAAAATGCAAAATTTAGGTCATTTCTGTATAGGAAAAAAAATATTAAACAGATTGATATACAGAAAATGTACTGTATACATCAAATTCAATGTGAATTTTACACTACACATAGTGGTCAAAATTAATGTATCTGTGTTTACTGACAGCTACCCTTCATACCTTTCTAATACACTATTATACAAATGCTTGAAAAAATATGCCAACAACCACGAACAAAAAAAAGAGTTGTAATGGCAGTGTATGAGCAAGAGTGACCTCTTTTTTATTTTTTTATTTTTAACTGAAAACTATTAAGAATTAAGTGCAGTGAACTGCAAGGACCTGCATCCCTTGTCCACCTGAGTATCCCATTAGGCTGCAGCTGACACATTGCAAAGGAAAAAAAAAAAAAGATAAAATGATAAAGAAGCCAAGTGTCAGGAAAATAGGAACTATCCAAGAAGCAAGTTTTTCCTCTTGCTTGTGCTCAGTCAGTCCTATACCATCCATCTTCTTCTGCCTGCGAAGCTTCTGTGTTTGCATTCCCAAAGCTGAATGGCCCATCCTCCAACCTCACACTGAGAAGGGCCTGAGTTTTAGCCAGGCTGCATACATTGACATTTTGTCCATTTACACAGAATTTAAAGACTGACTCGCTTATCCTGACATAGGACAGAAAAAAAAAAAATAACATCTAGTTTTATACTGAATCTTCTAGTTTTATACTGATTAGTTGAACTTGGGATTAATACTTTCCTGGATATGGATGTCATTTTGGGTATTGATATAAGCAATGTAAAAAGCACCAGGAACAGGGTAAGAAAAATTTTTAAGGTCAAGGCACTGTGAAATCTATCTTTTCTGTGTGTTTTTCCCTTGCAGAGATGGCAGCGCTGTGGGCATGCAACACACGCCTGGCACGGGGCAGAGGAACCCCTTTGCAGTGACTCTCCCTAGGTGAAAGATGGACTAAAAGCAGCACCGTCAGAGCACGCTCTTTACTGTATCTAATTCTCAGGTGACCTGTTTTCCTGCTCACAGAGCAGTGTAAGGCAAGGACAAAGGGGAATTAATACATTTGAAACCTTATATGCCTCTCATTGTTAGTAACAGCCCACACCTATACATAGGAGAGGTACAATTGCTAAGTCTTATTGACAAAGAATCAGAGTACCCCACCCTGTGACTTGCTAATAATTTTGATATGTACCTATGAGCACAGGATGTGCTGTTTACCTTAAAATCTTTGATATGATGATCCTCTAAATTTATCTTTGAGCACTGCTAGTTTTAATGTGGCTATTTTTTGTAGGCAGCAGGTAAGATCTGAGTGCTTTCGGAAAATGCAAGAAGATTTAAAAGGATGAATGGTCTAGATCTGAAGATATTCTTTTTGCTTCATTTTATTTTTGTTCTTTGGCATATTCGACAATCTATTTTTTTACACTGATGCAATCCATTCAGAAAAGGTATCATAGGAGCAAGCTTGAATTGCAGTGTAAAAAAGCAACAAAGAAATCACTCTGTTCACCTTGCCCCAAAGATTTTTTTCCAAATATATGTATCCATATACACATAAATAAATGCCTTTATTAATAACTCTGTTGAACTATAGAAGTGAACAAAAAGAAAAGCATTGAATAATTCATCAAATTTTCTTCCTTTATCACTCAAGTCCAATCTTCTCACATCATAAACATATAAAAACAAAGTGAATTCTATCAAATTATTAATATTGAAGATGCAACTGCAGGATTTTATCCCAAAGAAAAAAAAAATGTTTTGCTAGACAACATTGGTAGGGTTTCTATGACTCCAGCTGGAAACAGACAACTTGATCTGAACCAGCCATCCTGGTCTCTGCATCGTCAATGTAGATGACAGAGTCCAGGCACCAAGAGATCTCATCCTAAGGAGAGATCTAAAACAAACTATCTGAATAAATTACAAAAGTTTCTACTTCTTCCACTGATAACAAGCGGAACCCAGAATAACCAGCTTAGGTATAGACATCTACCCCACCAATGTTTAAAGTCACGAGAGATTAAATATTCACTGTGTCCAGTCTCTGACAAAACTTTAATAAGCCAACCTACGCAAGCTGAATTATTACTTACTATGTCATACAAATACCTATCAATACCCGAAAGTATTCCAAACTTACTGTTACCTTCAAGCCACTGCAGGTAACTCCAGCTAAAATGTGCACTCCAGGAATACCCAACCAGATCCATTGCAGAGTTTATATGTCAATAAAACACAATCCGGTGGCAACAGAGCTTTGACTTGACTTTAGTGAAACTGGGCCTTATGCAGAGAACATTCTTTCTATAGAGTTTACTAATTTAGCTTTCAAGGTTGTGTTTAAAGGAATGTTAAGCATTAACTAGATACTCTCTATTTGTGGATTATGTGTGTAATTCCCCACACTGAAAGATGAGTACATATCTAAAAATAAAGCTCCATACACATGTTCCCAGTAGACAATTGCTTACTCATTTAAAATGTATGTTTACTTAAAATTTTGCTCCCTGGAATGGCTTTATGAAATATACATTTCATTTTAGCAGGGATTCCCAAAGGAGTCAGCTGCCAGGCAGCCTTTTTCTAGCTCCTTCAGTACAAACAATGTAAAGCAGGACACTAAATCTGCAATAGCATGC
This sequence comes from Rhinoptilus africanus, assembly GCA_013400135.1. Lineage (NCBI taxonomy): Eukaryota > Metazoa > Chordata > Aves > Charadriiformes > Glareolidae > Rhinoptilus > Rhinoptilus africanus. Next base: position 74,275 of record VXBO01010024.1, read on the forward strand.
AACACTCAGGAATCAGAGTTTCAGCTCAGTTTCTGTTGACAGTGCCTGAGGAGTACCTGGATCTGAACAATTCCATTAGCACACTGGATAATTCATTCCCAGCAATTTGTTATCTGACATTAATTTCCTACAAAGCTATGATATCTGAACATGCTCCATGTAAAATCATTTTTAGGAAGGTCAGGGGCTAATAGGAAATGAATGAATGAGTGAAATTTCCCTAGTTATGAATGTTTTCAATATTTTTGCATCCCTAACTCCTGCTAACTCACAGAGTCATTTTATCTGCTTTTGTATTAAGCAATGGAGATATTAATTCTCCCAGCTGGAAATCTACCTTAAATTCTGTCCCACATTTCAAAAACATGAAGAAACAAGGAAAAGAAACAGAGCTAAGAAAATAACAAGTGTGGACTCACACTATTGCATAAAGTCTCTAACAAACTACCAGTGAATTCAGCCAAAAGACTTAATACTATATATATCACATCAAACATGATCTTACAGACCATCTCCATTGTTAATAAGAGTGAAATAATACCTATATACCAATGAAAGGATATGTTTACAAAGAAACACTTGCTGCAGAAGTTTGTCATGTTTTGAAAGGGTATAACGTTTTATTGCATATTACAAATCCTTCAAAATCAATGTCACAACCAGTCAAAATAATAAAACTACATTACGAGGTTTTGGCTGAAATAAAGGGCAGGAAAATAGCAGTATGCTGCTTGGCAGGAGTCCTGAGGACATTTATATCAGGAGTCATTTAAAACTAAATCAAAAAGGATTCAGGCACAAGTAATACCAGCCCAAAAAACTAACCTCTATGAAATGATACTGAAAAAACCTTTTAAAATGTCTTGTTTGCATCAAAGCCTTTCACAGGGTAAATGTCTGGGAAGATGGACCGATCTGTTCCTCTCACACAGCAAATATAAATCAAGATGAAACTATAGATGGTTTTAGAGAGGAAAATTGAGGTAAACTCCAAGGACAACTATGGTTTCCGGTAAGGAAACAAAGATAGTTAACTTTTAAGAAAAAAAGTTATGAAAACAAACAGTCGGAGAATTTAAAAATTGAGAAATTCTCCTCAGAGCTTTTACCCAACAATAGCAGAGGTGAGTGGTACTTGCTATAGGGAAAGTGGGATCACATATTATTAAATGCAGAATCGGGTCCTGCTCATTCCTTCCACGTGTCAGATTTGCTGCAAAGCCACCTATATCAAAATACATTGAAACTTTAGGATGAGAAAACAGCATATTCTTAGACTTTTCTACCTTTGATCAGGGCTCCTAACAAGGGAGATATTAAAAAAAAAAATAATAATAAATTTAAAGGGGCAGTTAGAAAGAGGATAGCAAAATAAGTAAAAAAGAAAATGTTTTAAATCTTTATTAAACTGTAAGCAAATTATTGTTTTTTAAAAGATTACAAACTCTGGCTCTTTATTTCTGTGAATAAGTTATTTACAGAAACCCTAGAGTTCAGGAAAATTTGACACGTAAAGAGGAAATGAGCTATTAGTTCTGAAAGAGAACATCAAATCCAACCAGCAATACGGTCCATCATGAGAAAGTTACATGTGAATTATTTTAGAGATTTGAAATGTTAAAGCACTGATACACACAACAGCATGCTTTTGTTTTAAATCATTACAAGAGACTTTCTGGCTCTTTTACAAACCAGATAGCTAGAGCAATACTAGCCCCCAGCCTCGCCATGTGTCATATTCCATTTCCTGCAGAGATAAAGAGTAACATTAACTATTCAACTTTAGGCTAAGGAAGGAGATAATCCCTCAAGCCTCACCAGCAAGGTGGGTAGATAGGGTACCAGCCTCCCCCAAGGTGACAGCTATCAGCAGTCACATCTCTTCCCAAGACACACACTAAAATCCATCGGTCTCCCAATCAGAGTACTTATCACTTCATTAAAAAGATAAAGAGATTTTTTTTTGACGAATTGTTACCTTGCCGACTGCAAAACAATTTACAAGACTGAACTATAGTTTTTTTCATAAATATAGGCACTCGTTCCTTACAACTGTAGTGGTGGTGTCTAGGTTTCTTAAATGAAAACATTCATTGCCCCTTAACTGCAACCAGTATATTTTTTTTCCTCTGCCGAGGACACAGTCTGACAGCACTGAGGTGACATGGTCACCAGAAAAAAAGAGACCCTCTCCTCTTTCCCATCCTTGGCCCTTGTTTCCAGCTCCACACTACCCCAGGATGCACTTATTTTCCCAAATCATCACCTCTTCAACCCAATTTACCAAGCAGCCGCAGCGGGTCAGCGGGAGGAGGAGGGAGGCAGTCGGGGCAGGGTTACTCTCTCTGGAAGCCGTGGTGCTTCAAATGCCCCACAACTGCAGCTGCTTGCCCTAACCCCTTGCTTCAGTCTGATGACACCATTCCATAAGAGGCCTAAATAATCAGAGACCTGAGATTTACAGTTGCATACACTAATTGCTTTGTCAAAATACAAGTAAAAAAAAAAAGCTGCCACAACAACTCATTTATAAGTTTGTTCGATTTATGGCTAAAATACCATTGAAGGAGCAGACAATGGGAAAATCGTTAAAAGAACTATGCCTGTAGCTTTACTAAACAAACATGTACATATCTAGTGTAACTATGTATCTACTTTTTAATAAAATTGACATGGTACGATTTGTTGTCTCTTACATATATAAAATAATATGCACTGCTAGCACTTCAGCTTATCTTAATAGATGTATCAACACCTAAATTCAATTTGTCCATTAAATCCTTGATAAAAAGGGGAAAAAAATCTTCTGCTATTAAGCTTTACCACTATTAAGTTTTGCTGGATTGCTGTACTCTTCATTACTGTTGTCTCACAAAATATCACCTTCACTTCAGCTGTAAATAGCCCAGGAAAATAGTTCAAACCTTAAAGGGAATCTTCCAAAGGAAATATTTTTTCCCCCCTCCTATCTGAGACCTTTCCCAAGGGAACAGGCCACTTTTGGAGGTGATAGTGCTTCATGTTTGTAGCAATGGAAAAAAAAGTGTAGAGAAATAATGGGTTGGCTGAGTATATTATGAAAGGATTGCTCCTATTAGGGGATTCAGGGCAAATAAGAGTCAAGATAAAACAAAGTTATGGTGGAAAGCTTGGAGAATTTGTACTAGTTTCAATATCTTTGCTTCCATCTTCTAAATTGCCAATTGTCAAATGTCATTACTGGTCAGGCTGTTAGCTGCTTATTTGATTACAGTGGTAGCCCCCTTTCTGGAGCGCGAGTGTGTCCGTGTGTAAAATCATAAAAAGTGCTTGTGCAGGTGCAAAAGCTCAGGAAAGCATGAAGATGATAATTAAAGATATTTTGTTGCCTTTTTAATACATGGATACATCTACAACAAAACACAGAAATACTAAGCTGTTTGCCTCTATTTGTCTTCCAAGAATTTGCGGCCGCATGTACTTCAGTAGTTGCCAAGAGTTCTTGCACAGTTTTAATACTAATTTATGATGAAGCATACCAAGTGAACCACAAGTTATTTAAGAAAATGAAATAAGGAAACTTTTGAGGTTTTAGCAGGAAAACAGACTGGAGTGAGAGTAGTCTGATGTAAATGAATAGACGGCTTCAATGAAAATGAAAGAGAAGAAAACTCCCTCCTGGGGTTCATTATGCCTCTTGAGCTGTTGTTAGTAAAGTTAATTTTTAAATGCTTTGAGGTGATTAAGAACTCGGGCATCACTCTAAATGTAAATAAGTCCTGTTTCATTTCCTTGCAGTTAACTGATTGCAGCAGTCACCAGCTACTTAGCTTGCTGATGTATTTGAGATCTGTAGTCTAGTTCATAATTAACCCTCTTCATATGAAGTGAAAATGCTAGCAAGCCTGGTTTTAAATGTATATAACCAGGATGTGACATACTCACTCACTAGAGAAAAAGGATGTTTATATTTCATAGAATCATAGAATCCTAGGGTTGGAAGGGACCTTAGTAGATCATCTAGTCCAACCCCCCTGACAGAGCAGGGCCACCTTAGAGCAGGTTACACAGGAACGCGTCCAGGCGGGTTTTGAATGTCTCCAGAGACAGAGACTCCACCACCTCCCTGGGCAGCTTGTTCCAGTGCTCTGCCACCCTCAAGGTAAAGAAGTTCCTCCTCATGTTTAGGTGGAACTTCCTATGCTCAAGTTTGTGCCCATTACCCCTTGTCCTATCACTGGGCACCACTGAAAAGAGCCTGGCCCCATCCTCCTGACACCCACCCTTCAAGTATTTATAAGTGTTAATTAGGTCCCCCCTCAGACGCCTCTTTTCCAGGCTGAAGAGACCTAATTCCCTTAATCTATCTTCATAGGAGAGGTGCTCCAGCCCCTTAATCATCTTAGTAGCCCTAT
>VXBO01010024.1:78752-168144 GCA_013400135.1 Rhinoptilus africanus
ATATTTGTAAATAATGAGGGCACTATTTGAAGAAAAATTACCACAGAATGAAAATCAACACATAAATGAAAAGTTTGCTTCCACCGACAATGAACGCAGCTTAAAAACACAACCAAATGAGATGCAGTTTAGAAACTTCAGGCTAATTGATAGTAAAATTTGGCAAACCATTACAGCTGCACCTCTTCCTCCACACCAGGTCTAGTAGGGAGAAGAAAAATTCAACAATCTATATATGAATATCACATACAAATTTAAAATCTCAGATCGTAATCCATTCTTGTAATGCATACATACAAGCAAATAAGATTTAACAGCAATAAACTTATTCAACACAGTTTGAACTGGGACCTGTGAAATCTGTATTCTCATTCCAAATCTGTCTCAAGATTGTTTCACGGCTGGGCAAATGTTTCAAAAGTGACTAATGCTGTGCACCGGTTTGTAATTACACAATCGAGGACATGCTAAGCCATAAACAATCAAAATGTCTCCACTGGATACTGAAATACTGAGGCAACCTACACTCACCTCTGAAAATGCTGCCTTAAAGTTCCCTACACTTACCAGAGGACAACCACCTCTCTCTTTCTTAGAAGACTGAGGGTAAATTCATTTGCAGTTCTGAAATATTTTAGTAATCCATTTTTAGTAGAGGTTCTTCACATCTGTCCTACTTCAACTTTGATCATTCTTGTGATACAAGCTAGAAAAAGAATGGCAATAAGGGCGAAATTCAGGATTTCTACATTCCCAGACTTACAAATGAAATGAAATGACAGTGCATAAGGACTTTTATTTCCTCATACATGCCAGTCTGTCAGAGATTCCCCACATCCCACCAGGTAGATGGTAACTGACATTTGGTCCAAACATCATTTTTTTTATTTCAGCCCAAGGATGGTTGGTATCAAAACCAAGAAGTTCCCAAGGGTGATACACTGAAGGGTAACATCCTCCCTAGTAAGAATGCCAAAGGTACTTGGTGACATTCCCCAGTCCTTGCAGTCCTGACGTGACTGATAAAGAAGAGGCCTTTCTCAAGAAATTAGATTTAAACCATTAAGAGATTTATGAACATACACCAGTGTTTCCAGCTCCCCTAAGGAGTAGCTAATGCCACAGAGAGATAATCTGTGCATCCTGCCTCCTGTAGCTTGCCCGAGCTAATAGGAGTCTCCACATCCCAGATCAGTTACTTCAAGGTGATTGAGGGTGACATCACATATGTACGTCGCTGCAAGGGTAGTATATTCAAATGGAATATTAGGAAAGAGCTCTTTACTGGCAGGGTGGTCAAGCACTGGAAGAAGTTCCCCAGGGAAGTGGTCATGGCCCCAAGGCTCTTGGTGTTCAAGATGTGTTTGGACAATGCTCTTAGATGTATGGTTTAACTTTTAGTTTGCCCTGTGTGGAGTCAGGAGTTGAACTCGTTGATCCTCGTGGGTCCCTTCCAACTCAGGATATTTATTCTATGATTCTAAAAAGAGCAAAGGTACAGGCTTTACTAACAATACAAGTATATAAGACAAAAGATGCAACACTCCCATTGTTATAGTATTAGTCCAGAGCCCAGGAACCTTGGGTTCAGCTCCTAGCCTCAAATGCTCATAGTGAAAAATTTTTCTCACCTGGTGTCAAGTTTCTTTATGACCCACAATGGCATCTGACGTTTGTCGAAAGATACTATAAATACTGCAAATATTTCAAGGCGAGGGTCATCCTGCAGAGAAGACCATGAAAAGTCATCAAAGTCATCATGCAAAGTCAGTTATTTCACATGTTTAGTCAAACCAAATTTAAACTTTTTTTTTTTTTACTTCATTTCCTTTTATTCAATTGAATACCAGAGGGATTGCAGGAGAAAAATTTAAACAAAAAAACCCAAATACACATGAAGTTTTCATAGGCTCCCTCTAAACCAAAAAGCAAAAAATATCTAATATCTCACAGCTGTTGGGTGCACCTCTGCCTTGCAGAGAGAGAGAGACCTAACCACAGAAGATCTAGAAAGCACAAAGAAGGAAAGTAAGATTCATCAGCCAGTGAACTAGCAAGAAATCAAAAATTTCCGAATGAATAATGAAACACTAAAGTCATTAAAAATAAACGGTACAAAAATGCAGTTGCTCTTTTCCCAGCACTGGTATTTAACCCCAAGTGGCTCAAGTGGAAGAAAGACAAATGTCCTAAAAAGATCAAGACAAAGACTTCTAAAAACAACTGGCAGTCTGAGCTAAGCTCAGCACTGCTCCAGCTAGAATCTTATTTCTGCTCCCAGATCATCGTTAATTATTAGCAAATTTGCTGAAATAAAATTCACCCCAAGCATTTTGGAAACAAGGTCTTCCTAGAGAGTTTTGCCCCCAGTTTCCATTCTCATGCTGAAAAAAGTTTTACTCAATGCTGTTTTCAGACTATATATTTCATTACAGTTTTATCTTACAAACGTCTTGAATACAAATGAACAGCTGGATTGCCAATTCTTTCCTTCAGAAAAGACAGCATAATACAATCATATTTGGCTAATAAGTTAAGTCTTTCACTACATTTTAACTCTTAGCTTTTACAGAAATTAACAGAAGAGAAGTTTCTCTTCTTCACTGCTCTTCAACTTTTAAATCAAATTGCAGCAAATACTACTCATGTCTCACTTTCTATACTTCACACTTATAGCTGGAAAAAGATAGGGAGGTGAGAGAGATTGATCTAGCCATTTATTAATGTCAGGGAGCTTCAGACTCTATCTATTCAGTGGGTGAGAAACATTGTTATTGCTCTCAGTAAATTGAGGCAGGTCCTGTCAGTCTTGCAAACAAAAATTCTCGTTGTTCACATTTGCTAAATAAAGGTTCTCTGGTCAGCTGCCTGCTGACAGCCACTGAAAGACAGCAGCAAGGAACATTGTACCTCTCTTAGGCACCCGCAGGGAAAGCAATGTTGCCCCATAAGAAGGTTCACAGAATTTCCAAGTAGCAAACAAAAAGGTACAGAGGAATCACTAGAAAGCACATATTGAAACAGGTGTCTGATTGTACAGATATATACATATATTATTTATAAGGAGGAGCTGAGCTGGTTGTAGCATCTGCATCAGGCAAGGGTATTTTTTCCTCTTTTCTTTTTTTTTTTTCATATTCTAAATACGTTTGACTTCAGAATTTATGTTAAAAATCACATCAAACCTTGGAAATTAGGATTGAATATTCCTGTACTTGGATAAGTGCATTCAATGGTTGTGAAGATGCAAATTAATCTATGATTATAACTAGAAATTAGTCTTTGAAAATAACTCTCAAAGCAAGCTAATGCCTGCTGGACACCACATTTCAGTATTCATTTGTGCAAGCACAGCAGCTACCTACTTCTGTGTTTGAAACTCAGGCCTTCTGCACAGTACTTTAACCATCACGTAAGAATTCTACATCAATGCTCTTACTTGAATCGCAGCCACATTATTAGCAGGTGGACGTTCTTTCAAAGGCCACAGCCATAACAAGCCCATGACATTACCAATTAATAAATGTGGATTTAGAAAGGTAAGTTCTGTTATATTCTGCTTACCAGGGATCTGATAAGAACCCTCAACAACTATAGCACCCCATGACACCGTACACAGGCAAAGAGCAGGTTATTTTGTTCCTTTTGTTCTTAATCTTCCATTGTGCTTCACTTTTGCATGCCAAATGAGGAACGATTCTTTACATGGAAGTTGCCCACCCCTCACGTCTCCTCCATCCACTACGACACCCATTGTCACAGAGGACAGGTCACCTTCATTCTTCTTCCCTCTGGGGCTGCTCACCCACAGGCAAAAAGAAAGCTAAAAGTCGTCTCATCTCACAGACTGATCATGGCAAAGATACCAGAAACGCTGGCAGGCTTTTCTACCCATCCTGTTGGCCAACCAAAAACAGAAAGAGCCAGGAAGCCACTCAGCAGGTGGATGGACACAAGAAGAACAGGGTCCTCTCTGTGCAATGGAGCAGGTGACTGTGGTCCTACGGCATGTGCACTGCCTGGCCCTTAGAGCTGAACGTCCAGCAGAACACGGCCACCTCCCGACTAGGAGCAGGGGATATTCCCCTCACTACTCTGTAAAAGCAAATGGTCATCCCCAAAACAATACATTTCTTTTAAGCCTTTAGATTTTTAAAATAATCTCATTGTCTTTCATAGAGATGAAAAAGAGGTCTAAACAGTTTTGAATGTTTGCAAATGGCAACCAGTATGAAGTACATAAAACCACAGTAAGTGTTGTCACCTTGGTGTAGTTGAATGAGAGGATCTTTCACAATACTTAGGCATGGATTACAATTTTCTTGGTTGTACCACTCCATTAATGAAACCTTTCCCATGCCTTACCTGTCTGGGATAATAACAACACTTGTTCAGAGGAGTATTGCAGAAATTAATATTGAAATCTGCAGAAATTAATATTTAAATCTATGCAGCATCAAAACTAGTAACTTCCCATTAAAAGGACAGAAGCACATAGTCATGATGCAGTGCCCAAGTCTGGCTTCCCCAGGTGAAACGCTGCACCCTGAAGTGCAGAGCATCAGCGGGTGTTCAGCATCTCTCCAAGAATGAGCAGGACTGAGCACTCCCAGCCACGCTGACAGTCTGAGTGAAGACTTTCACATCTTATTCTCAAAGCTTTTCAAACCCTGACCCTAACAGAGCTCCTAGGACACTTTTTCATTTTCATACGTCTCAAACCTAATCTAATTTATTTGCCCCTGTCTCTCAAATCAAGTCAAAGACTTAGAGGGATTTGAGGAGAAATACAATCTTCTTTCATTAGAAGCAAGGTCTTATCACAGATCTTTGTGATTTGTATTGTCCTGGCAATAGGGGAGATCACGTAACCAGGAGTGTTTATTTTCTATGAGGCAATTAAGGTTGAGAGATATGATTGTAATTCTACGTGCTTACTTGCAAAACTATGTACTCACTTACACCTGGGCTGGGCCTGGTCACTCTGGCACCAGTTGCCAAAGTTATTTGTGTGTGCACATATCAAGGGCTTTGTGAGGTCAAAGAGAGATCAGTCAACTGAGACTTGAAAAACCTTGTCAGCGTAAACAAAATTCTTATCAATTTGTGAGAAATATTGATTTTTATATCACATTTCTCTTTTCGCAGCAAATCTAAAAAGATGTGGCACAGGAAGCTCATTTGAACTGCTTTCTCTGCAATTTAGAAAGATTCCCTCTTTTAAGTTTTTTTTCTCATGCTAAATAATTATTCACCTGAATTCACATCCCTTTTTATCCTTGATCTTGCTGGTTCCCCAGTTCTGAACACTCAAACAATTTCAGATTGGGTTGGAATTGATTCTTATTAGCAGGCACTAAGGAAATGCACCATTTCTAGCCACTGACGAAATAATAAAGTTTGGTTTACTATCTATGTCCTGAGTTAAAAAAACCCAAAGCTTACAGGACAGAAAGTTGCCTGGACAAGGCTATGACTTGCCAAGGACAGCCACAACTGTCAATTACAAAAATGGAGTTTTCTGCTGTGACTGGGGACAAGCCCTTCCAGTAAAATAAGATGTCAATTAGCATTCACCACAGACCAAAAAGACTGGTTCTCAACCTTCTCTGATACTAGAAAGAGCAGAGGATGCCCAAGTTAGTCATATGATATAGAGGTACTCAGTTAATCATCTGGCACGACCTACCTCCTCGGATAATCATCCAAGAACTGCTAATTATGAAAAGAATAGAGTATATTGCAACAAACATATTATTAAACCTTTTTTCCTGGGCAAGGTGATTTCTTCTCTTTTCTTATCCTGCAAGCAAGGATTGAATCAAATAAGCATCAGTGTTTTCTTCCACCAGCTGGCTGCTCTCAGCTATATCTAATCTCTCATGCCTGTTCAGACTCATTAACCCTTGAAGTTAAAAATCCTGCAGAATGAAACCTCTCTTAATTAACTTCACTGCTTGTAACCAAAATCATAAAACTAGGAAAAAAATGGTATGAAATTTGGTTCTAAATCACTTTGACTTATACTCCCTAAAATCTGACATAGATTGACCCATTTTTTTCCCCAGTCTGTGGCCAGTTCCTGCTTACCTGAGTTCTCACACTCCAAATAACTTGTACCTAAAGACCAACCAGATGAAGCTGATCCCAATGAAGACTCTGGTGACAAAAAGAAACAAAGCATCCTGAAACATTTTTAGCCCTGGTGCATTCTCCTTAGGACAGAGGACCTATTCTAGTGCTCAATGAATGTGTCCTGAGTTCATTAGTGTCATTAAGCTCCCATTTAACATCAACTTCAAAGTAAGAAGAGTACTTAACCCTGACCAATCACAAGTTGTCCTCAAGCTCATGTGCCAGTATTGTCCTGCCACATCAGAAATGCCCACAGAATCTAAAAATCTTGCACTACATCTTGCACTGTATAACAAGAAGTGCTACATATATATCAGATTTGTTTGCCAGATTCTTCAACGGCATCCCAGGGAATAGTCAATACAGATAAAAATATTCAATGTCATACTCAAGGTAACTTAAGGCTGATATCTAGAAGATTGATTAAAATTGCTGAATAAAGATGATGGGCAAAACTATCACTCATCTGGCACATTGGACTTCCACCTTAAGGTTAAATCTTGAGGGCTAACACAAGACTGCAAGATAAAGCTCTCACAAGCCTGACTACCTCCTGCTACCTTGCCTTCTCACGCACTTAGTCTGCAACATATGTGTGTATGTGTAGGATTGCACATATACTCCCAGAAAGAATTTCAAAACTCTTTATTGCACATCTTACCCCACTTTGGAAAAAATTCATCCAGATGCAGCAGATGTTAGTTATGTCAGTTAATGTGGCTCTGGAAGACAGGATGCTGTGTGGTATAAGAACCCACAGGATGCAAAGACTAAATGGAAATGAGATTAGCAGGGTCTGTCTCTAGAGACAAAGTGATTATTCAGTCAAAATGATTATTCAAAAAGAGCAGTCTCTGACAAGGGAAAAAAAGATGGAATGAGGGTCATAGGGAGACCATGTGCATTGTTCAAATACTGATAAAAAAGTAGCCCAGAAGGGGGTAAAGCCTAAAGTACCAGTCACAGCAACTGGAATTACCTATTTACCAGATGCTTAGAATTACTGAGGTGAAAATCTAATGGATTCACAGGGCATAAGAATGCAGAAAGACGAACAGACTCATGTCTGTTTGAAGAATCTCCTGACAGGGATGGAGCAATAACTGCCATCTCCAGACTTACAGACAGTAGGAATAGAGCTGATCAGTCAGAATCCCTTTTCATTGATCAAATTAAGGTTTAACAGACTGGGGGGCAAGCTTTAAAAAGAAAGGGGATTACATAAAAAATGCTGTTCACTTAAAATTACAAAGTTGGGGGTTCATTCCTATTACAATGTCCTAAGTTTTCCAGCACACTGTTATCAACAGCCACTGGCGTGTAATTACGTGTTTCACAAACTGCCCCAGTTACAGGAAGCCATGACTAAATGTTCCTACTAAATTAGCCTCTTGTGTATTAGTCACTCTGCTCATACAGGAAAACTGAATCTTGACTCTTCCCTCATGTTTATACCCATTTTGAATTGATGTAAGTCTAGTGTCTCACTGCATCTACATGTGATCTACCTTTGCAAGTGGGAGAAGACTGCAACCTGCTGTTTCAATTAACTTTTCAAAATATGTATTTTCCTCCAAATATTAATGATATGCAGAACTTAAAAAATTACTAAGTGATATTTATAATGTTGTATTTCAAACAAATTAATTATTTAACTAATGTAAGCATAAGAATAAACTTTACCTATTTACCATTATGCTGTAAATGAATGCAGGTGCATGAAGGAACTTTCATGTATACTACAGGTGTGCATTGACCTTGACATTTCTTTAAATAATAAAATTTTTCTTATGACCACAGACAAGAACGAAAAAAAAAAAAGGTCAATCGCCTCTCACAGCCCAATCCAATCCCAATAAAGAGAGTAAGAGGGGCAGGGTGGAGAACCTTATTCAAATAGATCATAGAATTATTTAGGTTGGAAAAGACCTTTAGGAACATGGAGTCCAACCGTTAACCTAACACTGCCAAGTTACCACTAAACCATGTCCCTAGACATCACAAACATCTACAGGATTTTTAATAAGTCCAGGGATGGTGACTCAACCACTTTCTTAGGAAGCCTGCTCCAATGCTTGACAATCCTTTCAGTGAAGAAATTTTTCCTAATATCCAATCTAAACCTCCCCTGGTGCAACTTAAGGCCATTTTCTCTCATCCTTTCACTTAATACTTGGGAAAAGAGACTGACCTGCACCTCGCAACAACCTCTTTTCAGGTAGTTGTAGAGGGTGATAAGGTCTCACCTCAACCTCCTTTTCTCCAGGCTAAACAACCCCAGTTCCCTCATCTGCTCCTTGTAAGACTTGTTCTCCAGACCCCTCACCAGCTTGGTTGCCCTTCTCTGGACCCACTCCAGCACCTCAGCGTCTTTCCTGTAGTGAGGGGCCCAAAACTGGACACAGTTTTTGAGGTGCGGCCCCACCAGTGCTGAGTATAGAGGGACAAGCACTTCCCTAGTCCTGCTGGCCACACTATTTCTGATACAAGCCAAGATGCTGTTGGCCTTCTTGGCCACCTTCACCTATTCATCCATCAGTCAACCAGCACCCCCAGGTCCTTTTCCACCAGGCAGCTCTCCAGCCACTCCGCCCCGAGCCTGTAGCGCTGCTTGGGGTTGTTGTGACCCAAGTGCAGGACCCGGCACTTGGCCTTGTTGAACCTCATGCCATTGGCCTCAGCCCATCGATCCAGCCTGTCCAGATCCCTCTGCAGAGCCAACCTACCCTCCAGCAGATCAACACGCCCGCCTGGTTTAGTGTCATCTGCAAACTTACTGAGGGTGCATTCGATCCCCTCATCCAGATCGTTGATAAACAGATCTGGCCCCACTACTAATCCCTGGGGAACATCACTTGTGATCAGCTGACAACTGTATTTAACTCCATTCACCACCACTCTCTGGACCTGGCCCTCCAGCCAGTTTTTTACCCAGCGAAGGGTACTCCCGTCCAAGCCATGGGCAGCCATGTTTTCCAGGAGAATGCTGTGGGAAACAGTGTCAAAGGCTTTACTGAAGTCCAGGTAAACAACATCCAGAGCCTTTCCCTTGTCCACTAAGCGGGTTGTCTTATCATAGAAGGAGATCAGGTTAGTCACACATCAGGATACATACTTTTTTAATACGGTTTACTCTTATTGTAGAATTGCCATAACACTTGTCAGCTGTGTATATACTAGCTGTATAAAGATCCCCTTTATAGTGACATCATGAATTTTATTTGGAGGAATTTTGCTGACCTCGCTTTTGTAAGAAAGCTTTCCTTCTTGCATAGGTGTAGATAGATGTGAACAGTGCATAAAGGAGTGCGTTATTTTGCGTCTGCACAGCATAGCATAGTCATTACCACATTGCAAGATGTCAGCAAGTTGCAAGAGATTTCTCTTCCCCTCTCACAGTAAAATGATAGCAGATTTGCACCACCAGATTACAACTTCCCATGGAAGAGACATCAAAAGTTTTAGTCAGCTATTGTCTTTCGCATATTCAAGACATTAAATGGTAAAGGCTGACTGGAAAAAAAATAATGCCATAGGACTTTTTTAATGACAGCAGGGCAGACCAAACTATGATTCTGATACTGTAGTATTAAGATATTTTTAAAACTGCTTATGTTAATCAGCTGTGTCAGTGAAGAAAGAAAAATATGCAAAGCACTATTAACTAAAATCACCTGCAAAGGGCTTATATTCACACCTGATACTGATCCCAAATGAAGCTCAGAGCTGAACATCACCCTTACTGATATTTGCAACATAACTCTGGGCTCCCTCTCTTTTCAAAGGAAGACAATGGTTTTCAGGGCTCCTCTTCTTCTAGCATTGCTGGGATTTCACTTTATCCTATTTCAGAATAAATGGAGTTCATTAGTGTAATATATTGTGCTGTGACTTCAGATTAAAGAAGCACCCACAAAAACACTATAGCTTAAACAGAAAGATAAGCAGGACTAGAAAAATAACACTTCCTCCTGCCTACTCTCTCTTCCTTTCTGAGACAGTAATTCTGTCTAAGAAAAAAAGTTACCTATTTGTATAAACTAATATAAGAGAGGGCCAGTTGGCCTTCTGTGTGTATAAGATGACTAGTTGAGCAAGAAATGCTTCAAAGACTTTGAATGCAAGTCTTTGTTTATTGAGAATAAGCAATCAATCAGTCAGAGCACACAACAAGACCTTGTTCAAACAATGGATAATGATGAGTGCCTCAGTCACACGGCTGAGATTGGACAAGTAAGCCTGACATTACCAGCAAAAAAAGCAAAGTCAACAGCATAAAAGTCACAGAATAAGAGAGTTCAGGGAGGTCTCAAGCACAGGAATGCTAACATACATTCAAATGGGCAGAGGGCTTTCTTGAGATTTCTCTTAAACAAAATGTTTATTATTTAAAGCTATCAAAACTCTCCTTGGAAACTAGATTAAATAAATCTCCCACATCTGAAATCTCTATGATTTAAGGCCCACTTCTGTTAAATTAATTTTCATGAGATTAATAGTACCAAGATTATTTTTTCTTCCTGTATGTATTTGTGTATGTTTTCCAGATTTCATTTACAGCAATCGTCCCTGTTTATAAGCTTCACTAGAAGCAGGCCAAATGTGAACAACAGCACAAAAGAGACAGTCTATATCATTAAGAAAAAAGTAATGGAAAATCTAGTGCAAAACAAGAGCTAATTATTCTGTGAAATACATCTCGTTCTATTTCTCTTTCCAGCAGTTTCTCAAATACATCTTTCTGTATTTCAAACAAAATTGTAAGAACTCCCAAATTTTGCAGCCAGTAGATCCTGACAGTCTTCTGATTACCTGGTGATGGATGAACTTGCACTATTTACACAGGAATGGGGGAGAATGTCTGGTGAGAGAAGAGAGACCAGATATGCAGAATGATTTCATATCCTTGTGTTAATGAACAGTAACAAGATGAGAACGTCATTTGCTTCATCAGCCTGCAAAGTATATTTGAAAACAGAACTTGGTTCAACATAAAATTTATGGGTCTGCTTTACTTGCTGCTAACTGCAAATCCTAATACATGTAGTCTTCATTCTACCACATTTTCTTGGAAGGTAGTGGAAATCTTCAGATTAGCAAAGCTGTTTGTGTGAGAGAGTTTACAAGATCATAAGACATGTCGGCTGCGGTGTAAAACACCAATTGATGACCCATGCTGTTACTGCTAGCCATTTCTGCACTGCATTCCAACAACCCATTCCTCAAACCTTTAGTTGGTCATGTAAGCTGGTTTTCTCTGAGCCCTTACAGAACTTTCCTGTTCAAAATTTCTCTGTTATGTGGCTGCTGAAATTAATGCATCTATCTTATTTACATTGAAAAAAAGTCAACCAAGAATTTCGTTGTTGCCAATGGACTTTTTGTAAGAGAAGGCAGTACTTCTTTTGTTTTTGATAAACTGAGCATTCCTGCAGCTACACAAACAGAGAGCATTACATCGCCATAAATAAGTATCAGTCTTATCTCATTTATTTCCACAAGCACAAGAGAGACAAATGCTGGAAATGGAAGTCTGAGGTATATTTCACCGTGGACAGAACCAGGATGCACTTCCCTCTCCTGAGCTGCACTTGGACAAGGGCCCTCCAAGCCCTCAGCCTCTGTTGTGGATATGAAACATTCATTTTGCGCAGGTAGAAAGAAACTAAATTACACACTGACCAATGCATTCAACTGCTCCTTTTGCCCAACAGGGAAAACACTGTGCTGAATTCTAAATGAAGTGAATTTGGTAGACTTTCAGAGTATGAACTGTTTGATGCCCTCTGCACCCCATGGGGTGTAGAAAGGCAACAGGTTTTTGGCTGTTTGAGATGTCAGGGGGTGAAGGACAAAAGCAATGAGAACAGACTTTGTGCTTTGCTAATTTTCCTCCGTTTAGAAAAAAAAATGCACACATAGGGAAATTACTCCTTATGATAAAGGCTAGGAAATTTCTTATTAAATGTATACTGACCTTTAGTTATTTTGAAGCATTCTGTAGACTGAAAGACAGAAATATAAACATACAAAAAGTTCCTATTCACTTCAAGCACTAAGGATACACATCTTTTCCTAAGATACCTTTTGGGGGGAGACTTATATTCTAAGCTTTTTATTATTATTATTCTAAGCTATTAGACCAATTTTGGCAAGATACTACTAAAATTCATAATCAGGTCTCTAGGAATTTTCCACAATAATAGAGGACAACTTTGGCCAAAAAATTTTAAATTTCAGCTCTCTTTTATTCTAGCTGGGTGTAAGGCTTCTCCACAGGACTAGCACGACACACTGTAGCACAAGTGGGTGACCTATAACATGGTAGATGAAAATCTGTCTAGACTCAGAGGGTAGTGGTCAACAGTTCAAAGACTAAGTGGGGGCTAGTTAGGGGTGGTGTTCCTCAGGAGCCAATATCGGGTCTGACACTATTTAACATCTTCATCAGTGAGCAGGGATGAAGGAATGAGAAGGTTTGTGGCTGATGGCAAGTTAAGGGGAAGAGTTTCTACCCAGGGAAGCAGCACTGCCATGCAGGGGGACTTCAACAAGCCAGAGGGATGGACAGACAGAAAACACAGGACATTCAGCAAAGACGAATGCCAAGTCCTGCCCTGGGGATAGAAATGTCCCCTGCAGCAGTACAAGCTGGGAGCAAATTACCTGGCTCGTAGCTCTGCAAGAGGAGCCCAGGCAAGGGGTGCAGTATAATGGCATACAGTGCTGCATCAGCAGAAGAGCATGGCCAGAAAGACAAGGGGAATGCTGCTCCTACTCAGCACTTGTGAGGTTGTGCCTGTGTCCAGTTTGGGGTTTTGAGATACATTTACAAACTGGAAAGAGCCCAGAGAAAGCCCATTTAGCTGGGGGCAGGAGCAGAGGAAATCCAAGGAGAGGGCAGTGGAACATGTTTGGTCAGCCTAGAGAAGAGAAGAGTATGGGGGAACATAATTGCAGCTTTCAGCTACAGAAAGAGAAGTTCACAGATCATAGAATGGTTTGGGTTGGAAGGGACTTTAAAGATCATCTAGTTCAAATCTCCCTGCCATGGGCAGGGACACCTCACACTCGACCAGGCCGCTCAAAGTCTCATCCAGCCTGGCCTTGAACACTTCCAGGGATGGAGCATTTACAACTTCCCTGGGCAACCTGTTCCAGTGCCTCACCACCCTCCCAGTAAACAATTTTTTCCTGCTGTCTGATCTAAACCTCTTTCAGTTTGAAACCATTACCCCGTGTCCTATCATTACACTCCCTGATAAAGAGTCCCTCCTCATCCTTCCTGTAGGCACCCTTTAGGTACTGGAAGTCTGCTATAAGGTCTCCTTGGAGCCACCTCTTCTCCAGGCTCAACAACCCCAACTCTCTCAGCCTGTCCTCATAGGATAGGTTCTCCAGCCCTCTAATCATCTTCGTGGTCCTCTGCTGGACCCGTTCCAACAGGTCCATGTCCTTTTTGTGCTGAGGATTCCAGAGCTGGACACAGTACTCCAAGCAGGGTCTCACCAGAGCAGAGTAGAGGGGGAGAATCATCTCCCTCAACCTGCTGGCCACGCTTCTTTTGATGCAACCCAGGATGCGGTTGGCTTTCTGGGCTGCAAGTGCACATTATTCTCATGAGGATGGAGACAAACTCTTCTCTGAGGTGCTCAGAAGAGGCAACAGTCACAACAAGTTGCAGCAAGACAAGCTGTAATAGGAAAAAATTTCAGACTGAGAGCAATTTAACACTGAAAGAGGTTGTCCAGGGTCATGGTGGAATCTCTGTCTTGGGATATTTTCAAAACGTGACTGGACAAGGCCATGAGTAACCTGATTTAGATCTAAAGTTATTCTCACTTTGGATTGGACTAGATAACCTCTGGAGGGTTCTTTCAACTTGTTTCTTTGACCCAAATTCATCTTTATGGGCACAGCAATCTCAGAAGGATAGAGATGGACTGTGGTCCCTCTGTCATGTCCAATGAAAGCACAAGAGCTGGTTACCTTCAAGAGATCGGGTGCAGCAGCAGCATGAAGCAACTCTTTTGGAGGATTAGCTGGGCTGGTGCACTTCCATATGTCCATTCTCTGCTGCAGTATCTGAAAAGCACTGAACATGATTGGAGTCTATTATGCACAGAGGAGGAAAGCCAGAACACCAAGGCAGTTTTCCCAGGAGACCTGTGTTCTTGTATCCTGCCGAATGTCACAACCTTTGTTCAATAAACTCACTGAATCTCTCTGGGAAGCCACAGTGAGATGATCTTCACATTTACACAGATTGCAGCCCAGTGAGGTCCAAGTCCTTTGGACAGCTTTATAAGATAAATATTTATTAATTTGAGTTACCATAATAGCGTAAGTGTTTACTGTCTGTGAGAATTGCTTCCTTTTGGTCTCCTCCCTGTAATTTTCTACAGCTGGAAGTTGTTCTTTCCTTCACATTGCCTGACTGCCCTCTGAACTCCCCCTCACCTCTCTCCATCCTTCCTGTGCAACTGGAAGACTCTAATCTCAGTTCACTTTTCCACCCTGCTACTACTTCATCCACTCCTTCCTCAGTACAGCCAGACGGGGAGAACACTCACTGTTTATGTGGATTTCACATGGCATCTGTCATTCCTATCATTCCTGTTCCCACCTTCTGCATTGTTTTGCGTTGTCTGTTTGGATGTTGTGTCAGACCAGGTGTTTGGATACTCATGGGAATGGGTGTGGTGAATAAAATTTATAGCTTATGGTAAAGGGAACTTCTTAACAGCACTCTGGGGTTAGGTGAGTGCAAACTCTGCAGGAATTCACAGGACACGGCAAGAATCCAGGAAGGAGTAAAAGTAGGGAGATTTATTTGTATTCCCAAACAAGCCGTCCTTTCGTTGAGTCTGAGCCCCTGCAGCCCCTCCTCTGGCTCATGGCAGCACCAAACAGCAGTGGTGCATGTTGGCTTGCAGAGGAGTGAAGAAAACTCCCCCTTCTGCAAGCTGCAGCGGGACAAACACTGACACATGAGGGTTTTCTCATCTTTCCCGTATTGTATGCTCCTCTAACACCCAATCAGATGTTACTATCTCTGAGGATTTTGTTATCATTTTTAAAGAAAAACAAACTATAGCTGATTACTCAACAACAAACTGGTGGAATTGCCTCCTTATTAGCCAAAAGATAAATCAAGCAGTTCTGTGAGTGCTGATTAGTGCAGCCTGCTGGATTAGAGCACCCCAGCTGTGTTTGGCATTGTCTCTTGGGGTATGCATGAGTTGCAATTGAAGCTTTCTGCATGATGGAGGCAGTCAGAAATTTTCTCTTTTTCAATTTTCCTGGTGTTCCATGAGGAGTGAGGTTATTTTGAGATGTGCCAAGGCACAACTACAGCATGTCCCTTTCCTCTTCCCACTTAGTTTCACAAAACTTGGAGAAAATTATTTGGTTTTTACAATTTTACCCTGTGGCCAAACCCAGGTAAGATCAGCTACCTCTTCAGGCACCACTGTAGGAGTGCATCTAGAGGTAAGTGCATGTGGTGTACACACACAGACACACAGAGAGGATGAGTACATAAACCTCATCTTCTTAGGAAATCTGGCCAAACAAATGAAAGCCAAGAGATGGAGCAGAGAGGTATATTCAGTAGTCAAACAGTTTTTCTGTTTGGGTTTTTTTGAATGAACAAATAGGTTTGGGACACTGCATTCTACTTGCTTTTGGGCAGCAGGACATTTTCAATACCCATGCCTTTACTCATTTTTACCTACCACTCTACAGCATATGTAGGTAGGTACTAAAGCTTGGGCATTCCCCATTTCAACTCCAGGTTTCCAGTGAAGATGATGAAATATAAATGCAATAATCTAAACTGCTTTATACAGCCCTTGAATGTAATCAATTGTAATTTGTGCCTATCAGTCTGTCACTTATTACAATTACAGCAACTTTTGAACCATAAACCTCTAAAAACACTCATCTTGTAGTTTTTGAAATAAATACAACAGGATGTTAATAAAGCCCAGGAAAAAAAAAAATCATGCTCCTAACTCCTACACATGTTCACAGTTGTATTTTTAGGTTATATATAATAGACAGCAATCTTTGTTTGGAAGCCAACACACACTTCCCCAGTGAACTGCAGGATACACATAAATAATCAGGGCTGGAAAAAGGTCATCGCAGGGCTAGAACTGGGGTTAGCAACAGCACCGTGCAAACCAATTGTTCAGAAAGCCTTAAGCAAAGCAAATCAAGCTACATGCGACACGACTGACTGTGCTGAAAGCTGAAAAGACTTAATCTTAGGGATGAACCAACCTTGAACCATATCGTTCAACAAATTTTATTAAGGACTGACAAGTAGTGAGGGAAGTTACACAGTAAAGCTATAGCTCAAGGGAGTAAGAGTGCAAAAACAAGATGAGGAGCATTTAACAAGGTCCAAGGACCACCAGCTGAGCTAGCAAGAATCAATTATTAAGAGCTTGGTCCCAAGGTCTCCTTATTGCTGCAGTAGAGAACATATTAATGGTACATACTGACTTGCAATTAGGTGTGCCTGAAAATGTTCCCCTTTTAACTTTTGCAATATAAAATTTAGTTAACAGCAAAAAAAAAAATATATATATTGCTAAACTGTGTCTGCTTCCCCTCAGAAAAAAAAATATGTATTTCATCAAGAGCTTCTTGTCTAAAAGCTAGATTTTTTTATCTGCAAATTGAGTTATTTTCATTTCAATGCTTTGGGGCATTGTCTTGTGGTCATGTCATGATGTCATCTGCTTCATTGGGCCAGAATCCCTAGACGGATTTACCTGCACTGCATCTTATGCCTAAGGACTCCCATTCTGCAGGCAAGACAGTCTCTACCCAAAAGTGGGAATTATCTCATGGAAGACATAAGTATTTCCACAATGAATGAACCCCTCACAGCAGCCCACAAACGGAGCACAGAGTATATAGCGTGCCAAGACTTGCTGCTTGTCAGGAGGAAAGGTGGCAGAGGAGAAAGCGGGAAATTCAGAGTTGTTACACACTTTGCAACCCAACTATATGCTTTAAACACAGCTTCATAACACTAATTAGGAAGCTAAGCCCCCTGATTTCCTGATAGGTTCCTAAATATCTTAGAAAATCCCTCAGGGAGCGCTGTAAAATGCAGGAACTCCACAACTGGACTGTAACTAAACAGACTGAGTTTTGAATCTCACTCCAATCTGTCCACAAAGTCTGCTTCCTATGAAATTTCTTCTGTACGTTCCATATCAAGGAAATATATTTGCTTGTTTGTTTTTCTTTTCTCTCAAAAGTTTCTCATAAACCAGATAAGGCATCTTGCTTTGAATTCGGAAGGCATTTAAATTAATACTGCATACTTAATCTTGCCTTAACATGCTTTTTGGTTTGTTTTTTTTCCTTTTTGTCTGGGAGTTATATTTGATGGGATGCAGCAGTTGTACAATCATACTGATTAACTGATGCTCACTGTTACAGGAATACTATGAAATTTAGTTAATTGAAGTTTGTAAAAATCTTTTCAGAGTCTTAAATGAAAGCTGTTTCTGTTTCAGTAAGAAATAGTTATTAGGAGTAGAAAATGGAACATCTGATTAAATGATATACAGAAAAACTCCAAAACAGAGGATCTATGTAAATCTTAGCTAGATGAGCATCCATTTGCAGCTCCTTTAATATAATTAGAGTGGTTGAATACCATGTGCTAAAGCCTGATCTCATTTACCTGAACTGCACTGATAGGAGCTGAGTTACTCCTGCTTTGCACCAACACAAACAAGACCAGAATCAAAGCCATGTTTGAGCCCTATGGGTATGCTTAGAATAAAAGGATGAAAAGAGAAGAGCTCCACACAAGACAAACCCACCAACCCAGGAGGATTCCTGGTTTGAACTACTTGTTATATGACAATTGCCAGTCTTCTGGCAAAACTGCGGCTTGGTATGTACAAATCCCTACAATCATGAAGAAAAACATTTCTCTTCCACAGAGGATATATAAAATCAGTATTTGGGGAGGGGTCAATGTCTATTAATGGTCAGAAAAAATGATCTGGTAAAAACGATTCCTCCTTCTTTATCAATCAGATCAATTTCCTGCATGCCTGAAACAAATCTGCTGATTTTACTGACAAAAGAGGCTTTTTTATTAGTTACCTGAAAGCTGGTTGTTCTTTTGAGCCAAATCTGAAGCGCAAAGTGAATCCTTTCTGACATCCCCAGCAGTGAAGCTTCACTTGCAGCCCACACAGCAGCTGCAGGAGCTGTGATGGAATTACAGCACAGCTGGACATGAAGAACATGATTGCACTTTAAAGTGCACTTGCAGCTTCTGAATAAAAATTTGATCCACACATGTCTGATGGAAAGGTGGCTAATAAATAGACATGTATGCCTGCGACATACTTTCAAATTATAACTTCAAATTATATTCAGTGCTATGCAAGACAGAATCTATTGAGGAGCTGTGAAGGACAGTAGGCTCAAATGGGGAATATTTGCAAGGACGTTACAGCCCACACAGGTCCAGCCGGTTCCTGGACTGTTGGTTGACACAGATCTCATCTTAGTATTTAATCTGCAATTTTCAAGTGAGTATTCGCTTAGTTCTTATCACCTGTAGCAACTACTTGCTTCACATTACAATATCACGTAGAGAGATCGAGACCTTGTACAGTTGTTCTTGCCTTACACTCCAGAACTCCATTTTGGGGCTGATACTACATTGCAAACTGCAAACATGTCCACAGTGGCTTGTACAGAAAGAGCACCAGAAGTCTGGGGCAAAGCCAAGTACTAAAGCCAGATCTGCAAATATCTGTTGAAGTATCCATATTACAAGGCCATTATTCTTATTCAAAGACTGACAAAACATTGAGACTGTATTTCAGAGGCTTGTCAACTGTTGTATAAGAGGATATCATACTGCCCTCTGCAATACATTTGTTCCCTCGATATCTGTATGTGAGAGAAAAGTATTTACTAATTCTGCACATTGCACCTGCAACACTGACTTACATTCCTCTGCCAGCAAAGTAACCAACCGGGGTGTAATTCTTAAACAAAAAGGGGATGCCAGGAGCAGAGACTGAGGGATCGGACTAAGACCACAGTAGGATTCCCTACTTGACATAGTTTTACTTTCTCTAAGTTAAAAGGAAATTGTTTTTCCTTTTATCTCTCAATTTTTCTGATTTTTTAATACACCAATTTAAGCTGTGGTGCATTAGACATTCAACTACAAACTCCTGAAACAGAGATGGAATAATCAGCACACAAGCTGAGCAGAATATCTGGGGCAGGAAATCCAGATTATTTCCCTTGGGTTAAAAGTACGGTTTCAATTCTTTCAGCATTGGAGTATTCTTGTTTGGGTTTTTTTTCCTAAAACTTCCCCAGATTGTCATTAGCTTCACTGAACTGCAAAAACAACTGAATATTCCTGAAATGACATACAAATGCCAGATATAGGGTCTATTCTCCTGCTTACACAAAGACCATGTTAGTCCTATTTGCCAAGGAATTATCCTATGAGTTAATATCCAGTTTATCATCAGCCAGTATCGTCTTTAGTTGTCATCAGTGTGTGTTCCTGGGACAATCTCTCCTCTAGTACCTTTGGCTTCTATTCCTTCTTGCATGATAAAGTTGTCTGTTTCCAACTTTTTGAGATCTGTATGTGTTGTTTCTGTTCCATACTTGGCATTTTCCCAGTCTTTGAGCTATGTGCAAACTTATTCATGATAATTTATTATTTTCTTTCAGAATATATGAAAAAACATGAACATAATGGGGCAGGAATTAATCCCCGCAGGAGCCCAAAACAAGCATCTTTGCCTGGTAATGATTTCTCACTTACAGTTATAACTTGAAACATAGTTTTCAAGCATAATAATTTTGTACCTTTCTCCTTTATTCATCAAAATGCCATTGAGTACTAAGCAAGATTCATTTCAGAAATCTATCAATCAGAATTGTAATCCTATTAAAAACAAAAATGATTTTGAGAGGATTTCTAGGCTGCCAATCCATGTTGACTACATTAATTACATTATTTCGCTTGTCTATTTGTTAATAGATGCACTTTAACAAAATAATCTGGTATTGAATTCAGGCATTAAGTAACCTAGATTTTTAAACACTGGAAAATGCTACTGAAATATACTTTTAAAATATTTTAAATCTTGTAGTCCTTTGAAACTTTCCTCGTACTTTAAGATACATCATTGTTAATGACTGAAAAAGCTCCTCAGCCTCATCTTTTTAAAATCCCAGATATATATCATGAGTTCATAAAACCCAAACTCAGTACCTCCTCTCTTTCACCATCTCCTAAATTAATAAGGAAAGAGAAAGTATTTTTCATTGTGACATGATACAAATTCATTAGCTTACTTTTTCACCGATAGGGACAAATATATTTTTTCTCTCCTGTACCACTTTTCTGTCATTAATAACTGTGCCGTCTCACCTACTAGTAGACCAACAATATTTTTTAGGATTCTTTTTGTCATATAAGTCAAAAATTTTCTTGCAGCCCTTAACTGTATGTGCCACTGATTTTTCCTTTTCTGATTTTTACCTCCCTCCTCAATGTTCTATAACTTTAAACATCTACTTTGTACTCATTGGTATCAGCTTCTTCTTTAGGAAAAATTACTGCTTTTAAAGCTGGGTAACTACTGTCATGTTCTTCTCTCTATCATGTGGGGGTTTTCTTTGTTAGTTTTTATGATACAGTCTTCTTTCTAAGCTATAGAAATGGCTTTTGGAGGATCTCATAGAGTTTTCTTAAATCCATCAGTTCTCTTCTTCACTAGCTGATTAGCTGCCCTTTTTACACATGAAGAATATGCATAAGTGCACATCACAGTGAGTATGGTTTTAGTCATTTAACATACACATATAAATGCTGTACTAAAATTTTATTCTTTTTCATACAATAAATGCAGCTGTCTCAATCACAACAACTTTTTAAAATCACTGATGTCATCATTGCCTCTTTCATTTTTAAAGTAAGATCTAATGTAAGATTTCCTTATGGTGGGTGCAATATCTTTTATGCTAGGAAGTGTCAATTTAATTTATTTATTTATAAATCCAAAGTTATTTTACTTTTATATTATGATATTTCCGACACATTACTCACACCAAAGTCTGCTAGGATAACACAATGTATTTTCCTTTATAAAAAGGTGATCATTAAGGACAATACTTTGGTCTTGTCTTACTACTAGAGTAGATGACAATTAAATTCTTTATCATGCTTTTCTCTTTTAAGACCCTGACCAGCAAACACCTAAGGTCACTAGCTTCAAATCGTCAGTCATTTGGAGACATTTATACCTTCTTTTCCTTTGACTTACAACACTAATCCTTAGGGTTTTTTGCTTAACTCATCCTTCCTTGGTTTTAGCACTAAATTTTAAGACTCTCCATCATGCTAATTTACATCTCATGTGTATAATGACATGGCAAATATCTGAAGTGTGTTGCTTCTCAGCATATAAGGTGGGACAACATTGCACAAACACCCCCTCTTGTTTGTTCAGTACATTTCTCCTCACCATCTTTGGTCTCCTGCTATGTATGATGGTACCCACTTCTCCTGCCTGGGGTGATTAACAACTGACTACTTTCATCCTGGTTTTCACTTTCTTTGGTTCCCCAGCAGCCAGGTCCCTTCTTCATCGATCTGGAGAAGTGCTGCCACTCACAGTAAGCTCTTCAAGAACTCAACCTTCTCTGATATACTGCAATACATTACTTTTCATTTCATTTCCCTGATCTTTATCTACTAGACCCGTACACTGCTCTATTTGAACCAAGGTGGCAGCAGAAAAGGGACAGATTTGTATCTTATTCCCTTCTAATTTGCCACAGTGCTCATGCTTGCCACTTTGCTCTTTGTGGAGTTCTGATTTAGTGAAGCCAATTTTTATCAGCACAAATAGTAAGAGAAGTCCAAGCATCTGCCTTACATATCTTGCTTACTGTTTACAACAATCTTGCTTTGTATCTAAAATGTGATATAATGTGGCTCTGATTGCACTTGCACAGCTGTAAATCTATTTGCCTAAATGGAGTTATTCCTGACATTACACAAATGTCAGAGCAGTAAGCCCCATAATTTCATACCGTAGCAACTCACTTCAGCTAAAATAGGGGTTTATTATTATTTTGTAAAAATACGATGCTTTCATTCTGACCTAGATAAGAATCTCTTTCCGCTCCCTGCTTAAGACAACTATGAAAATGAGATTGTAAATCTCCCATGGAGAAGAGACTTGGACAAATCAATAATTTATTTTATGATTTTGAGAGACTTTCACCTTGAGGAAGTGCCAGCCCTATCTTAATTCTGTAGATCTTGTTTGAAAATGTTTTCCATTACTAATCGGGAGAACAATTTTTTTTTCTTATTATTTATACAAGGCTCCTTTGATTTCCAGTGTGTGACACTTCAGAATGAAAATGGTGTCTGCATTAATTAAAAACAAAGATGAGGATTCTTACTTTCCTCCCCGCTCACTTAAAACCCACATAAAACTCTGGCAGGCAACACTCAGCATGCAGTGCTCTATTTCCAACCATGAACCCCTTTTATAGATTTCTGTCATTTTAGCTGCTTCTGGCTAAAATCACTGTTTATAACGGTGAATTGGAAAGAAAAGTGAGCAGACGTTTAAGAGCAAAATTGTGGATAAGTTCATGTGGCAACTAAATAAGCCTCCTACAAATCTCAGCCAGAGAGTATGTCAGTCATACAGCTCCTAAGCAAGACCGTGACAGTGTGAGGTTCATGTTCAGTTCTTTGCAGGAGAAAAACTTATGAGTTTACGCCCAACCATCTTTCTTTTGTCTACCAGAGCTTTGTCAAGTGCAGACTGCCATGTCAACAACTCAATTCACCAAATCTCCAGCTGTTTCAGGAAATCTTCATTATAACTTGTAGCAGCATGTTCGAACCGCTTGCTTGCTTCCTTCCACAGATTATTAATGGTCACCCATTCTTCCCCATTGCACCGTAAGTCGAAACCACTCACTTAAAGTGAGGTATCACGCCTTGGTATACCCACATAAAGTACATATACAAGAGTTCCTGGAATGGCATAACCAACAGCAGAGCTGAGACAAGTCTCCTGGTGGAAGTTCCACATTTCCCTCTCAGCCACTGTAGGCAGCTCTGACATTTCTGAACCCTACCTAGAGACAGCAGATGACCTTCAGGCCTTCTGGAAGTTGTAGAACTTGTATCTGACTGCTGTATGACAAGTAAAATTATTCTCTCACTTCTTTATAGCAAACTAAATCTAAGATGTGACAAAGGGCTAAAGAAATCTGGCAGAATAGGAAATACGGAAAAAAAGAAATTGAGAGAAGAGTCTTTTGGGCTCGGATTTTCAGGGTTAGCACTGACTTTCAGCTCCAGTGGATTTAGCCTTTGTTTAAAATGAAGCATTATGCTGCATAATTTTTACAGTTTTGTGGGATTAAATTACTTGTTTTGTGCAGACATTTGCCTATCCATCCAAACAGCCTTTCTCCCTATTCACTGTTACCACCGTGGAAAAAAAAACTTATGATCTACATGACACTGGAAATATTCATCTATTTTGGTTCACAATCTGAAGGAATAAGCCCGTGCTTTATTAAAAGTGAAAGAAAAAAAAAAAAAAAGTCAAACCACCACCTCGTTTAACTTTCCCAAACTTCCCAGGTCTTGATAAAGCTTTATGTTGCAGTCTTACATTCCTAACATAACAGGAGATCACATCAAGCAGGGCACAAATCTAAAACAAACTTCAGAAACACAACTTTTCATCAAAACAGAAAGCATGTTTTATTTAAATATTCTCTTTTTCACACAGAATTAAAAGCAACATAAGTAACAAATGAACAGATAGGATGACAGCGACCTTCATGGTCCCTGGTCAATTTAAGATTATTTAACCCTTATATCAAGGTGAAAAAAATAACTATTGGGCTTTTTAATAACACCAAAAATTGATCAAAAGTCCTAGTACATATCAAGAATTATCCTGGGAAAGGAAATCCTATAACCTCTAAAGATTCAGAGGTAATACACTGGGAACTACATAGCGCTGACTCCCTCCGAACTCCTGGTTTCCCTTAATCTCTCCTCTTTCTCATATTAGATTTTTTGCTTTTTCCTTGCCTCCCCTCACCCCTACAAAGCAGCTCGGATATCCACATATTTACACAGCATTCACCGCAACAACTCTGTAACTAAGACAAACTGATGAATATGTAACATGATCTCAAAAAACGCACGTGAATTATGCAAAGACATCTACTTAATGAGTACTTTCATTTTGTCCTTTTATTGCATTGAGGGGTCAGTTTATCTAACAAAAAGCATCAGAATAAATCACTTGTATTCTGAAACCTATACAATTCATCTGGCTAAACAAGGAGAATTATTTGAAATTAATCAAAGGACTGGAATTCTTCTACCATAGGATGGGATGTGCCATTTAAAATGTCAGGGCATCCAGGATATTTTGGTGCACCATCAGAGATCTTAAAAATGTGACATGAGAAGTGAGCTTCCATCTTATCAGTCAGCAACCAGAAACTTTTTTTTAAATCTTCATTGCTTTTGGAAGATTGTCATAACAATTATTCATTTTGATTTCTGGAACTGCAGGGATGATGTGACTATTTTGCAGAATGTAAAAAGAAAAACTGTGTCATCATTTATCATGCCTTTGTTATTTCACCTACCTGCTCATTATCATAAAAGTGATTTTTGTGCAGACACTTTAAGGGTGACAGAGATGGGCTTTTATTTGTGCAGTGGCTCATGATGAGTATTCATATAGTAAAATACATGTATATTAGAAATAGTGATTCAGAAACTTCACAGATTACTGCCTTTGGGTATTGCTTATGAAGTGCAACCATTAACTTAAAAAAAAAAAACAACAACCAAGAAGTAACGCTATCCAATGCCAGTCAGTCTGGCAAAATGGACAATACCATGTAAGTTGAGCAGATATCTCAAAACTTCAGCATTTCCAAACATTAGGTTTTCAAAGAGAAAAACTCATACTAAAATCTGATATAAATTACATTTGCATGAAAGTCTTCAAATGATTTTGAATTGACACATTCCTAATAATTCCCAAACATGTTTGTTTGGAAACAATTAAACAAAACTGGTTTGAAAAAATAATCTGTTGATGCATTTTCTCCACCTCTTCCAACTAATAATTCAACTCCAGAAGTTTCACTGCTGTTTTTATAATGTATGCTTTTTTTTTTTTTCACCTGGGTCATTTCTTACTCATGTGAAAGTTCTATCTTACTTTTTGCCTTCATCAGTTTGAAAACTTTAGAGAAATCATTAATATTAAGAAGAATGCAAAAGACGATAGTTTTCTTATCTTGTCTTTGTTTCTCTTTTCCTCTGGGCCACATAAGGATGTTCAAGTCAGCAGAGACAGCGTTGCTCTTTAAAAAAACTGCTGATTTAATATTTAGTAGGTGATGGATTCCACCTCAACAATCAGACTCGGGAATAAAAATAGTCTGAATCCCACTCAGTGCCATGCACAAATCCATAGATAGAAACCCAAAGTAGTGTACAGCACAACATTTCCTGCTCAGTGAGCCAGAGACAAGATGCTGTGATTCCCTATATATACACATATATTCCGAGCTGATGCCTGTCAAACCAGCCCCTGGTTAAGTGGCAAGCATAATATAGCTCCTTTCCCTAGAGGTAACTGTCCTCATTACTGAAGCGAATGAACCCCTAGGTATATAATAGAATCTTCTTTAAAATATTCATCATATGACAGCTGATATTTCAGCCATATTTGGCTGGAATGCTACATTTTGGGGAATTTAGGACTCCATAGTCAATTAACCCAATATTTTGCTCACCATCTAATTTTTTTTTTGTCATAAATCATTAAACATTTATGTCAGTGTGTAACTTGCTCCTCTCCTATTCAGGGCTGATCAAGACATGCAGACAAGGGTTTCTCTACTGCAGCAATGTCCATTAAAACATCTGGGCTAGCAAGGCTGAAACTTTCCACTTGTACTCAGCCAGAAAACACCAGCTTCTCCAAGGTGAGTCACATCATCCAGCATGGTTCTGTTCCCTTCACACTTCTCAGAATCAACACTGCAGGCTGTGAAAACCTCCCGCTGCCAGCAGCTCTCAGGAAGACCATGGGCAGGCAGCGGGAAATGAAACAGGGGCCAGAATACTTCATCAGAAATAAAAACAAAGAAGCTATGTAGGGAGAGAAAGAGAGACAAATACAGCGGTGGGTTATTCAGCCCGAATGTTTCCATCCTCAAACGCCAAACAATCCTTTTCCTTCTGCTTCTCTATTCTTACTTGTTTCTTTCTTTAAAAAATACTACCATTTTCCCTGCCTTCTCTTCCCATTTGTTTCCCTACTGTGCTCTTAATTACAGCCACAAACTTCAATAGGTCCCATTCCACCTGCCCTCCCACTGCGTCCCCCTCCTAGCACAAGTACCTGCTGCCTCTTCAGTTTAACCTTTTGCAACCCTTCCTAGCCCTGGTTTCACGCATGGCACCTAAGGCAAGTACACAAATAACCCCCGCCGGTGCAGAGGGAGGATGTCCCCGACTCGCAAGGCTACGCAGGAAGTTTGCACAGCACTTGCTCACACTCTGCAAGCCTTCCTGACACCAACACAGCACTCCAGGGCCCCACTATTATATTTAAGTGATTTCTAATGTGATTAGGGCTGCCTCTCCATTCCCACATGCCACTAAAAACACCGGTGGCAAAAAATTCATCCTTACTGTCATCAGGACTTGTTTGTCATCGGAATCCCTCTTTAGTTTTAGTCATTTGCTTAGTCTAAATCTACTGATCTCATTATGCTCATCTAATTAAAATCATTTGCTGACGAATATTGTCAGTAATGTTACAGTTGACTAAATTAACACTGGCTTAGCCCTAGCGTTTTTATCAGCTTAACTATGCGGCACTGATTGATGAGCATTTAAAAGCAGGAATTCCTTTCTTCAGGTCAAAGGCATAAAAGGAAAAGCTGGAGATCTGAATGCGATACATCAACAAGTATTACCAAGGAAAGTCTGATATAATTGTGCAGAAGGCAAACGAAACACACCTCTCCACAACTTCCCCGCAAGCTAGGTCATAACAACAAAGATGCATTTGGCCCAGCCTGTTCAAACAGCAGGAGCAGAGCTTAATATCTTGCTCTAAACTTGCTGTTATAAGCAGCTTATCTTGTTGTCTGATTCTTATTTACTTTTTTGGCATAAATTGAATGTTTCTAGACCACAAGTATTCCTACTGACAAAAATTAATTGCAATATTCATCCCTGTATATGTCTAAATGATAGGGATGCTGGAGTGTTTTACTGTGAAAACACATCCAATTTTAATGAAGTTCAAAAGAAGAAATGTTTATTTATGGATTAAAGTACACAAAGATCTGCTGCTCACACTTTCAGAAATACTGACAGCTTTTTCTTTTCTTTTTTTTTTTTTTAAGAGAGAAAGAAATAGAGAGTGCACGGGAAGGAAAGACTTCACATCTTGTGCATGGTTGTGGTGAGGGGATCAACGTTCCCAGCAGACAGGCAGAAAGCTCCTGGGTCTTTTGACACCAGTTGAGACTAGATGATATACAACTGAAGTCTGACGACAAAGTTGCCTTTAAGAGGTTGCCTCTGGTGAAAGGGCGGAGATGTTGTGCTGGTAGCCCATCACAGCTGCAGGGGGATGTCTCAACATGTCTTGAGAAAGACTGCATATTTCTCTGTTAGGGGCTCAGCATTGCTAGTGTTCACATTCAGTGACATCGTTTTAACACTCCTAAAGTTATTCCACAGAAGAGAGGTGGAATCCAAATTAGAAGAATATCCTGAAGAAATTTATTTTCTATTTAGTAGTTTCTTAAGAGAAAAGAGCATAAGTACATATCTAAAATCAGACCTCTACTGAAGACCTAAACAAAAAGAACCTTATGAGATGAAGTGAAGGCGTCAGAGTGACATGTAAATATAACAGAACTATGAAAAGAAGAAGAGAGAAGAAAAACTCAGCTCTTGGATAAAAGTCCAAGAACGCTTTTCCCCACTTTAGGAAGTTTCAGCCACCCCCTATTGAATGAAAGCTGCTGCCAGTGGTCTTCAGAACAATCCACTAACCGATGGTGTGCAAAAACAATAGTAGGGGGAATATCAGACTCCCTGAAGTACAGATTCAGCCTGCTTGGATGTTGGGAAAGAAAATGCTAACACCACGAGAAAACTGTGGCTGTGCATGGCCTTGACAGTACTCCAGTGGATCAACAAGAACCCAGGTTTGCACAGGCTCCAGCAAGTTAACTAGTGCAAGAAATCCTGACTGCTTTTTTTTTAAAAAAAAAAAAAAAGAAAAGCCTTTCTTGGATTTCTCTCTTCAGGCTGTCTGTCTGGTTATTTCATTTCTGGGAGGGGCATAAAGGGGAAAAAGAAAGTATGACAGGCAGGTAATCCTTACTGCTCTGAGAATCATTGCTACCACTGACCTGCTGCCAGACCATCCAAAGACAAGAAAAGACACAGTCTGCTGCCATTGTTACAGTCCTCTATGGGTTCAGCCACAGGAAAACAGTACGTCCAGAGCTAGTCTTTAGCTCACACTACATGGACAGAGAAAGAAAGTTAAAAAAAAAAACCAAAAGAAAAAAAAAAAAGAGAGAGAAAAATCATTTTTGCTAAGCCAGCTATCAGCATGCTGCTGCAATACTCTGCCTCAGGCCACGCAGCCTCAGCTGCACCATCTGCCCTGGAAAAACTCCAGAGAGGAAGGAGCAGCTGAGAGTGAACCAAGCCGAGGATCCAGTATAACTATGACTGCTCTGTGCTAGGAGTTCACCTGAAACTTCACCTCCCCAGATCCTATTACTTGTTCTCAGACACCTACTTTGTTAAACTGTTATTTTTGATGTGTCCTCCTCTACTCAGCTGTCTTAATTTACTTATTTCCCTGTAAGTACGGGTTTCACATGCTTTTCCAGTGTGTAACCTTCTCCCCGAACTCACAAGGGACAGCATTCTGGGTAGCTGGCACAGTGAAATGCCGCTCACAATGGAGGTATTCGGCACCAGGAATTAAACACAAGATGAGATTTTTGTAAGAGCAGTAAAAATCCCTCCAAAGTCTTGGTGACATCAATTATCGGAGACAGAGGTAAAATGTTTTTTCCTATGCTCAGCAGCAAAATTCCCATTTACTTCAACACTGCAGGACATGTCCCTGTGTGCTGAAGCAAATCATCTGTATGTGAATGCAGACAGGAAGAAGTGGCCTCCAGCAAAGCAATTTTTTTATCTTTTGGTTCTGAGGAGTAATAGTAAAAAATTCTGTATCTCAGTGAAGTCACACACAAAGAGATGTAACGTCCTGGATCACACTCTTTTGTTTTCCTTTCCTTGACATCTTACCATGCTTCGCATTTTGTTTATACGTTTCCTCTTTATTCTTGACATGCAAAAGTGACTGACTTCATATGAGGCCACAATGCAAAGACATCTGTGCTTTCCAAGGGTCGACAGTGTGTGCTAAGGAACAAAATCCAATGGTCTCCTGCGGGGAAGAAACAAGAAGGCGGTATGAACCTTCCGCAGACACAGGTATGAGGACTTCCATTTCAGCTATCAGGGATCAGATCAGGGATATTTAGGTTGTAAAGTGC
Source organism: Rhinoptilus africanus (assembly GCA_013400135.1). Classification (NCBI taxonomy): domain Eukaryota; kingdom Metazoa; phylum Chordata; class Aves; order Charadriiformes; family Glareolidae; genus Rhinoptilus; species Rhinoptilus africanus. Next base: position 108,600 of record VXBO01010024.1, read on the forward strand.
AGGTCTACAAATTCAGCTAGAGAAAATGACTGTCTTGCTGGCAGTGCAACAAGACACACACCCTTTGCAATTCTTGTTCACAGGAGAGAAAGAATAAGAAAGAGCAACTCGTGAGCTGTGCTGCCTCAGGCTGCAGAGCAGAGGAGCAGGGGCTGTGCCCCGGTTCCACGCCTGTCCACCCGGAGTCCTTTATGCTGACTGCGGAGGCAGCGCTTCTCATGGGGCATCTCCACATCAGGCCAGAAGACACTCCTGGCAGTCCAGAGACTGCTCTAAAAACCCTCTGTGCTCCCATATGCAGGTCCATGGGACAGGGATGGCTCCCTCATACTGACGTCTGAGAGTATTCGATGACTGAAATAATTTGCCACTGTCTTCATGACATCAATGTCAAATCCTATACTGCCTGTAGCGGGAGCAGGGAACCTTGTACGGCATCAGATGAGCTGCTGAATGGAAAATGCACATTACCTGGAAACTCTCTTCAAAACTCATTTTAAAGGGATATCTTGGAAAAATCTGCCATCATTTCAATCTTTACAGATGGATTAAAAAAGACACCTGCAAATAATTTAGAAAGCTGCCTAGTTTTTTTCACATGCATACAAATGATTTTCTGCTTATGCTTTTCAGTACCTGAATCTTGATTATTTCCACTGGTCTTACTGTTCTGCGGGAAAGCACTGCTGCTCTGCTGCTAGCTCCTCACATCCCCGAGGTAAGGGCAGGACCTGTTCTTACTTGTTGAAAATGACTCTGTTGTCTCAGAGCACAGGGCAGAGTTTAATGATCAGAGAAGTACATATCACACAGGCAATTGTGAACAGCTCAGTGCTTAGGATTTTGAAGGAGGTTTATGTCTATAACATAGTTATGTGGAATGTTTTCTGTCTATAACATAGTTATGTGGAATGTTTTCTGAAGTATTCACATGTATATTTGAATCCATCCTTGGGGCTTGGATGTACAGCAGAGGGATTACAAAATCTGACTTGCAACTGTTTTATTATCACTGCTTTCTGCTGTCAAAGCCATTTCCTTTGATATCTCTGATATAATCCCCTCATCACTTCCGGGAATACGAAGTGATACCCAGCAGATTAGCAAAGGGTAGAGGTGTTCAGAAACTACTAGAGAGGAAGTCAAATTTCCTAGGCCAGAGAAGAAATTAAGGAGAGGTGAAGGAATGAGCAAAACTGCCCTCTTCACTCAGTGCAGTGGGTCCGTGTCTGCGTGTGTGCATCTCTCCCCTGCACTCATGTTCACTTCTCAGCCTGAAGCCACCATTATCCCCTTTCTGCTCAAGGAGAGGCACGTGTGGCTGCACAGACCTCTGTCAATGGGCACCAAACAGGCTCTGACACTCAAGACAGGGAGCTGTAGAAAAAAAGAAGGAAAAATACAAGTACAGTAACACTCTCTGGGGACAGGACAGGTCAGAAGAGTGGTCATGGGATTGAAGTAAACCATTTGTTGCAGTCCACACCCAGGGAGCAGCGACCAGTGCTGTATTGCCACCACACTGGCACCAACTGGGACTGTTTTGGCTGTATGATAAAGCAGAAGAGAGAACCAGGCAGGGAGACTTCATTTCTATTCCCCAAAGGAAGAGGACCAGGACACATTAGGAGGACAGAAAGAAAAGGCTACCTGTCATGACTCCGTCTTTACTGTAAAGTGGAGGGGCTTACAAGGCTATCACATTCCATAAACACGTTTAGACGGAGAAGGTTAGCTGGGTGGCACATTTTGCCAGCTGTGCGACCTATGTATATTCCATTGTATTTTCCACAAGTGTAAATGTGCAAAAGGCAAACTTCTGCCCATCCGAACAAAGACAGTACAACAGAGATGTCTTGTGATACTGCAGGATACCCCTCAGCAAATCCTATGGCAGGAAGTTCAGAGGCAGTGAGGAGGACACCCCTGCTCCCAGCACGCTTGCTTTCCTCTCCTGTGGTCAAACCAGAGCACTGCAGACTGTGTCTATGCTAAGATGTCTTTCCATGCATGGAAAAAACATTGCAAAGGAATCTTTTAAGACAACAGTCTCACTTACCATTGCAGTTAGAAGCTCAACGAAGATAGTCTTCACAAATCTAGTGAATAGCTCTGGAAGCAATCCAAAAGATAATGTTGGGAAGCAAATTACATCACTGACAATAAATTAGGTTCCTACATCCAAATTTTAAACTATGTAACTGTTCCAAATTTTGTGGCTATTTCCATCTGTAACAGCCAAGAAAGATGAAGGGACTCTGGACAGAAATTGATAATAGTTGCTTTACAGACTGTATCTGAAACTCCCATTTCCCACATTTACATCCTTACCATGGAGATTCACAGTCCCAAATGCTTCCATGAAATTACTGACCAAAACAATGCAGTTAGTACAAGCAGTGAAACAAACTCTATACAAGTTTTGATACAATACAAAAAATAGGGCAATTGTTAATACATACCCAATGCTTTTTAACTTATCTAGTCATTTTAACTATACAGCATTAGTCAACTGCCTGTGTTTGAAAAATAATACTGCCCATGACACAAAAGGTTGTATCTAGATTATGGCAGGCACTGAAATTTGTGATCCAGGTTTCAAAGTTCTTGCAGGTGGAGATCAATGGGATCAGCCAGACACAGCAAGAATGTGCACAGAATACAATCACAGGAGCAGTAACCATTCCTCATTTTAGATGACCTTTTTAGATGACTAGGATCTACTTGTTTTAAGGACCAACATTATTCTACTTTAGGAACAAACTATTCTTTTCCCAAATGGCAGTAATTTGTAACAACTATTTGTCACCTTTTTAAGAGCTGTCCATTCAAAGGCATGTTCCAGAGACTCACATTAATCGTATGAAAAAATATGTGCTGTAATAAGCTCTGACACATTGCAAATGCACTGAATGCTTGACATTTTTATGATTATGCTAATATTGTGACATTTGATGTGCTTGTTTTTGAAAAAACATAGTGCAATTAAGTTCTCAGAAAGAAAAACAGAAAGAAACAAATCAATCACTGAGATGGCACGAAGAATGAAAACTGCTTCTACCAGCTTTGGAAACAAATGCCTGCTAGTCAATGGCAAACAACACGTTTGAACTAGATATTTCAGGAGGCTTGTCAGTTTTACTCTGAAAGCAAAGAGCACTGATAGAGTGACTTTCAAAATTTTTAGCACAAGCATTGGCTTGACTTTCACCTGTTCCCTCTACCTTTGAAGTATACTCACATAACTATGGATAACCCAGTTAGGTCATGGAACTTTGCTTTACATTCATCCTTATTTAAAATGTATTGCCTGCTTCAGTTATACCCCAAAGTAGAGTATGAGAGGAGTAAGATTTATAAATACCAATGTAAATAATTTTATAATTCCTCTCCCCACCTGCAGCCTAGAAGGTTAACAGGAAGAACCAGAGAACTGAATGAGGCGCTACTGGAACAGCACAGTGCTTGATGGCAAGAAACTTAAACGGATTGGTGCTGTGAGTCAAGAAAAAACACAGAAGAGCACCTTTGGCAAAGGATTCAGAGAACAGGCAATCGGAAAAGTACCTGAGGGAGTTAGAGTGAGAAATCCTCAAATGCCTGGAGAACACGCTATTCACCTCATGAAGTACTCTAACATCAAAGTGTGGATGGGGAGCTCTGCAGAGCTCTAGCAGAATCTTCAGAAGAGAAATAGGTGACAGTTTCTGATAAACACATCACAAAAAAAACCACTTCTAGCTCAGAGGTGCCTAAAGTCCCACCAACATCTGATCCCACCAACAGTGCAGCAGACACTGTAGGAGAATGAAAGGGGGAACCAACTGCATTTTTTTGGTACGAAGTTACAGGAGACATAAGAAATGGCTACAGCTTGATTACAGCAATGCTAAGAAGAAAAATCCATCTCCCCTGCCAGACCCTTGAAAGCAGTACCTCACTCAAAATACGGAAGTAACTTAGCAGCAACTTTGGAAGCAAATTAAAAGAACATTCATAACCTCAGGGACTGTATACATTTAATCTCTTGTTAAAGACAAATACTAGCCAGAGTGAGTTTAATAATTCTAACTTGATGGAAACTTACTATTGATGAAATCAAGAATTAGTTTAATACCTAGTGATTCAATTCCTTACATAATACATAGTCAAGGCAACAATAACGAGCTTAGGAAACCGCAGAAAGTGACTAAAAAGGGTGTTTGATCAAAAAAATTGAACTCTCAGTCAACTATTGGTGAATCCTGAGTTAAACTCTGAAAATAAAGTTATAAAGAGGAAGAACCTAGAAAACTGTAGGAGAAGTTTCAGCTCTTTACCCTGAGACAGTGCAAGATAACAGATTTAAGTTAAAGAATTGGTCTGGAATTCAAGGGAGAAAATAAAAAGATTCTTCAAAATGAAAAGGAATGAACCAACATAACACAAAGCCTAAAAAATTATCCTTTCAGCACACTCAGAGACTCCTACAGCCTTTTCTGTTCCTAATAAAATGTGTACACCTAAACTTTGTTAATGTTCTCAATATTTGCTTTTTTTCAGATACATCCTCTCTGGGATTAATAATGTAGAGCCACTTGACCTACAGAAAGAGCTCCTTATATAATTGGCATGGTAACAGATGCAGCATGTCTTTAACAGAAATGACAATTAATGGGTACCTCTGCTGCCACCCCTCCAGAATGTACTTTCCTACACTGTAAAACTAAACCCAAAACTCCCCAGAACAAACATCCTTCTCTTGGGATGTTTTAACTTGAAACAGCTCAATGCCCTATATATTTCTTTCCTTGGGCTCAGTCCCTAACAAACATTTTCTGCTCTGCTCTCGCTGGATCCAAAGCCTTTGAGAAAGTTGACCTATTGGCCAGTGGCAGCCAAAAGGGAAGCAAAATCTGGAGGGAGATTGTGCTTCTTTCTACTGAACTCAGTTCTTTGAGTAGGTCTATGCCAATATGTAAGCCCAACTACAATCACACTGCTTACCTGCAGGTATGCACTTAGACAGAAATTTAATCCAAAATCTTAAGCTTTTAAAGATGGCAATTAGCTTTTTAGTATAGACCAGTATCTCAGCCACGTGTCCTGGAAACATTAAGACTGAACTAGACCAAACATAGTACAGCCTATTTTATCCACCTGGGATCAGCTAGTTCCAAGATGCGAATATCTGGGGGCATGGGGGGGACAGACACAGACACTTCATCTCACCTTACTTTAATCACCTAGAATGTAGATATCTATATCTGAACTAGTTAATTTAGACTTTTTTTGAAACTTAAAGAAGTAAGCATTTCAAGATGATTCATCTGACCTATTTTAGTTGATCTACGTTACAATGAGATGGATCACACCTTAAATTCTATTAAGTAGAATGACTCAGTTTCTCTCTGCCTTGGTAAATGGAGCACAACTACTGGCTCAGACATTTTGAATATACAGTAACCTTCTGCTGACAATGGAGACAAGACACATGCTTGTTACTAGAATCAGTATGTCTAATTTCTTCTTCTGCCAACACTCCACATATACCATACGCAGAAGGTGTGAATTCTCCATTTAGTTTTCCATCAGCAACATGGTTTTTGGTTTCCTCCCTCTTAGCTCCCTTGTATGATTTTTGTAATGCAGAGGAGTAAAAAGGAATATTCCTTTATTATTTTCCTCAACATTTGGGAATCCAAATCAGAAAAGGAAGTGTGTCTAAGGTATTCGCTAATGAATACCTGGGTGTCCCAGGTTCTACCAGACACAAAAAAGTGCCAAATTCTGAACCTTGGTTTGAATTAATTTCCTAGCCAAGCTCTACTAGTAGAAATAAAAGGAGATCTAATGCAGCAGAATATCAGTCTTTAAACCCACCGTGATCTGACGTGTTTTTTTTTAAACCCAAACCTGACTAACAAGGTTTTTTAAAAACCCAAACTCATTATAATTAAATGCAATTACAACCCCCACAGCTTTAAATCAAAGTTTACTCAGAATGAAGACAGCTTCTGCTAAATTAAATTATTTTTCCCTGTAGGTGGCATGGTAAAAGTTGAACTACATAAAGGAAGCATAGAAAAATGCCAAACAAGCAAGCTCACAGATACATATACACATTTTTCTTAATCCAATGGCATTGTAAACACTAATTAATGAAGTACTTATAATTATTACAATAAAGTCAAAGAACTAAAATTAAAAATAAGACCAATACTTTCCAAATTGCCCAAAACTTTGGCTACCTCTACTTTTGCATCACCAGGTGTGAAAAGCCAGTTCCCTCATTCCAAAGTGCTGAACTATCATGAACTAAGGACAGCTGGGATTACCTGGTATCTCCGAATAATTGATCCAGAATGCCACACCTTCTTCCAAATTTAGAAACTCCTTTTGAAAATATTCGCCAAAGTAGTTTCCTGTCACACTACACAGCTCCTCAAACTACTAACAAGGCAATCCTTAGACCATAAAGATCAAACCTCATTTCCATCGAACACAGGGGGAGTTCTGACACTAATCGCAATGAGGTAAAAATTAGCCTCTGGTGCAGAAATAAATGGGGGGTGGGTGTGTATATGAAGTTATTTTTTGCATTTCTTATAAGGAATCAGCCTTACCTTTGAGTCATTCTATAACAAATGCTATATCATTGCTCAGTTGTATGTAAATGGTGATTAGTGGTTCTGCAAATGTTTTGTTTGGGATTTGCATTTTCTCATCAAAGGATACTTCTCTGCCTTCATATGCTGTCAGCCTCTTTAGGATGAGACGGCTCAGCACAGAGGTGCCTCAACTATATCAGGAAGAGAAGAAAACGTATTAAACCATAAAAAACGTACAAGCTAAACACAGAGACTCTGAGTTCAGCCACATGGGCTCGGAAACAGAGGGAGCTGTGGCAGAATATTTTGGGTTGACTAAATACCATGCCCCAAAATTTAAGATATTGGCATTTCTTACAAAAGAAATCCCGGAGGCTGAGGCAGAATGAAAACCAGCAGGGAATTTTAGCTTCTACTCCAAATTTCTGGCTTTAAAATATTTTTACTTGAAAATATATTACAATTGAAACTTTGGAGATTCTGTATAGCTTAAAGAGCTGTCAAACGTGTGCTATAGACCCTCAGCCATGAGGGAGCAGTTGGTAATGGGGAAGGTTCATTAGACTGTGGACACCATCCATTTCAGAGCTGAGGTAGTCCTGGCTTTTAACAGGTTTCTCCTACCATGATCTCCCAGTATGGTCAAGGAGCTCCAAGCTGATTTGAGTTGTGAGGATCATGTCCGGCAGAACTTGCTATAGCGCTTCTTTTCTTAGATAGATCATGCAAACAGGGGTTGGTTGGTTCCTTTCCCCCTCCCCCACCTTTTTTTCGGGGGGGGGGAGGCAGGGGCAGGGCAGGGACACTAGTGTTAACCTTCCATCTTTTTGTTAAGATTAAAACTAAATCTAAGCAGTTCTGAATAAGTTCCACTTGTAATGCTTTTCAACCTCATAAAAGACGACAGAACAAACTGCTGCTGTTCTTTCAGCATGTCTAAAACTGTAAATCTGCAATAACCCATCACATCCTTTGTATAAGCATTTACTTAAACTACTTTTAAATATGCACTGTGTAACCACCATGGTCACAACAACAGTTTGAAATTAATGGGCCCTAACCACCATTAATTTTGAATGGATACCACTGTGAGCATTATGAATGTGAAACAGCCATTGCAGTTGAGGAAGCAGGTGTTCATACAGGATAGAAAGAGGACTGAGCCACAGATTCTGGCTATAGGATACTCCTGAGGTGAAAAAGTTCATTTAGAATCCATTGCTTATTTAGGTATGTAGTATAACTACAACAAGAACAATAACAATTTGAAAAATAGTGGTTTGCCCTTGTAGAAGCCAAGGCTTCAGTTCTGTGATTTATGATTACAAAAATCTTTGCAGAATCTAACAATTCAACAAGATCATTGATTGACTTTTTTCTCCAAAAGGATTGCTCTGAACTGATGACTCTAGAGGACGACATCCCATACACAAAACACAACATAAGGCAACAGCTGTGCTTCTTCCAACAGTCCTTAAAGACAGAGAACAAATGAACACACATTCAGAATCACAGAACGGTTGGGGCTGGAAGGGACCTCTGGAAGTCCTCAGTACAATCCCTCTGCTCAAGCAAGGCCACTTACAATCAGTTGCCCAGGACCACAGCCACTCAGCTTTTTAATATCTCCAAGGATGGAGACTCCCCAGTCTCTCTGGGCAACCCGTGCCAGTGCTTGGTTACCCCCAAGCGAAAAAGTATTTCCTGATGTTCAGAGGGAACCTCCTGTGTTTCAGTTGGTGCCCTGGGCACCACTGAAAAGGGCCTTTCTCTGCCCTCTTTGCACCCTCCCTTCAGGTATTTACAATACATTTACATTACATTACAATACATGTACAATGTATTACATACATTGATAAGATTACCCCTGAACCTTCTCATCTCTAGGCTAAAGAGTCCAAGCTTTCTCAGCCTTTCCTCACAGCAGAGATGTTCCAGTCCCTTAATCATCTTCACGGCCCTTCACTGTAACACTGGACTCTCTCCAGTATTTCCATGTCTCTGCTGTGCTGGGAAGGCCAGAATTGAACACAGCACTCCAGAAGCGGCCTCATTGGTGCTTAAGAAATGGGAAGGATCACCTCCCTTGAGCTACTGGCAATACTCCTAATGCAGCCCATGATACTGTTAGCCTTTGCTGCAAGGGCACACTGCCAGCTCATGATCAACTTGGCATCCACCAGGAGGCCCAGATCCTTTCCTGCAAAGCTTCTTTCCAGCCAGTTAGCCCCCAGCATATATTGGTGCATGGGGTTATTCCTCCCTTGGTGCAGGACCTGGTACATCCCCTTGCTGAACTTTGCAAAGTTCCTGGCCCATTTCTCCAGCCTGTCAATGTCCCTCTGGATGTATCAGAAGATAAACGTGCCCCTAAAGTATAAAACCTGGGACACCTTCCTCATCATTTCTTCCAGGATCTACAACTACAATGCCCCAGGACTGGTCTTCAGGATGAATTACCAGACCTCTCCTTGGAGGAAGTATGGGATACCCAGGTTCACCAGCTACACCCGCTCAGTTCTGTCTTCACTCCAACAGCACAAGGGATAGCTGCACTTTACAGATAACCTTTTAATTAGGCACATTACATTCCTCATTAGAATGTCACCTTTAAGGCACTGAAGTGAAAAAGGACTGTGCCTAGTTTTCTGGTCTATCAAAACAAGCCTCATAAAGACAGATTCTTTCTCAAATATTCCTGCATGGCTTTAAAGAGAAAATAAAAAAAAAAAAAACCCACCAAGATTTGAACAGGAAAAATAGAAGCAGATTCAGAGGAAGTGTGAGGAGCTTTTTCCTCTGTAAAAAGATTAGTGTCACAAGGTTCAAGTATTTAAAAATATTACATTTATTGCCTCATGGAAATTCACTATAAAAAAAATGTTATTCAAGGGAACTGATGAAAAACCTTGCCAAATAGTAACATAAAAAAATGAAAGCCTTTATTTTTGCTAGCAAACAAAAAAAAACCAAACGTGGCTTAATACTACTCTGAGGCTCACTCCACCTCTTATTTACAGCGTTTCATTAAATTCCATTAACTTAAGATCAAATCCTGAGGCATATTTAAATTTACTGACTTCAGGAATGATTCCAACAGCCCCAGACTAATGAGAGAATCGGGCTCTAAGAGCTGCTTGCATAAATACTGTCACACCTTTACATAGTAAATTTTTTTAAATTTTAACATTACTACATTAAAGTGGGAGCGCTCTTGCAGGCTGCATATTCCTCACTCATCACTGCCACTTTGTAAAGCATGTATTTAATAAGGCTGTGATCGAAATAAATTTTTTTATTTTTGCCTGGGTGTCATAGGCAAAGAGGTTTCGGACTACAGCGGTGTGAATGATTACAATACATCAGTCTGCAAACAGGGCTCCAAAAATAGAAAGACGACCGAATACTCAAATGGGAGTGGAACTTTACAGTGCCCCAAAGAGAAGCTTTTATGAACTCTAAAGGAGACACGATATCAAGACAAACTAAATTCATCCAAAATTTATTTAACAAGACTGGACTGATAGGATTTTTCTACGGTTTGCTTCACAGATGTTAATCATTAAACACATTTTAGATAATCATCTGATATTCATTTTACATGCAATAATATTTTTATTGAAGTTAACACAATTGTACATCTTAAGAATTGTTGAAAATCTTCACTTTGGAACAAAATTGTCTGCAAAGTAATGCCCTGAGTTGTGTGCTTTATGGGTTAGCTAATAATGTGAATACACATGAAGTGAACACATATCATTATGACATTATTCTGATGGCATACATACCCCCTGCTTTAATATGCATAGTAAATATTTTGCCTGGGTTTCTTTGTGAATATCACTGAATAATCATTCTGGAGAGGTTAAGAAAGGAAATATAGAGATTGTATGCTGCTGTTTTACAGTTATCTTCTTCTTTCCTGTTTTGAGAAAGAAATTTTTTAGACTAGAATTTTTTTCTGCTCCCCTAAGATCTTTCTCTTGACTTCAAGGAAACTCCTCCCAGAAAAATGACTTTGGCCCTAATCCTGGAAGCTGATCTGTGTCAATGGACATACACAATATCCCATTGAACTCAGTGGAGCTTAGTATGAATGTGAAGGTTTTGTGGATGCTGTATGAAGAGCAAAGTAAAATTCAAAGGTCTTCCAAGGTAAGGGCTATATCTACAGTGATTGACTGGTTAGTGTTTAGCTTCAAGTTATGCTAGCTTACTTTCCTAATGAAATGTAACAGGAATCCAATAAGCAATAAAAATATTTCAAATTCTCACAGATAATTTTCTGTACTGGATTTATATTCATTTCAGTGACTTTCTGGCAATTTTGTTTCTAAAAAGACTTCAGATGATCTTATGGAAGTAGGTATTTTTGTAAACCCTTTTCTCCAAACTACCCAATTTTAAGTTACACAAAAATAAACACTCCTAGTTAATCCCTTGCCAGAAAATTCTGGTTATTCTGGTGAATACTCTCATTAATCGGAACTGCAGTGAAGGTGAATTGCCTGTACCTGCCCAGAGATGATTCTTGACAAAATTGTAACCAAGTTCTAAAACCTCCCTGAGTAGAAATCTAATAAATCTATAGCCACAAAGATCTCAAGTTTATCCAAGACTTTAACAAGCTGCTTGTAATTTTTTCTGACTTACTGACGGAAAGGGAGTCAAGAGGAAAATTCCAATAAAACTGTATGTGAGCCAAAGGTTTGTTTATGTTTGTATGGATTAGCATTCACACGTTTCCTGTTACTAGACTTCCTATTAGTGATGTTTAACTTTAACCACATATCCCAGGTTAAGGAATAACTCCTAAAGTCAATTTCCTGATTAGGCTAAGAAAGGTCAAAGGTTAATTTTGCAGCCACATGGTTAAGCTACCAACAGCTACTGCATAGCCTTGTTTTAACATATAAAGTTACTACAAATATTAGCTAAAGGAGGTGGCACGCTCTGGTGACTACACGAAACTGTTGGGAAAAAATCGTCCCAGAAGTTTATTCACTCCAAGTGAAATTTACTCTGTTCGCATGCACACACAAAATACACATCAGCGCAGACATCTCTCAAATACGGTGAGGCCAACCTGGCAAATACAAACATGTACATCCTTTTAAACATGGCTGTGTGACCACTGCCAGAGCCCAGCTCTCATCCTAGAAACTTCCCACTGCGCATCCTATTATAGACAGTCTTCATACACTTGCTACAGACCTTCAAAAAGAAGAAAGGTTTAATGGTAATAAAAGAATCCACAAACTTAAATTTTGAATATTCCTAAACATGAAGTACAAGGTTTTCTGCTTCTGCAAAAATTCCTGCTGTACCAAATCAGCAGGAATTAATGGATCAGTATTTCTTCCACTTAAGTACTAAAGTGAACAATCCTCTGCCTAAACACCACAGAGGAAACAAGAAGTATCTGAAAATGCTTGTGGGGCTTCTGTCTAGAGGGATACTTCTTTTCAACAGTAAAATCAATTTTTGTTTTAATAGTGACACGAGTAACAACAGCATATTGACACATACCAAAAACAATGAGGAAATCTAGAGTTACATCTGATAATCCAGAGTCGTTCACACTGCACAGCATTCTCCTTCCCTGGTCAGGTTTTATTTACAAATTATTTCAGCACAGAAGATGAGAGTTAAATGAATGCGATCCCATGTACTGACTTTTTAAAATTTTTTTTTATTTTTAGAAATTTGACATTGGATTTAGTGAAGCTAGTCTTGGTATTTAGTTACCTCATTACAACCATTGTAGACTAAAATAGAGGGCTCACAAGTAACTAAGTGACTTAGGTCACAAGTCATAGTTTTAAAAGTGAAATGTGGTTAGACTCTTACTCATTGTTAATACATTGCTAACACAACCACAGCTCTTTTTGGGTGCATTCTCTGTTCCTGTCTCTCTCACATGACCATTTATATTTGCATCAGTGTGGCGGCATTTTACACTTGTTTTGCACAGTGAAGGCCTCTAGATAAGACGCAAGATAGCGGAGGCAATCAATCATCAGTCTTTACTCAGGATTTCCTGACCGCATGTGAACAATAACAATATCTACTTTTTTTTTTTAATCTAATGCATTTGAATATATATAGAAATAGAGAACATCTGTTTCTTACACTTAGATCTGGTTAAATTCCAGTCACAAGGAACTGGCTCATTTTGTGCATTTAGTCTGTTTGCAAGTAAGACATAATTTTTGTGAATCATTCAGTCATTTAGCATTCACTGCTTATAAAGAAAGCAAATATAAGAGGATGCACATGAGTTTTTCTTTCTTCACTTGTGGACTTAACATTTGGAATTCACTTTTCCAGCCACGTGACTGGTTCTACCGGTCGGACAGCACAGCTCCTCTGACTAGATTTCTTAAACTTTGTAAACAGACATAGCACTTGAAAAACATGTTCCACCATCCAGTAAAAACAATGACGATTACCTGCAGAACAGCAACTTTGGACAGCTAGGTCAGTCTCACGAAATTTGTAATATTTTAAGAATCTTACTTCATTCTTTTGTGCTGAGAGATATTTCTGTCTGGCTAAAGGTATCCATTTCAGGTTTTAAAAACCTCTATTTCTTCCCTAACATGCAGTGGAGTAGGGGAGTAGGAGGAAAGATATCAATCAGATTTATTGGCTGGATTTCTCTTGTCACATTCACACCAAGTCATCACCACAAATGCAGCTTTCCTGTCTGCCCAGGAGCTGACACATTACTGACCTCCTCCTCCTTCCTCTCCACGTCTCCCCTGATTTAGTTTAGCTTTGACGTTTTATCAGCTGATTTTGATTAGTTATCCCAAAACATGAAGCACTAGGATCATTTACATTTGACATTGTAAACTCTTTTGTAGAACATGTGACAATGTTTCAGCAGCCCAAGCTCCTCTGATGTAAATCCTCCTGTCCCAATATTTGACTACAGTGCAGATACAAATCTCCCGTACTCTCCAGTTGGGAGTACAGCAAGGTCTACTGCCAAGGAATCTCACTTTCTATGGTGCCTTTGCCCTCTTCTTTTCTCTCATTATTGGGAACGCCCAAACTGAGGCACCTTGGAAAATCGCTGCATTTTTCAGTCTTTTGTTTCCTTATAATACCTGCATACATACACCCAGCACATACAGAATTGTTGGATAGATGACTAAGATAAAAATGACTCAGATAAAAATGCCAGTCACTGGCAGCCAAACTTACTAATGTCCTGTGCCATGCGTCTCATAGGTATCCCCCAAGCAGGATAGCTGCCACTTGTTCTAATAGCTCTGATCTGGGAAGACAAAGAATGGGCATAAATATTTTGATCATAAAATTTCTAGTTTCTGTCACTACTTTCTTTTGGTAAGGGAAAGTTGAGAAACTAACACAATATTTTGCACTTGTCAACTCTATTGCTTTGAAATCCCAGACAAATGGCCACTGCTCATGAACAGTGGGTCTTTCCACCACACGGGCAGTGAAGTAGATTTTCTGTTTCTCTTCTGTGAGATGACATATTGCAAGCTTTTAACACAGATGGAAAAATTGCCAGTGTGGAGCACCTAAAGTATATAATCAGATCCTAGGGGACTTGGGTAATATGTTCTCCTGAGACAAAAGTTGTTCATCTCCTGTTTTCAAAGAAAGTGCCCTAACCATTAAATTAAAGCTTGATTGAAGTGCTCCAGTATGATATTGCTCTGCATCACAGAGCAATTCATGAACACCTACAGAAGGCGCCTAGAACCTGAGTCTGATTTTAGTTTCCTATTTGGAGATGAAGGGAGAAATCTGGCCTGTGGTTAGATATCACTATTCAAGATTTCCTAGAATATATAGTAGCTATATTCCTCATTAATCACTGTCTACTTCTGTCAAGATAATACCTCAGTAACTCCAATGAAGTTACAACACACAGCACAGTAGTACAGCTGATAGCAAAACTTGGCTCGATATCCTCAAACATAAATGGATATTTTATCTGTTTAGTGCATGCTGTCTCTCTTATTGAAACCGATACAGTGAAACAAAAGTCATCCTGAAGAGACCAAAAGAAACTTAAATATGTATTTTTTCAAAGCATATGAATATTTTATGATCTATGGTTTCCATAGTGCTTATTTACTTTGTTTCTTCAACATTTTGAGTTGTCAGAATAGGCATTAGACAGAGCAACAACAGAAAAAAGGAAAATAAGTTTGTAACAGAGTGCTTACATTTTTCCTTGGGACACAGACAGGAGGTTATACCCACTATCAACACATTGCAAATAACGTATTAATTGTTCTCTTGGCCCAAACTTAAACCAAGACTTTAAGAATCACAGAAAGTATAAAATATATAATTTGAAAATAATTCTGGTTGTATTAAGATGTAGAAAAGCCTCAATAAAATTAATCATAGAAGGAGAAGCCAAATCAGTAATATTTTGAAAAGAAAATAATGTGTTTTCAGTACAATCAGTTTATCAGATTAGCAAATTTCTTACCAATATCTACAACGAGTCACTTATTTGTGAAAATAGTTTCAGAAAAGGTTAAAGTTATCAGGGATTTTTTTAAAAATATCCATATTATTATAATTTCCTCCATTTATCATTCATTCTTCATCAGAATTAAATCCCCATTTGCACTTAGCACTTTGGTACTAGTTTTAAATGTCTCAAAATTTGCTTCTTCCTTTCAGGTAATGACAGAGTAGGAATAGCAAAGACTGGTTTGCTTGGGAGGTGCTCAACATTTTTGACTGTGTCTTTTCCAAACTCTGTGTTGTCTTCCAGTGAAAAGCAAACAGAAATATTTAAATTATTTCCTCCTAAGGCTCTACCTAAACTCTTCCTTCAGTCACACTCTCTGCTTTCAGTGAACCTCAACAACAAGGCAAACTGAAAGCTTTCTTTGTTATCCTGGTCTATGGCACCTGAATGGTGACAAACAAAACTCAGCTAATTCAGAGCTCTCAGGGAAAGAATTTCTTTCTCTGACTCCTCCTCAACACTCAACAAAGAAACACCAATTCTTTTTTTTCCTCTCAGTATTAACTAACAGCAGAGACAATAAAAATATCATCTCCCTGATGATATTTTACATACACTCAGCTTCCTCTTTTTTTTTTTTAATTTCTTCTGAGTCTCCATTTGATTTCCCGCAACTATTATTCATCTACATAAAGGCGTTACCTCTTATGGTATGAAGTGGTTTTACGTGGAATCCTTGTAATGCAGCAACTCATAACCATAATCTAGACAAAAATGTGTTATCTAAATTGTTGTGGTTTCAAAATTTACAAAACTGCATTTCCTAGAGCAATATAACTTCTCCTTTTACTACAACAACAAAGTAAACCCATTAGGAAGACTATGCATTTGAGCAACTAATTACACACTTAGTAATATTTTATAGTTTTCTAAAGACTTTAAAGTTCTTTCCAAACATTATGATTCAGATCCTACCACCATTCCTCACACAGACTAGGAAAATAAATGGAATTACTCCAGAAGCGAATTATATTTAGGTTCTGGGAAAATTTGGGTTCTGATTCTTTTTTTTTTTTCCTAACAATTCAGTGAAACAGTTTTGACTACATTTTGCAGAACAGGAACAGACATTAAGCAACTTCACTTAACAAAATACTAGAAAGCCAATGTTTCTTTCTTTTAAGAAAAACCTTTGACTCTAAATATCTCACAGAGGTGAAAAGTTCCAAAGGCACAAAAAGTGGTCAGCCACATAATCATTATGGAAAACCCCAGAGCAGGATCCTACCTCACATTTTATTTCTGTAAATCCTCCCCTTGCTGTGTTACTGCACCGTAAAAACATAAAGAACTAATAACTAACTATTGCTTAGATCATGTTTATTACATAACTGATGCCACAGTCATATCAAGAAGATACATAAATTATAAGAGTGTTATCATAATATTAAAAAATCTTAAACACTTCAAATGTACCACTGGCATGACAAAGACTTCAGCAGCTACTCACATCATATAGTTTGAACAAGCATCCTTTGTCAAACAAAATAATTAAAATTTAAGTTCAAAGGTAGAAAAAAACCACAAGGACAAATATAGGTTCCAATATCCCTGAGTTAGAATTCTTAAAATATTAGGCAAATACTAGTGATTTAAAGATGTTGTTTCAGAGAGTGTTAACTATTTACTAAATGTTTAATAAAGTCAGGTACAAACTAAAAAGCTCAATATGCATTTCTCAATTCTGCATAGAAATCCTCAGTTTGGTTGCTGGAACCATGTCAAATCAAATTTTTTCTAGGTTTGAAAAAAACTGCATATATTCATGGTTTCCAGAGACCAGTCAAGAGCTTGAAATATTGGTCTTGACTATCCAGTCAAGACCAATTCTTTCCACAGGAAAGTAATTCTCAGAGGAAATTATTTGTCACGCTACTTCCAATCTGAAGATCTAAATACAGTCTTTCCTCTAGCCTTTGGCACAACCCATAATAATTGGACCATAGGAGAGAGCAACAAAAAAGTGGATGCACAAGATGCCAAACATCACTACCAGCTCAATCATTTGCTTTCTCACCTTTCCCCTCCATCAGGAATAATCAGTAGCCGAATTATTAAATGACATGTCATATTCATTCACTGATGGCAGAGCAAGACAGAATGACATATTCTGCTGATCATTTATAGCTATTGGTTGTTATAAGGTATTAACTTGCAATACACAGCCCTGTTTGAATTTCAGATGAGCAGATGGCCAGATGGATTAGCCTATAAAATTAATATTCCAACCCATACACAGCAGGACTTTGTACAGGTACCGACTTCTTCAAAATCCATTAAGTCAGTTTAGTAGATTCTATTTTTCAGGCCTTGCTTAGCTTACTATTTCTTCCACAAATGCTGAAATCTGCCACAGCAAAAGGCAATTCTGGAATACTTCAGCATTTTGGTGCTGCAGCTTCCTTGAATATTTCTTTCATAGTGCCAGGAGAACATATTTACAGTGCACATCTAGGGAAAAGACCAAGATTCATTTATCTAGCTTACACGTAAGTATTTGTATACCCCTATTGTACAATGAGGTGTACAGTACATGGGAGCTATAGATATTAGGTGCCTACTTTTGGCAACAGGTTTTAGCAAACTATTGAAATTATTCTCCAATAATCTTCTCAGTGCTTTTCAGAATGATGCATGGCTTCCTGCTGTTTAGCCCCCAAACAACTGTACGTGTACCAATACCTAGCAAATGTCACCCATGGTTCCCAAATTGACTAGAACTGATGTGCTGAAAGAGGACGGAGCAACCTACTTGCTGGAGATGACAAGTTCCAGCTATGAAAAACTGCAGATTTGTCGTGTCAGCTGGACCTCTCAGAAAAGCTTACCTCAATTGCAATCAGTCTGCCTTGGCCTCTGACCCATTGCAGATGAACTTAGTGCAAGTCTTGAGGGAAACTGATGTATTTTAGAGCCACCAGCTTGATTACTATTGATTATCTACTTCCCTTGATGGTAATTTCCCTTTGACAGTAGCATTTCTGCCTGACTGCTTCTTCTGGGACTTGGTTTTTTTTCTCTTTTTCTTTATTTTTTCCCCATATTGGTTCCAAGAAATATATTTTGATTATTGTTTTGGGCAGAGTAAGGGAGGTAATAGAAGGGAAGAGGTCAGCTCTAATTGTGTCAGGAACGTATGAAAGAAATCCCTCACTGTTCCAGGGCAACTGAGAAGGCAACTCTACTTTTGAAAATCAGACTGTCTCATGAGGTAAGTTTTCCTTTCCAGTGTGATGAAGGGGAAAAAAAAGTCATTTAAAATAAATAATATATGAGACATTAGACTACTCCTATATAGTTATAATCTTGCTAGATCATGTCAGGACTGAAATGATTACTAAAGTTAAATAACTGTGTGGTAGAAAACTAAGTTTAGAGCTGACTCTCAAATATGATGACCCAGTTGAGTGGTTCAGTAACAATGACGTTGGGCCTCCAAGTGGCAGATGAGGCTTTTGTTTTATTTGTTTGACAGTAAATATCTGGCCCGTTGCTTAGCAGCCATACCCAGAAACAAAGGCGTTTCCAGACAAAATAAACTACATTACAGCAGGTAAATCTGTCACAGCAATTACCGAATGGAAATGAGAACTGAACCGATCATTGCAAAACAACCCAACACCTTTGTTTCCTGCAGATGTTCTAAGCACACAAATGGCAATTTGGGATTTCTTGATAGCAGTGTGAGAAGATTTCATATATTTTTTTTAAAAAAAAAGAGCATACTGATTTTGAAAAATGATATGCTGAAAGTCCTAGAAATGGAGATCAAAGTTTTCAAACTTCTGTCAGCTGCTAAATTCATATTTAAGTATGTTAAATAACTAGATTTCCTCTCAGAGACAATGGCTATTTACAACTGTTGACGAATTCCAGGGAATTTTCACGTGCCCTAGGAGCATTGCATTTATCTGGTACTGAAATACAAACAACAGAGCACCAAAGACTGAAAAGCTTTTGCGGATGTTTTAATAATTTGGCATTAATTCTGTCAAGCCTTATTTCTACCTTTGCTGCCATAAATGCATCCCCACGTCCCAACTCGGGTGTGACGCTTACCCTTGCACGCTTCGTTTTCATGCAAAAGTCTTCAGATTTTGCAGGACTCACCTCCTATACCGGAAAAAAAAAAGGAAATGCCAAAGCTACTCTTGCATGTCGCAGCTGTACAGCTTTAAGGCAGGTATTTCACCGAGAAAGCAGCACTTAGCCTCACTGAGCAAACAGAAAGGGCCAAATTCTGCTCTGGGTTACCCTGGGGCACTCCACCACAAGAAGGAATCTGCATGTGAATAACCGAGAGGAGAAATGTGTTTCCAGACACTTGAGCTTAAAGACTAAAAAAATGCTGGTGTGAATTCTGTCATCTTATATTTTCATTGAGAGTTTTTTGGAGGTGGGTTGTGTTGCAGGATGGGGGTGTTTTGCCCTCAGAGTTGATCCACAGGGCATTGTCATTATGTTGCTGTCTCACCTTTCAGTTGATAGACAGACTTCCTGCTGGAGAGACATTATTATTTAACCGGATCCACTCATTCTGCCACTGATTTGTTTTACTTTTGTTCCTGGCAAAGAACAGCAACTCTAGGTAATGTTTCTTTTCTCATTTGGCTAAGTCCTTCAGAACACTTTAGTAAATTAACCCCATGTAGTTCACTTAGTAAACATAGGATCTCCTGAAAGGATTTATAAATCTAAATTACTCCAGGATTTCCAGACAATCTTTGTTTTTCTTTCGTTTTGTCTGATACAAGCTTAAGAAAAGACTCAGGAAGCAAACATGAATGCTTGCTTCCTCATCAAATAGGAGCTGTAAGCACAGCATGAGCGAATCAAAGCAAAAAGGTAGGGTTTTAATAAACAATATAGAAGACGACATGTCAACTCTGTTTCTGGAGTAGAAGTATTATCAATGTATCTGCAATAGTCTGTTTTTAATTACATCAGTCTTTTCTAGCTAGGGTTACCCTTTAGCAATTGTAATCCCTATGGAAATTCATGTCTTCCATTTGACCACAACCAAATTCTCATTCATTAAATTTAAGCTGCATGTACATATATTTGTGTATATATGTATATTTATGATACACTCTGTACTGTACACCTCTGCTCAAAGAGAAGTTATAAGCTTCCTAAAAATTATTAAAGTTTTGTCATCTCATTAACACCAGGACGGACAATTATAATAGTCTCTTATGCTCATCTACAAATCTATTAAGAAAACATATTCAGCATAGCTGTGTTCAACGGAATAGTCTCCCTCCCACATTGCCAGAGTTTAGAAACTTCTATCAGACGGTAAAAAAGCTTTAAAATATTAGGTAGATGGCATTCATAAACCTTCCTTGAGGATCCAATCCCAGCTTATGTAGTAGATAACAAAAATATTCCAGTTAATTTAAACAAGCCTTGGGCTGAATTGTAGAGTGACCAGCTACTTACCACTAATTTCATACATATTTTCCTCTTTCTAACTACAGTTAGGAACACAGTTTGCTCAGTGGTGCCTGCATCCTACAGGAAAGATTTCTCTTACTAAGGTGAGCCAAATGGATCTCAGAGATAGGAAGGAATCTCAGTACAATTAAATCACGGAGTGATACAATTGGCTCTGCAGGATGCCAGAACATTCGGCACCTCATCCCCCCTGGCATGGTACGTGACACCACCACAGGAGTACCTGGTGGTTCCCCGGCAAAAAGGTATACAGTCGGGCTGGACTGCAACTCTTTTATAATCATTCATGTATTCTCATTTGCAAGCAAGTTAACATGACCGAGTCTTGTGAATACTTAGAAAAAATACGTCCACACATGCCGAATATTCCTGCACAGCCATTTTGAGTGGTTTTTGATTTAATTCCTCAATCGACAGTGGAGTCAGTTATCCTGTCAAGGAGAAGAAATAATCGTGTTTGTTCACAAGTAATTAACAGCAAGTTAACCGACAAAATAACTTGTGAATGATGCATAGATTAAAGTGTGTTTGTAAAATAAGCATTTGTGTAATTCAGATAATTGTGCAAAAATAAACCAGGACCCACTGTAAGACAGTAGGTGAACACAATAAAGTGCTGGGTAACCTGAACACGACAGCTCTGAATCCTTTTCACTGACTGTATTCAGGCTGGAGAGCTGGAGACCCAACAACTGATTTTTTCGCAAGGGAAACGCAGAAATCTGCAAAATAAACTGAACTGGAACTGTCTGTGGGGACAACGCATAAGGGTCTGAGCAAAATATACACATCACTTTCTTCATGCCTCCACACTCCCCAAATCCTCCAAGAATCACCAAGACAACAGGACACCTTCCAAAGCCCTCATTAATGCAGATCAGAAAAAAAAAAAAAAATAAGAGAGAGGAAAAAAAAAAAAGAGGAAAAAAAAAAGGATTTGCGCCCTAACCCAGAGCATTGCAGCGAGTAACTACGAGACATGTGGGCACAAGGGAGGAATCCATAGATTGACAGGCTCAGGGACATGCTTTATATGGGAAAAAAATGAGATACCTCTGATTGTTAGAAGTTAGGCGGGATTTTTTTCAGTCTCCTCAGTTAGGATTTAAACACATAAAGGGGACAGGGGAGGATCACAAATGTATGTCTAACCTACTTGCAGTCTGAAAATATACAAAGCAGCTTTAAAAAAAATGAGTACCCAGAACAGTTTGGCTCCAGAACACAGAACTCTGCAAGCTAATTTGGGGGATGACAACATTAACCTGCAGGAAGCTATAAAGTGGATTAACCCTTGCGCAGAAATTAACTCAGTTAAAACCATCTTAAGTACCCCAACACTCACCCTCCTCTTGTCCATCCACCCTGGAGAATTCCCTAAAAGCTTCACCCAGCAGAGGTGGCAGCAAGCACTCTGTCCAGATGAGCTACAAAACGGAGAGGGGGGGGTTTGTCAAGCAGATTCACATGTTACTGTTGAAGCAGCATCAGCAAAAACCATCAACTCTGCACAGAAAGCAAAGTGAAGCACAAGCAGAGGGGAGCAAGTGCTGCAGGCCTGTGAGACCATCCTGCTCTGGAGCAGCCATACAGTATGGGGCAGGTGGCTAGGTCCGACCAGGAGAAAATACAATTTTTACAATTTTATACAATTGACTACATCCACAATAACACGCATTAATTTATAATGAAGTCAGGAGGGGTTTGCAGGAAGATTTTTTGTTAAGCATAAACTCTGGTTCCCTTCACTTTCAGTCTTCCTGCCATTATTACATTATTACATTATTATTACATTTCAAGGCAAAGTTCATCTGAAGGAGAACAAGAGCTGGAACTGCCAGCACAGAGGCTTAGATAGCCGGTTAATACATTAGTAGTAGCAACCTATCAGGATATACCAGTTCACATTCTTCCTTTTCCCCACAGAAACATCTTCTTCGTGAAGGAATTTTTTTGAGAGGTTACTGCTAGAGAAGACGGTGGACACAGCTATATGCAAGGAAACAGCTATAACAGGCTCCAAGAGCTAATCTGGATAATGATAAAATGAATAGTAGTTGCATTTTTAAGAATATTAAATCCTCTATACAGAACTCTTCTGCCTTGTGAAAGCCTATCAAGACATCCATGTAAAACATGCAAATGAAAAGAAAAAAGCATAAATAAGCTTTCCACAATCTAACTTTTAAGTTTAGATAGAAGACGACTCAGAGTGAGGGAAGTATCCAAAACTTAATGTCGAATTTTGGGCCGCTGAAAAGAACCTGTTCTTGTTATAAAAGAATGTTTATTCACAGGCATTATTATTGCCTATTAAATATTCTTAATTTTTTTCAGAACTTTACAGCTGCCAGTACAGGTAAATAGTACTATTACTTCTATTTCTCCTTAAGAGAATTATACAAATCAAAAAATATTTCTGCAGAGCATCACCAAATATGATATACTCTTCAGCTATAATATAGAAACGGAAATTTTTAACTTCAGACTGTAAAAATATGCTCAAAAGTAATAAAGGTGGTACAAATGAAAATAAGCTGGAAGAAAAAAAACAGTTCAATGCTTTGACTCATCTCCTTAGCCAAGCAAGGCAAGGCGCTTATCAAACTAAGTTTTAGTGATCAACTCTCCAGATTAAAAATACACCTTTCTGTTAAATTTAAATGCTCCTATGTTCTTCTATACAATTTTTTGCTATGTATAGGAGAGAAAATTGAGGAAGTTTTATTTCACTGAGATCCAAATTCATCTCACTAACTGCAGGAATTCCTCTGGGGTGCCTAATTAGGAGCCCCATCAACAAAGGTTGCCTATATAAGTCAATGATAAAAGACAGCTTTAAAGGATAATTCAGTTTTGCTACTCTAAAATTGCCTCTTCTCATGGGCTATAGAACAGGCCTCCTAATCTCAGCAGGGTATTATGATTCGTTGAAATTAATTCTGTCCCCAGTCCCTAGGGTTCTTTCAGTAAAAGAGTTTTCCTTTCTTCTCTTCATTCCCAAAAAACATTTCTACTCACAAACCCAAGAAACACATAGGACAGATGCTCCTGTCTTTCACTTGGCCCTGCAGGCTTCTGGCAACCTATGAAAAATACCGTTCTCACTGGTGCCGTGGCTTCACAGAGTCATAACCATTGCCACTGCCTTAGACTGCGTTCCATGCTCCTGGCAGACATTTCTAGCTAGCCTCCTGGAAGTTCAAATTCACCCCATTTCTAAGTCACTGCAATCCCCAGGAAGGATCTTCAATAGTCTAAGGTGGAATAAAATGAACAATGACATGGCTCCCCACCACAAACCTCTGGTGGTTTTGAACACAGATGGAAAAGTAAAATAAAGCTCGGAGTAATTCTCTGCATCCATGACCCAGGAATCAGCCCACGCGGGAGTTCTGAGGACATACACAACTCTCACAAACACACTCTGCTCCTTAAGTAACCTGCTTGTGAATTTGACATGGAATGAACCACAAAACAGAAAAATTATCGGATGCATGTATTTATATAACTTCTTCTCGGGATACACTTTACCACAGTCAAGGGACGCAGCCTTGCAGAACCCCATTCCAGCTCCATGGGCTCAGCCAAGTTCAGTATTCTTTCAGTAAACCAGGTGAAAAAAATAACAGGACAGCAACATGCCAACACAGTAAGGGTCATTTAGGAATGTTAAATGAGAATATCCAACTGTCTAGGGTTTGGATGGGGGTAGGCAGGAGACAAAACTGTATTTACCCATGCTCCTTCCCTCGAGAGACTAATTTTTTTCACAAAAAGATGTTTTTGCTAAGGAAAAAAACCAATGATTTCTCAGCATTTTGTATTGTTCTATATGATATATGAAAAACTAAAGGGAAGAATCAAGAAGGTAGTTTAGCTTGGTTTTACAGTGAAAATTCATGTCTGTGTATTCTGGAAAGGCTGCAGTGACTGAAAAATTTATGAAATTATGATGTGAGAAAAAAGAAACTGGAAACAGAAAACCCTACAGAAATAGAGATTGTGTTGTCTAGTGTCCTTCAGCCAAGATTTTCAAGAATGACTAATGATTTTGGCTGTTACGATGCCTGAATCGCCTTTGTGGGAATACATTTCCAGAAAGTGCCGAGTATCTTTCCTCGGAAAATCAAGCCTCTTAAAACTGTATATAGCTGGGAAACCAAAAAAGGAGGCATGAAAAGCTTTCTTTAAATTTAGAATAATTTTTTAAACACCAACTTAATTACAATGCCCAAAAACACACTTGGAAAAAATAATGTCATTGTTAAAGGATCGGATTATCTGCCATATAGTTACAGTATTGCAATATATACCCCTGAGATATCCAAGCAGCTCATGAGGAAAACTAGGGATGAAAATGTATTATCTGAGACATGTAGAGTTTAAAAATAGGCAAAAAAAAAATGCCTCCAGACATTTTTTCTTTGCTACACCAAGACTGACACTTTTAAAGTATTTTGTACATTTGCTAGACATTTAATTTACCACATTAGTGATTAGCCATACTTTAAACTATTTCAAAAGAATGTTTTTGCAGAAATTAGTGGGATTTTTTTCCAAATATAGACACTCTTCTCCAGTTATAGATACACACCTTGAAATCATACATGAAGTCTGCAGAAACTGATCGATCTGATTTGCATTTAAGACTTCGTGTAACTATCAGGCCAAATGGGACTACACAGATAACTGCAATGAAGCATGTGCTTGGCTGCCTTTATAGGATTAGGACCTTACCTTCACTTATACTCAGATATTCAGATGTCCTAATATCTGAACATTTACTGCAATCCACTTGAAAATACACCCCAGCACACAGAGTTATTATATGCTACAGGATACCATTTCTTAGTTTCCAAGTTCACCGGGGATTTACAAATTCCCAGCAAATTACCAGATGCAAACAGCTGCACACAAGATTAAACCCCCTATCTCCAGCAGTTTTACAAAAGTTTTGCGTGATATATGTTCATTACACAAAGCTAAGTGCCCACCAATCAAACTGTTATGAATGCCCCCAAACTGGTTATCTCTTTAGAAGATAAAGTGTGCTGTTTATATAACTTATTAAAAATTGCACCCTTGCATTCCTTTTTCAGATAAAAAGTGTGAGGGCACTGCTTTATCACTTTAACTATGTGTTTCTTTGAACATATTTGTGCTTTAAAGTAAACACCAATGCTAGTTTTTTTACGACTACTAAAATCAAAACACATCTTTCCAAACTAATCTGTACTATGGTTGGGAAGAGCCTTTGATTCAGTACCGTAATTATAAACAGGCACTTAAGACAGACATACTAAAAGAGCATCAGTCATTTAAAATCAAATTAACAGTTTGATTAATCAAACACCAGACTGTCAAGTCAGATAACATACCTGATAGCTTTGTTCAGTTACCAAAGAGGGTTTCCACTTTAAGCACCACAGATTTCATCAGTAAAACAAAATTTACTCAAGCAGAAAATTTTGGTTTCCTTTAAATGTGCTCTATAGTATTACTAGGAAAATTCTCACGACCAGCCAAATTCTGCTTCACTTTCATGTGGTCACAGGGCAGGAATTGAGAGACATTGCAGATATATTTCCTGCTTCTTTGAGGTCCACTTTTCAGGCAGCAAAGTGCAGTGGGACTCAGGAGGCTGTACATTAATAGAATCAGGTCATGCTTATGAGGTATACCAAAGTGGTAGAAAAATAGTTTATTGACTTATTTCTGAAACTTTGTGATTATTTACTAAAATAAGTATGAGAGACCAGCACATAGCATATGATACACTGCATGCCTTTTCACAGCTGAATCCTCCTCCCCTTCCTTAGAGTGTTTTCTGTTCCCAGCTTATGACACACAGTCTGAAGATTAGTCTTCGCTATAAAATTTGGAAAGACTCTTTGCATTCAAGATGATATAACTGCTGCCATGATGTTAAAAACACAAAATGGAAAAGGTCACACTATGTCACTACTCTCTCAGAGTAACAAAATGCACAGACTGTGGCTAAAACCTGTAGAACCATTATAGAAAATACCAGCCCTGTGCCACAAAAGCAGGTATTCCACTGTGCTACCGGGATCACCCAAAACTGAATCAGTGTGACTGAAGAATTGTCTTCTGAAGTGAAGTAACTCATCATTGATCCACTGCAAGAACAACACATGGCGGCACGTCTGGCAGGAGGTAGCTAGAGAGTTTTTATATTTGATTTGTGAAGAAAAATTATGTTAGTCAGTACACAAAGAAGGCACACACTTCAATTGACCAGAAAGCTCTCAAACAAAAAGAGAGAGCAAGCCCTCTTTCTTCTGCAATAACCTGATGTTGGATGGAGACAGTCCAGCAAAGATTCTGCACACTCTAGAATCAAAGTTTTCAATCCCTTGGCCTTCACAAATAGCCTGAAAACATCTATGAAAGTAAAGCTAGAGAGTTTCTCGCTGTATCAGTTCACCCACTATTATTAGACACTGCGAGATTGCACCTATGACAACCGCTCAGAGTTGTGAAGCAGCATCAAGAAACAGATGTGTGCTTCTGGGGATAGGCCCGTTTTCAAAAGAATGATTGTAAATGCATGTCCTTCGCAATGTCTGATCCAGAGCCCATTTCCAGCATGGCAAGGAAGGATAAAATGGAAGTATGCCAAGTATACCAACAGAAAACCTCTAAATTCATAGCAGACAATTAAAATGAATGGGAATAGGGACAATTCCAGATTAAACAGCAGCAAAGAAAAAACTTGAAGAAAGAAAACCCACCACCTCACACACCAAAGATCTTTCTGTCATGATTCAGTATGCAGCCTGCATAATATCAATGGATATATAACCAAAGAAAAAATCAAAAATGCCTCTTGTAAATGGTGTTTTGAAAAACTGATAAATTCTTGGCTTCATTCCACCACTGTTTTTGATACTCGTTCATTTATGATTACGATTCAAACTTTAAATGCCTCTATGCTTTCAGCCTAAAATACATGTTATTTGCTAGCTGCATTCTAAATGACAGTTCTTTCAGGGAGGTTTCTGCCTATGGGTGATTTAGGGGCTGAAGAGTCCAATTCAACTTCATGCATTTCAATGTTCAATGCTGCCCATTGATAAGCTTTGACTATTGAATGTGAGAGACCTAAAGACGTGCAGAAAGTAATTGGCCAGTAGGATATTTAC
The DNA here is from genome assembly GCA_013400135.1 of Rhinoptilus africanus. Lineage (NCBI taxonomy): Eukaryota > Metazoa > Chordata > Aves > Charadriiformes > Glareolidae > Rhinoptilus > Rhinoptilus africanus. The sequence continues at coordinate 136,346 of VXBO01010024.1, forward strand.
CCCCACATTACAAGAAAAACCCCTACAAGAGTGTGGAAAAAAAAAAAAAGTGGGCAAGAGAAAAACCTTAACCCACTGCTTAAGTGTGTTAAGAGTGAAACAGAGACCATGGGTTATAGGAAAGCTAAAGTCTTATGGTAAAAGCATTTATCTTGCTTACACTGGCATAAAGACAAAAGGTTTCAAAGAAAACGTATTTGGCTTTTGCCAATTCATTACAGTATTTCTGCTAAAAAGAATTTCCAGCACAGGTCACAATCCAAAGATATATGAACCACAGTGTCTTCTGAGGTTTGGATCAAGTATGCCCTGAAAATTACGGCTGTTTATCTAATCTCTGAAGTTTCCTTCTCTTTCCCTCCACAGTCTCGATCTCTCCCTCCACAGCCTCATCACAATTTACTACTACTCATACCAGTCCTTCTCACTGTTTTAAAAATACCATGTGTAAATCCCACCAAAGCCTTTTTTTTCCTTCTGCTAACTGCAAATATTGGTCTGATGGCTGTCTCAGGTATCAGATCTCAGGAAGAGAGAAGTGGTGATGCATTGCAACAGCAAGATTCAAATCCTGTATCTGCTGAGTTCTTCTTTCATATCCACAGACTTTTCCTCAGGATTGAATGAACTAGAATCACCACTTCCATCCCGCAACCCCACTGCGAAGATATGCCCTAGAGATCTATTGTATATACTCTATACAAAAAAATCACCTATATATTTGCACAACTGTATAGTCGATTTGGACTTAAAATTTTTTCTTCAAACCCATTACACCTGCAATGGATACCGTTTTCTGTTGGTATTCCTTAATGTGAAGAAGTGAGTTCTTTTTTAAGCAAATGCTTGATCTTCAGGCTAGATGGATCATCAGATAATGATGACTAATGATGGCTATGTATTGTTTCACTTTTAATCCTCATTGATATTAACGGACGCCCAGTTTTGATAACGGGGCACCTAGTAGCATGCAACAACGTGTTCACTTCATGTTTGAAATATCTACCATAGTGATCTAAGAATATTTTAGATCCAATAAAATGAGATCAGGTACTTCTCTCTGGAAAAAGCAATTTTAACAAAACTCAGTTTTCATCAATTTTAATGAAAACTTAGATGTGATAGTTTCTAATGAACAATTTCTGTTGGTTTTTTTAAAATTTGCTTTTTATTTCTACTTTATCACTTAATTTATTTTATACCATTGCCTTAAAATGCTGATATGTAGCATGCTTCAATATTAACAAATCAAAATTACTTAAGGATCAGGTTACAATGATTCAATATTTTAAAAATGAAATTTCTTAGAATTCTCATCACATGGAAAACTTCAAGTTTTGCTCCAAGTTAGAACAAAAAGAGAAGGCATCAATACATTTTATCCTGAACAACAGAAGAATGTCTTTTTCAACCAGCAATACAATACCTAATTTAGGAATCTAACTTTAATGGACTTATATGAAAATGAAAATGCTTAAGATAGATATTGGCTTCATTTTCAGAAAAACTCAGAAACACAAAATAATGATCAGTGTTCAGGACAGAATTTTTAAGCACTTGGATTCATTATTTTTCTTCTCTCTTTGTATTAAAAATAAACCTACCAAACAAACAAAACCTTTCCCAACAGCACAGTCCCAGCTACAGGCCATGCAGAATCATTTTCTTCCACATCCTAATGGACATTTGGCTCTGTCACTGACACCCCACCCATCTTGGCACTCATACAGGAAATCTCAGTATAAAGGCAAAAAAGGGGTGAACTAATCCCTTTAACCTTAGCATCTTGACCCCCATGAAGATTCAGACCAACATATTTTGTCATCACTGTTCCAGAATACCTTTCTGTGCAGACACAATATCCCGGAACAACACAAGAAGACTGCATTGTAAAATAACAATTTTGCTCATGAACAAAAAAATTTTATTTCATAACAGAGTCCCTATATAGGAAGCTATGCTGGAGTAACTGCAATAAAATAGCTTATTTTCCTATACGTTGGCCAGTCAGTTTACCCAAATTCCATAGAGAAAAGTTGCTTTTAAGTGGTGTGCAAGCAAATCATTACCACACCAACACCACAGTAGTACCTGACTCAGTTTTTAGCTTCATATTTTGCCCAAAGTCTAAACTCACTTTAAAAAAAAGATAAAATATAAATATTTATCACATTTCATAACTTTTCTCAATCATATTGGCTTAAAGCACAAGCATCTGAAATGAACAAAGGAAGGGAGAATATCAGACAATTGAGTAAATTCATGCCTCTCATTTACTGTAGACAAAGATTAGTCTCTTAAAAGTTGGTTGAAGATTCAGATAAAACTAATTCAGACTGAATGAGTTCTATCTCTTGCTCCCAAGCAGCTGATCAATAAAACAGGGTTTTAAAAATATCAGAAAGACAGTGAACTTCTCCAGGAAGCTATCTCAGCTGAAATCTACACTAAAGCTTCATTTGCCTTAATCTGGCATATATAACATATGTCATCTGGCACACTAATGTATATATTCCTCACTATTCACAAGAATTTGTAGGAGTCTGGACCATTTCCTTCATAAATCTTAGGGGTGTAATAAAGAGAAGCCTTTCACAGTATGTCACTGTGATTCTAATTCCATCAACGACTTTATTTCAACAGAAACTGTGGCCCTCCAGATATGTGCTCCTGAGACTGCAGGATTTTCTTTTCCCCTTTGCATTAGTTTTAAATACAGGCTCATACAACTGCGCAGAATAATAGCACTCAAAGGAAAAAGGGGAAAAAAAAACTGTTATAGAAGGAGTTGTAATCAGCAAAATTCCAGAAAGGGGGGGAAATGGGATTATTTTAATAGCTTTTTCATATTGGTACTTGCTGTATCTTTAGAACAAACATTTATGGAAATTAAATCACGACTTTCTCAGACTTCCTGCTTCCTTTGCAACATTCTCTCCTTTTTTTGGTCTACGTACTGCAGAATAGATTTAGCTCCCTCTTCACTTGCCACCTTTAGATCATGCTATCCAAAGGGCATTTGAAGGAGAAATGCACCGAATTCAGCCAGCCCAGTAGTACCAAACTGCATGGGAAAAGAATCTCTTCCCACAGTAAATAAAGCATGCCATACTATTCTTTATTTTTTAATTATAGCTCTCAGACAGTAACCAAAGGACAGCCAGGTCATCTCTATGAGAAGTTACAGTGTTGTAACATTGTTTTAAACAGCTGAAAGGTCAATACCAATAAAAATATGTGTTCATAGCGAAAAGGTCCCTTATTTGACATCAGCTGCCCAACACATCTTACTTCTGTCCAAACACTACCCAGTCTAAAACCAGGGACTGGAAATATTTTAACTACTGGCTCACAAGTACAGTGGTATTCACCCCTTTCTTCCACTTTTTGCTTGCTGCAGTATGAATAGCTGTGGTTAAAGTAGCACTTGACCATGCTCTCTTGGAGTCAAATGTGAATTCACTTGTCCCCTTCCAGGGTAGTTTTCCCTGACTGTGAGCTTGAGGAAGGCGACTTGACAGACAGTTTTCTTGTATACTCACCGAAAGACAATAATCCAGGGCCAAGCCTGCTTTCCTTACAGTAGTGATTCAGGAAAGAGGGTGTATTACTTAAACAAAGGAATGAATTATTTATTCCTTTCCTAGCAAAACTCTAACTTACACTTTTACAGACTTACATAAACATCTATGCTCTGGAAAGAGAATGTGCATCTCAAGCAGACAGTATAACCTCCCAGAATAACCGGCTCCTGCCACCTCAACTTAAAATATTGGTCATGTGTGTGATGCAGCAACACCTAAAGACCCAGTTAAACTTAGGACTCCTTGTGTTAGGTGCTTCAACCATAAATGCTAGGGGATATTGCTACAAATAATGTACCATTCAAAAAAACCTAAACAAACAACAACAAAACAGACATGGAGAATGAGAAAACGTTTATTTCCAGATTATTACTGTAAAACTGAGGCACACACATATCAGGCTATGCTGGAAGGGTTAAGTATAACACCCATCAAGGTATCTCATGTTGCTGAACCACAAGGCAACAATTTCTTTGCTCCTCCAAATCCTTCAGAAATATGGGAACATATATAATTTACTTCTTCTGAGTAGGACTGTATATCCAGTGGATTTTCATATTTTTAGACAGCACAACATTCCTTGAAATGACTCCAAACCCGAATAACAGTGTTTTAAAATTAACTCCAGTCACAGTTTCATTCATCCTCAGTCGCGCTTCAGCCCTGGAAGGGGCTGGAGATCAAAACCACCCGCGATCACGTGTATTCTTATATAAAAGTGGCTGTGCTGGCTCAGACCAAAGGTCTATCTAGTTCGATATCCTGGCTCTGAGAGCGGCCAGTAGCAGATGCCTAAGGAAAAGTATCAGAGCAGGGCAAGCACGCGGTGATCCTTCCCCCGGTTACCCTTCCAGCATCCTGTGGTTTCAGGGCTTCCTGAGCCAGAGGTTCTGACAGCAGTTTCATATGCTGAATTACAGGATTCAAATCCCCAGCCCTTTACTTCGTGTAACAACGGGAGAAAGAAATGTTTTTCAGCTAATTAATTCATATGATAAGCAAGATCTGGGTTTTTAGCCTCAACACAATTTAAGTGCTCCTGCTGCAAAATTACATTTGTTTAGGCACATTTCCATGTCACACATCTAGACACGAATTCCATCGATCTTCTCATTTCATTTGCTGTTTGAAGCTGCAAAGAATCCACAGTTTGTCCATAACAGATGCCAAAAGCCTAGAAACTTATTACACGCTGCTCACAGTGTGGGTTCAGATACATTATCAGCATAAAAAGAAAAAGGCAAATTAGGCCACAGTAGGAGAACACATTTTTAATATTACAGTCTGCAGCTTGCATCTCTAATTTAATGCTGCTGTTTCCCAAAGTTATGCTGCATCATTGTGGGTTGCTGAACTGAAGAGATGACAGTGAGCTAAATTTTTACAAGCAACTGGGCAAAGCAGATAGTCAGTGCACTTGATGGATTCCAGAGAAACCTTCAGGGCCAAAGTGAATCAGACATTTTCAAAGAATTCTTTAGGCATTCATATTGACGGAAATAAGGTATGAATATGTTCGGTATATCAAACTTGGAAAAAAGGGAGATTTAGTGCATTCTTCCAAAAGAGCAGAAAGGAAAAACACTCAGCACCTGTAAGTAAAATGCATATACACCCTCTTCAAGCCATAAATGCTCAGTCCTGTTGATTAAACACACATACCACACACAAACTTCACATAAATTATCACCTCAAGAAATCATTGCTTACCGAGAGGATTATCTGTGCCATTATGGCTTCCCTCTGGAGCTGATAGAGTGTTATCTTTTACATCATATCTACTGTTTACTCCAGCTACAGCAGAAATCTTGAAAGCAGATATCAAAGAATAGCAAAGAAATACAGTCAGCAAGGAAAAATAAGTTGCAGAACTTGTAGTTTCATGATGCATCTTCCCAAGGTTCTGGTCATCTGGGGCAACTATGTTTTGTTTAATTTAAAGTTTCCTTTATACAGAATCTCCCAACTAAGGATTAGATAACTGATATTGAAGGATACCTCAGAGACAATGAAAGTCTAAGTTATGTTATTTTTATGAAGCTATAGACTTTTCTGAAGGAAGAAAAAAATATCAGACAGCTCATATGTATGGGAAGTTTTGACCTGGTCAGATGGAAGCAGAAAGGCAAAAGCCTAGCACCTCTTGACTTTAGCCTAAACAGCGGTCTTCAATATTAGACAGATTCAATTTCAACAGTTCCAGTACCCTGAGATCTTGCAGTACTGTTCAGAGATAGACTTATCAGAGTTTACCTGCTAAAATTACTGACAAAGGATGACAAGTTCCTGCCTTGAGCATTTACTTTGCTAATACTCAGAGGATGCACTGCAAAGCCAGTCACCAATGAACACCATGTCTGCTCTGGCTGCTCGCTACCAAGTGGCAGGCACAGTACAAAATGATTCAGAATTGTAATTAATCTCATGATTATTCAGCCAGCATTTCATTTAAGATGCTTACAGCAGTTCATTTTATGTTGTCCAAAATAAGCAGTCTGCTACCATTAGATATTTCCCTCATTCAAACTAAAGAATTCACAGTACAGGATGATTTCAAAAGCGCTACATAATAGTCAATTTTCTTGTCAGCAAATTGTTATCAAAAAATGGCAAAAAAATAGACGCTCTTCGTGGTGGATATTCAACATGTTTGGGCCTCTTCTGCATTTCTTGGCTTGCTCTGGGCAATGAACAGTTTGAGACCTTTTGGTCTCTATTATAATCCAAAGTATTATGTTACTTGAGCAAACAAATTAAACACAGCAATTAACTGGGAAGGTGTCTATGATTCTTGATAACCTGAAGTAGAATTAAGTTAGCACTAGCACTCGTGTATCAAACATATTATTACTATTAGAATCAGCAATACTGCAGTGCCTCAGAGCCTTTAAATTAAATTCATATGGCCAGTTTCTAAATAGAGAATCAATAGTGCTATAGTGCTAAATAGTCTGTAGTGTTTGAGATATGTGTGGTTTGCTGGACTGAATCATTATACAAGCTTTTAATTGCCATTTTTATCATGACTTTTTTTAGGAAAATATGTAAGCATAAGAAGATAGGAAATGTTTAAAGATATCAGGCCCATCTGTCTCTGATTCATCTGAATCAGGATGAATTCTTGGAAGCATGAGATGTGTGAGAAAAAAAACATCTAGTTGTTTCAGGCCTAAACTAATCTACAAAAAGGACTTCCTAAGAAGGGCATTTTAGAGATATCAGCCTGAAACACAGCAAAGCTGGTGAGCTCTGAGTGACAGAGGAAATAGCGGGACAATGAATTGACAGTGTTCAGCAACCACTGCCAGACAAAAAGTTCTGTAAATTAATTAATAAAAGTAACAAACCTACACAGTCTCCACAGACTCCAGACTGTCTGGAGTCACTGCAACTACCTGACTTTTTTTCCGCATTTCAGTAGCCTTACAAATCAAGAAAATAGGCAAGAGCACACTTGACTCATAACTTGGCCAAAGAAGGTTGGACTGAAAGTTTACCTCGTACCAGAAGGTGGACAGCACAGGATACTTAAGGAAAGACTATAGAAACAAAACAAGAATTTCTTCCATGGTACCTTTCCAGTTCTGGCAACTTGCCATTTAGAGATAGCCTGACCCAAAAGCTATATCCACCCACTCCTTTACGTTTAGCAGCTCATCATAAACTTTTATTAAATTACTTATAAATATGTTGAGTAGTTCAGGTTGTACTGTAAACTCTGTGGGAGAACACATTGATGACCCCTTTTTGAAAACTTGTAATTTTTTCTACACTCTGTTTTTAATCTTTAACTAGTTATAACTCTATAAGAAGGCAACACATTTTAACACTATTCATTCTTTTAATAATGGGGCTGATTAGAACATCAATTCTACACTGTAGCTAATAATTTAACAATTCCTTATTTGAGTTCTTCTAGAACTCCCACAATGGCACTGTGAGTCCTGGGACACAATTCATCTTGTCCTGCTGATCTGTCATTTGCACTTCTGAGTAGTATCTTCTTGCTGTACTGATGGCCAAGCTGGTTTCAGGAAATGGTTCTTTTTTACATTTTTTCTTTGATAGGTGGTACATTTTTACTCTCAGCCTCTAATGTAAGGTCTTTAATCATTTTACCCTGTTGGCTGCTCTTTTAAATTTCTTTTCAAGAAGCTTTCTCATTTTCCTGTGTTTTCCCTTTTTGAAGTTAAATATTACTGCAGTGGGGTTTTTTCCCTTCCACGGGACACAAACTTTGAATTTGTCTTGATCAGTTCAGCCTGACAAGTAGTAACATCTTGAACTACACTGTGTGCCATCTTGAGGATTTATTCAGACATCACTTCTGCTTTTTTTGATTTTTGACTCATCACTAATAGAGGAAAACTTTCTAGAAAATACCAAAGACAGTATTTCTTAGTGGCAAAATTGCAAGCCTGAACTGCTTCTGATGCATTAGAGAAATTCCTATGCCACTAAGTCAACCTCTGTGAGTATAAGATTGTCACAAAGCATAAATCATAGGTTGCTGATGAATAAAGCTCATAAACAACTTCCATACTATCGCGCAGTATTTATGTTGAAAAAAAAAATTGTTTAAACTGCTTGCTTGTAATCATGAGTTTACTGAATAATACTATGATTTCCTCATATTTTATATAAAAGAGCTGTTATATTATTGTATCGCATTTAATATTTTGAGTATGTATGTAATGATAGTCAAGTTAAATGCAGCTTCATATTCAACTTCTGAGAAAGTCCTCAGTGGCTGGTTATTTTACAAGGTAGCAACTAGAATCTCAAGAAAACTAAACAAAACAGAAGACTTGCTTACAGCTGAAACTTCCACTGCCATAGTTTTGTTAAAAGTAAGAAAGAAAGACCAATAAAAATCCTGGTGTAACTGAAGTGGTATCACTCCCCCCCAAAAATCCCTTTTTCATGAATTGAACACTCAAAATAAGCTCTGGCAAAATGGTTCTCATTTGCAGCTGTAATTATGGAATTTGCAGTCTTAATTGTGGAAATTTGTAAGCATGACACAACCAGTAAACCTTGCACAGATAAATACAGCCTTAGCCACATCCATAAAATAGCAGTTAGCAGTATAGCATTTCCTGAATGCAAGGAGAGCAAAGGCTAATACCGGTTTACCACCACATCCGAGGCCCTATGTGCATGAAAACAAGCGTGATGTAATCTGTGTTGCAATGACCACTACTAAAAATTGATTTTGAGGCAATCTGGAAAGACTAATTTTAAAAATCAAAGGCAACTTCATTTTCAGCAATGTGTGGTGTTTTAATTTCATTAAATGTTAGAACTTACATTGTTTGGAACAGACCTACATTTGTGTGTCTAAATCAACAAAATAAATAAACAACTACAACAGTCCATGTGTTATTTAGTTCATATTAAATCCCCCACCTTAGGATGTGTAAATGACACGTAGGACTGGAATAAAAATACTGACCACATGTTTCTGCTAAACTGGTTATCAGTAAAAATTACCATCACTGATATTTAAAGGCTAGATTTTCAGGAAAACTCAGCATTCAACATTTAGACACCTAGCCCAGTGGACAGACTTTCAAAAGAACTTTGTTCCCTTTCTCATAGAATCACAGAATGGTAGGGGTTGGAAGGCACCTCTGGAGATCATCTAGTCCAACCCCCTTAACAGAGCAGAATCACCTGGAGCAGGTTGCACAGGAACACGTCCAGGCGGGTTTTGAATGTCTCCAGAGACGGAGACTCCACCACCTCCCTGGGCAGCCTGTGCCAGTGCTCTGCCACCCTCAATGAAAAGAAGTTTTGTCACTGAAATGTATTAATTAGATTTCCAAGGACTTGGTCCTACAAGGCATCAGGCTTTCTGGCTCTGCGCTAGCTTTGGCTGAAGCACTTCAGGATATGTTTAATATGTTTAAGTATGTAAATGGTCCCACTGAGGTCATGGGGCAATTTGCACGCTTAAAAGAACTTACACAATCTAGTGCTGCTATTGTGGTCCAGAGTTTTCAGCATCTCACAAGGAGTGACCCCAAAAGTAGTGGTGAGGCCTTGGTACATTCAAAAATCTGCCAAAAGGACTGAGGCTTGGTTAAATCAAGGAAAGTTTGTTACCCACTTGTCTGAGAGTTTGCCAGTAGTTTGGGCCTTGCTCACTTGCTCCTGTTTGGAGGAGAAAAGAATGTATATGAAGTCCTGTTTCATTGAACAAAAAGAAAAAAAACAGTATCAAAGGTGAATATAATTATTTTGAAATCTAAGTCTGACCCTCCGTTAAGTAATGTACATCTAAGCTCTGCAAACATCTCCCCGTTCCCTGTTGCCTTCTCTGCTTCTCTTTATTCATTTAACATTCTGTTCACCGATGTCCCTTATCCACAGACACCTGCAAACCAGCTGAACTGGCAAGCATTTCCTCTGAAATTTCTCATTGCGCTAGTTTTAGTTGCATTTGGCTTTTCCAAAGTCTTGGACATAGGCTTCTTATTGTTTCCGTCATCACCAGATAAAGGCAGAGGTCACTGTTCTTTCCCTATAGCTCGAGTGAAAAGTGATTGCGGCTGGTGAAGAGCAGTTGAGCACATGCCACCTTTAATAAACACAAAATAAAATCCTGCATGGAAATTGCCCTAAGGACTGCCATAGCACCAGTGTAAACTGTCAGTCACAACTGGATCTGTGATCACCCAACAGATTAGAGATGGAGGCCATGACTGCCAACACGAGTTGTCCGCTCCTATGCTACACGATCACACTCCTTCCCTCCAGTCTCCATGGCCACAGTAATTCTGCAACAACGGGACTACTCTTGCATTGCTCCCCCATATGCGCGAGCCATATGAGCCATACCATCTGGCTTTACAGCTTACATTAGTAGCACTGTAACAGCATTTGCAACTGCTTCTGTGGGAGATCTCCTTTTGTTTCTGTGAAGCCTGACAGCCTCCCACTGCAGCTCCTTTCTAATGGACAGTGAGCCCTGGTCAGGGATGCCAAGAAGATAATGTCAGTTCCAGCATTACATCTGATGGCATCCTTCTGCTGCCATGTGCAAAATTTCACGCAGCCTTTTATCCCTAGTCTGCACTTTTACACACATACATATACAGCTGTTAAAATTGCCAGCATTCTTCACCAAAAGGATGTAAACTCCTATTAATTTATCACTTTTACAGAAAGCTTTTTGGATAAAGGGAATTAAAACTGTTCTTTAAAATGACGCACATTCCTACTATATGTAGTAAACATCACGCTGAAAGGGGGGAAAAAAGAGAAAGAAAGTGTGTTCCATGCAGCCAGCAGCTGTCAAGCATCAAAGATTTTATTTCAACATTATGTAAGAAATCACAATGCTTTAAGGCTCGTCAAAACATGAGTACATCTCCAAGGCAGATGTCTTGACTCTTGAGGCTGTTGAATGGCTGGATTATAGAAAAGTTAGCAAAAAAAAAAAAAAAAAGCACCCACCCACGCATATAATTTTTTTAAGGGAAAAAAGCACCCATACAAACACAACAATAACAGTTACCCTTATTTTTGGCTACTTTTCTAATTTGTTGTCTGCATCCACTATATCTAGCACTCCTCAGCTGCTAAGGCCCTTTCGAGGTGTCTTGCGATACTCTTGGTTCTGATTCCACTTGCTCTCCAGTCCTTAGCAATTGTTACTGCTTTTTAATGACATTTTTTCCTCATTTGTCTTTGTGTAGGTCATACAGATTGTTATATATGTTAAAATATACATGAATAGACTCTGCAAGAACATATCAGGCTAAGAATAAAAGAAATCATATAGGTAACGCAAAAAAAAAAAAAAAAAGAAAAAGAAATGGTGTTTAATTTGACTTTGGTCTAAGCTAACATGTTACCAAGCATAGTGCTTCACAGAATCTGTGCTCTAAAACTAAACAGTGGAAAAAATAACATTTTCCAAAACTCACTCAAATAGGTGAATTCCTCAATTCCAGTGGCTTTAACTTGAAATGGCTAAAAAAGCCAGTAGCAGAAGTGTTAAAGATATAAAAGATGTATTAATGGCATAAAGATTAATAAAACCAGATCATACTGGATTTGTGAACCAAATTACATCAAAACATCTTATTAACTTCAAGGTTCTAGGGGAAATAGCCATTGACACGAACTATAGCAGCAATAGATATCTAGACGCCCAGAAAGCGTTTGACAATTTTTCACTTGATGGATTAGTGCATACGGTATTAAATATAAGCTGCCCTAAGGAAAATTTTGAGACTGGATAAGGAAAATTGTAAGACTAAATAATTATAGACAGAAAGCAGAAGATCAGAATTTAAAGTATCCATTCACTATAACATGGCAAGAACTGTTTTGCATGGGATTTATATCAGATAGCTATTTTTAATATTTTGATTAACAATTCACAGAAAAGAATTAAAAGATGAAATCCATTTGTTGCTGTTGGCATCAGAGATTATGAACTGGTTAAAATCCAAAGAAATATTTACAGTTTGATTAAAATATAAGGTCAAGGTGATGTGGGAATTTTAAGTTCTACGTGTAGAATGAAGCATCCAGAAGTGGTAATTCCTTAATTAAGTACAGGTCAAATAACAGNATGTGATGTAATGCAGAATGTGATCTAATTAGGTATGGTCACAGTTTTTACATTCACTGTCTAACACAAAGCAGAAATTTAGATGTATTTTGCTTTTCTCAGAAAGGTTCTTTTGTAAGACAGAAATCCTCATGGAAATCCACAGGAGTTCCCCCACTAATTTCAATGGGTCATAGTTTCATCAGAAGTGTCTACCATTGTTCCCTCTATCTAAATAAAGACAGAAAATGTCACATGGGTAAGTGGGGAGGTTAAATGCAACAGGAAAGCTTTTCCACATGACAGAAAAATGGAACAAGTGCGGATGGGGTGGATAAATTTACCCTGATGAATTTCCTTGACTAAATTAAGGACTGACTTACTTTCTGTAAATTAACCACAGTCTCATGCATCAGATGCAAATGGGCCTGTCTGAAATTACTTAACAAATGATTCTTGTAAATATACATTACATTCTAGGAAACTTCACTTTCCTAACATGCTTCTGGCTCACACCTACCTCTTTCCTTTGTGTGTAGAAATGAAGGGCTATCACCACCTGGATTGTTTCCAGAAGCTCAATAGATGATTTAGGCGAGTCTCATAGTTTTTGTAATGAAGGTGGTCTCTCCTTGAGCCTCAAAGATAAAAATGCACAGAAGGCCATCGAATTATGACTGGGTTTTCTAATTGCACTGGAGCTTGTGATGAAAGCCATACCCCTACTTACTAGGGAGGAGGGGAGCTTGGAGAGGGAGGGAGGGGTTATCTTTGAAGGATATCACCTTGAGGTATATCAAAAGACAAAAAAAGGATGTTTTACAAAAAGACAACAGATTTCCTCAGAATATACAGCTCACTGCTACCTTACAGCATGGTGTTCCAGAGCTAGCATAGGAACTGCAGTCCCCAGGTGACCATCACCCATTCTTCACACCAAGTTAGAGCATTTTGTTTTAATTAGGTTTCCATCTTGCAAATTCTGTCAGATTTAGGTCTGGAATCAAAAAAATCACTGCCTTAACTTCCATCCCACCTACAGTAGGGATAGAAGTTTCATGAAATCACTCAGCCACCACAACTCAGCATCCAGCACATTTATGTAAAACTGCAACAAATTTCCGGACACTGCCTTTGTCTTTTGCTTCTTTACTCTCCTGAATCAACTCTTTGGGTTTCCTCTTGCCTGCCTGTGTCTTAGGTTCTTTCCTCTGCATTTCTTTATCTACAAGAACTTTCTTTCACATGTACTTTCTTTCTCCTTACACACATTTGAGATACCACATACTAACCACAAGTTTAAGTGGAACTGAAAAATCATGGAATTTTCGAGAACCACACTACAATGAAATTGAAAGTAGGGCAGAAATCACTGCTTTGGTAATATTCAAACTACACAGCAATTTTTTTTGTCTTAAAAATTATGAAAAGAACTGTAGAAAATAAAACTACAGTAGAAGACCTGAAAAATTTCATGGTGTCCTAGAGGCTACATAAATATACCACTCAGAACATACATCTGAATGCCGCCTCTGTGCAGATAGAGGTCTTAGTGATTCATCCCACAGAACACTAGCATTTAACTGAGGTGCTTAAATAAGTAGCCTCTCATCTCAGGAGCCTTCTGCTATCACAGAGAGACACAGACATACATTAGACATACTGACTGGCTTTCTGGGATATCCTGATCCACAGACATCTAACTGCAGAGACAGGACAAAACAGAATATCCTTATCAGTGATACCTCAGTCTAGTGCTAGAATTAGCTGTGATAAACCCAGGTTATAGCATTTTGCCTAAAACACCTACTAGCAAGCATTGTAACTTCAGGAAAAGATTAATGTTAACATGACTGACTCCCCTAGAGCCTTTTTATGCTTCAACTGGGATTAAAAGAGCATATGAATTTTAAGTGGCTATTATTAACAACTAGGTATAACTGAGAGCATAGGGAGATGTAGTTGGAATAAATATATAGGCACACACGATTATTCAGAAAGAATTCTGGAGTGGCTATTCTTGACTAGCTCAATATAAAGTCAAGCCCTCAGTCAAAATGGTTTGCTAGGTCAGGAGGACATAAAGACGGACACAGTTCTTAACAGAGAAACCCTGTATTGCAGACTATCAGCCTTGGTCAGTTGACCTGCCCTCTGGAGGTGCTCATCTATCATTAGGAGTTACCTACAATCTCATCTTGTATGCTTTGGCAAAATATATAAAGTTATATGAAATAAATTGTGGTCTTATCAGTCTCAGAAAAGTCTGTAGCAACTGGGAAGAGAAAAAATTCTGAATTAGTATTTTTAATTATTTGAGATAATCTCAAAGTTAATTTACTGTATTCTCGCTTCAACAGAAACAGCAATTGCTCCATATATAATTCAACCTCTGCTTGACATTCCATCCCAAAACTAATATGGACAGGCCACTGAGCCAGCTCATTCAAGGAGAAAGAACATGTGGTCATGGGAGGAGATTCCTTGACACTTCTGAAATCTACACGGACCTCTGAAAAAAGACAAAACTGGAAGCATTGTTACAGATGATCTATTCTTAGATTATGAACAAAGAAAATAATACAAAAATCGATTAAAATAAACTGGCAGAGCAAGGATAAGATAGTATTGTCAACAGAGGAATAACTAATTTCCAGGAAGAAGTGGCAAAATTGTTACTAGTCTATGTAAGCACAAAAGTGGACTGCACAAGCACTATTAAGTACATTTGAGGATTATACATAAATTCATCATCCTCAAAAGCCATTTTGCCTTTGTGGGACTCACTGGGGATTTTGGATTCGTCATATACTTCCTCTGCATACTGGCTGTGAACTACTCTGGTCTTCTTTCACTCTTCACCACAAGGTCTAACTGTGATGTTCACCTTGCTTTAAGCAGGGGTTTGGACTAGCTGAATGCCAGAGGTCCCTTCTAACCTAAATTATTAGAATAATAGAATCATCTAGGTTGGATCTGATGATCCAACCTAGATGATTGAGTCCAACCATCAACCTAACACTGACAAAAACTAACACTAAACTTTATTGCTAAGCACAATTTCACAAATCAATCAAGTTGGGAAGTTTATCTTACCTCCCCAAAAATTAAAAGCTCCTTGGACAACACTCTGTAATATAATTAAGTGCCCCACTGAAGCCAATGTTTTCAATAAAATACAATGGCCCTCATACAGCCATTGCCCAAGAGCTACAACCAGACCCATAAGAATGCTAACCATGGCTGTGAAAAGAAAAAATCCTCGGTAGACATGGAGTTGTATACAGGATGCTACTTCCTACCTAAAGGCTCTGTCTCAGAGACAGAAGTTTTTGTAAGCACTTTGTTTCTCAATAAATACCAGATAAGCCCTTATGTGATACTGCATTATTCTGTTTTGGTGCAAAAAGGCCTCAAGTAACCAATTCCAGATCACCTATTCTTCTCATGGAAAAATGGTTATGAAGAGTTGCTGTTACATGTAAACAGCCAATGATCATTATTAAAGGTTATTCATAATTAAACTCTGTACATGTGTGTAATTTCTCTGCTCATTTTCACTTTTAATATCAGACAATCTATGTAAAATGCATTCAGGCTGGCAAAACCAAACCTCTTTTGCAAGAAAGAATAAAAATATTAACAAAAATATTTAAAATATTTTGAGAAATACATACATTTTCTTTTTAATGCTGATCCCATTATGTCATAGGTCTTACAATATGTTCCTAGAATCATCAGGGTTAGGAAAAATTTCAATCTGTAGGATTTCAAAGGTATCTAAATCCAAGCTTCCTGCAGCATAATTTCACTAATCCTACACCACCCCTGGCAGATAAGCATCTTGTTGAGTCTTGCATATTCCAGTGATACTGGTTACAAAACAGCCCTTGGCAGCCTTTGCTATTGCGTAATTGCTCCTACGAGGGCTGAGCTGACTTTGTAGAGATTGAAACTTAGCAAAAATCTTATCCTCTTTTTTGAGGAGTCACAAAAATAAAACCTAAATTTGGGATCCATTTTTCTTATAACTGAAACTGATTCTTACCAGCCATTAAAAAGCCAGGCTACCTTAGGTTGGTGCTTAATATTTTGAACACATGGAAGATTTTTGCTGTGAAGTTGCTCTGTTCTTCCGCTATACCTTAATTTCTGCAAGCAGGCCAATCTTGGCTCTTTTCTGCTCCTGCCCTCTCTTCATAGCTTCTCCATAAAAAAAGCAGATTCATGGTTGAACCCTCAACCTGACAATGAATTCAAAATTAGAAGGGAAAATTTGCCTATTCATATTTCTCACCACCAGAGTGAAAGCTTTTTGATTGTTCCTAAAATAAGGAGGTTTTCCCTCCTGCTGAAGTTTTTGGCTATTCATTACTGTTGTTTTCTTATTAAGCAGTAGGAATAATTGATGACAGTAATCCACAGATATCCCTTTGAACGCTCACAGACACAATCAGGTATATTTCATTACATATCTCTAGATTTCAGCATGCATTGACAGCATCTATAACATTTTATTAGCTCAGTGCGTATTATTTCATTTTCTACTATCAAAGCAATAAACACTCCTCAGACTAGAAAGGGACAGTGCCATCCACAGCAACTTTCATACGACATGCACTCATTCAGATTAAATGACAGGATACAGCTGATGAGTGATTTGAATTAATAACACTCAGGAGGCAGAAGAAGCTACTGCCTCCTAGAACCTGTCTTCCTGCTATGAAAATATATTCCAGTTTTACCCGTAACTTTAATAAGAGTTATTTACTTGAGTGCTGGAAACATTTGATTAGTGTTAGGAATGTTTAAATTCCAGCACTCATAGAAGCTATTTTTACCCCTCTGGAATATTAAAACGTCCAATGAAGGCTCAGCTGCTATTTGTAATTTGTAGATTGTGAGCGAATAAATGTTTCAAAGCGTTTTGTTGGTGAACTTCAGTGAGCATCATTAAGATGATTCAATGAAAAAAAATGTTGAAACTATGCCCTCCTCCATTCTAAAGAAAAATCAAACTTAAGTTTAAGGTATTATTTTGGTGATTTTGGTTTTTTCCTCTCCCATTTGATCAAATCCTTGGTCAAGGAGCTTACTTTCTAAGTTAAAAAGCAGAATAGAGCTTGCAAGCAGAGAACTATGTTAATATTTAACTTGGACTAGAAGAATTCCCCGTGTGTCGGTGGAATCAATGCACAGTGATTAGAAGAGTTGGTACTGACAATATATCTACCTGGAATAAGACCTCAGAAAACTTTGTTCTATTGACCAGGTGGCATATTGCAATTAAAATCTCTGCTTTTCCAGTTTAAACTAATACTTCTGGCAGCTGACAAAAATGAAGCATTTCTGGTAAATGCTTTTTATGTGCTTTTTATTACTCACAAGCATTTAAGAAGTTAACTTTCATGTGACAGGGCTGAATTTCTCTCTGCTTCTTGTCTACTTAATGCGCAGTGATGCTGTTGTTCTAATGGTGCAAAATCTGTATAATAAGATGTCCGTATCAATGTTAATTATATGTGAGGGAAACTGAAGCAGAAGTAAAAACCAAATGTTGGATCGATTTTTGAAGACTCTACAAGGTATTTATCAAATTCCACAGAGGCTGTGGGACTAGCATATTTTTGCAAAATGCATTTTTTAAAAACCTTCTGAGTCCTTGACTCAGTAACAAAATGAAAAGGTGGGAGATAAGCATTACCTGAAACCTTACCAGGACAATGGAGTTCTCTGTTCTACTGTCAGTTGTCATGACCAACTCCCATGTCGTGGTACAAAGCTACATCCTGCTTTTTCACAGAATTCAAATATGTTCCTGCTCTCAATAAAATCAATAAAGCTTTTATATTCATCGCAAGAAACAGAACTCTGCCCTACATCACCATGATTCAACATACCTATCTATAAATAAACACCTAGCGAGCTAAAGAATTCAATTTTCATTTCTCTCAGTCAACTGCAGATCACAGAGGAAGCTCCAATGACAGCAAAGACAGATGATGAAAACCTGATCAATTGCTATCACTGCAATTTAGATAAAAAGTCACTCACTTTTCAGCTCTGCTTGGTGCCCAGAAGAGATTAGATTAAAACTAAATCAAGAGGAAAAAAAAATCTAAACAACAGCCAAAGAAAACCTTTTCCAGCTCTTGTAAGTGTCCTCAGTTAATCCTACCATGTAAAGTCAGGGTACCAGCAATGGCTAAAAGCAAATTCCAGGAGGCTTTTGAAAGTTATCAGTGCTACTGAGCCTCAGTTTAATTTTTCATGCTGGTTTTCTCTATCTTTTTGCTAAAGTTGTCCTCCTCTATACTGGATTTTGGACTATATTAGAGAACTATATAGAACACAACTGGGGCAAACATTACAAATTCTTGTGTCTGCATTACCCACTATTATGTACAGCCGTGCTGTGTGTAATTTCAAGAAGTCCTGGTGTTATTCAATTGTTATAAAGTCACTGCAGACATTTGCTAAGATATGTTTATCACACCCCGATTTATTTCAGTTTTGCAAAACATAGATAAAGCACTGAGATGCAGGATCAGCAACTGATCCTTTAATTTGTATTAGTTAACAGTTTTGCAAGTGGTTTTGTAAAACAAAATCCAAAGAACGTGAATTTAGCTCAACACAAGTAAAGGGAGAAGACATCTATTTCACTCCTATGATGCTATGATAGGAGTCTCTAAAGCAACAAAAGTAAAAAATCTTTACTTTCTTTAAAAAAATCTATGCTTTATTTAAAAGCTGAGGAATGACACTTGGTTCATCCTAACAATTTCTACGTACAGTAGCAGTTCAAATACGAATAGCATATCTCAGCGGGCAGAATTAGCACCAAAGAAAACATTCTAACAAGATCAATATCAATCCTAGAATTTATCTTTCTTCTGTCAATATTTGTCGCGAGCACAAATCATGGAGTCACTTAACCCACTGTCTCGTGATGCCCAGCCCTCTGGCTGCCACACACACCAAGGCCATCCGCCACAGCCTTGGCCCCTCTTGGGAACCAAGCGTACTGCTAACATATGACCACGCTCCCCACGGTGAGACCCTCATAGAAATACATATATCTCATCACATGACTGAATATATCCCTCCTACACAGCCAGGCTTACCAGACCCATCTTAGGATGTAATGTACACCCTACTCATGAAGACACCCGCACTAAGGAATGTAGGGGCCCTCGGAGACTAAAGGGAGTACAAAGTGGATCACAGACCGTCACAACTGCTCTGCCAGGCTAGACCAGGACTTTATTGCCACCTCCACATGATACAAATAATCTTTTGGCCTAAATTCTCTTTTCTACCTGTTAACAACCAGCATAGCACAAGATAAACAGAATTTTGCAGTAACCAAAAAGGATCAAAATTTTTAAAGACACATAAAATATCTTTCTTCTTCGAAAAGTCTTGCGTAGTACGCCATGGCCAAATTACCTCATAACACCCCATGTTGGCTGAATACTGAGAGCGCTAATGAAACTGTGAGACAGAAAAATGAGAATCCTTTTCTGCCTCTGCTGATAAAATAAAACTGGTTTTCCTTCAATCCTTCTATCATTGAATTCATGCAGTGGCACCGTCTTGGTCAGCTAGCTTTCTTGAGAGTTGGTAAAGAGAGACAGAGAGCAAAAAGCATATTGGTAGAGAGACACCACGCAAGTCTAAGTGATGTCTTTGTATAGAGGGAAGAAAAATGGAATAAAAAACTTACACTAGGCCAAGCAGGCAAAACAGTGGTAGGCTAAAAATCCAGCAGCAAACAGAAAGAGGATACAAAGTTGAACGACAGAAGCCTTCACATCCCACAGAAGCCACACACCTTACAAAAAATTCAGAGGTCCTAAAGCTAACCCAATTACTGAGGCAGCCCATTCCAAATCCCTCTGCCCTACTTTATCCTATTTCATTAACCATTTGTCTCTCCAGTGCCATATAAACTGTTAATTAATTTTAACATTGTTAGCAAATTTTCTCCTATTTGGACAATAAAGTCCAAATCTTATCTCAGGACTGAGAAACTTCATGCAAAAGGCTTGATTGCACAGTATCCAGGGCTTACATCCCATCCACACCACTGTTTATACACAGAACTTCTCTTGTCATGATGACTGTTGGACATTAGGTGGTCACACAAGCAAACAATAGAGGAAGACAAATTTTTTCAGGATATCCCTGGGAAGACCGGACAGATGCACAAACAGTGCTGTTAGTAGGGAATATCTTTATAGTCACAAAGTTCGCTTAACTCAGCCAACATCTCAACACTTCCAAAGCTGTGTACCACTTGACATGATTCACGACTGGCTGAGACACACCACACTAGTGTTGGTTTTTTTTTACCAGGAAGCTACAAGTATGGACAAGCCTTAAATTTCACAATTGTACAGACACTTGCAAAAGCATTGTTTGGCTGTGGGGTTTTTTGTTGTTGTTGGTTTTCATATTCTTGTACACATTATTAGTCAACTACATGGTAGAATGGCACAATGACTACATGGTACGATGGTACAATAAGTAGCATTTCTCCAATAAGGCAGGAAAAAGGGATGTGTATGTCCAGTAGTTAAATTTTCATTGAAGCACTTCATGCCAGAAAACATCAGTTTAGGAAATTACTGCTTTTTTTTTTTTTTTTTACCAGGAAATCATCTCTATTAAATATTTGTCACTAAAAAATTAAGGACTGCTTCTTCTGTTGCAGTTTTAGACAATCATTCCAAAAATTGCTGGCATTATGTTCTGAGATTTACTTTAATTTTTATACTGTTGTTATAATTATTCTAACATTGATTCATAAATGCACTGCACAGTGCCATGGCTACTAGCAAAAAGTGGGGGAGAAATGAAAAAATAAAAATCAAAACTCACATCAATAAAATACTAATTTGAAAATTAAATTATGAATTGTTATTTTGGAAAAGCACATTCAAAAATTAAATTATGAATTGTTATTTTGGAAAAGCACAGTAACCCTACCCCCAAAGAAAAAGAGACATTCATCAATTATATTCTCATTATTTTCATTCCAGAGCAAGAATAGAGAATTCTTATTTACTGTAACAAGAAGAGCCAGTATTTCCCACAAACAAAACTGATGATTTTACCCAACCCTATACCTGCAGCATCCCATCTTCAACCTACATTTTCTTCCTTTCCTCTCCTCTCCACAGACACAGAAGGATGAAACATATCTGCAGACTTCACCATAACCAACAGCTTCCATATTTAGGAAGTTAATGTAAGCTTATTGCTGAGATGACAATTGTCTCTAATCAGAGGAAACACGGCGGGAGGAAAGAGAAAAGGGATAAACCAAAACATCTGAAGGAGAAAGACTAACTCAATAGTAGCTTTTTAGATCTCCCAAAAAGAGCAAACGAAGACAGAATATGGGCTGACTAAGCCTCCTCCAGCCTCAGAGGAGACATGGTAGCAGACCCGTGAAGCCTTAGCTTTTCACAGCAGTGAAACAAAGGGCACACGCATGACAGTGTCATTTTGCATTATGAGGAACATCTACCACATAAAAACAGCTCCACTTGGTTGTATGATTATATGCAGAATTCTGGGATTTGTTCAGCTTTGCCATGAACTTACTGCTCTATTATTTTTCAGAGACATTTCTTTTCCTAGATGCCCAGAGACAGCGTTTGATAGATTAGTGTGGTTTTTCTGGCTTACCCACTAAGTTGATTTGAACAATACATTTGTTAATACAGTGAAACACACGTTCAAGATTACAAATTGTTTAACAAGTCTTGACAAACAAGTCCCTTGGTGGTCTTGAAGTTTCTCAGAAGCAGATGGATGAGGTACAATTTTATAGATTCTCTTCCCTATTTGTGTAAAGCTGCTAAGGTCTGAAATAAGCTTTAGTGCAAACAAGGGGCATTGTCAGACAATAAAGAGACAATTGCCTGTGTTAGCACAACAATTAATTTATTTGCAGAGAACCACTCAGTCTATTTGTTACCAGAAATGTGCTAATTATTCCTGCTAATTACATGCAAAACCTTCATTATCACCTATATGAGGAAGAGGACCCCTCAGGTTTCAGTGACAAATTAATTACTGTGTTTTCCTTCTGAATGTACTTCTAGACAGTCCCTGTTATCTAAAAAATAAATTGGCTAGCAGGAAGCTGGTGTCTCAGAGACATTCTGCAAACTAAAAGTAAACCTACAAATACCATATCAAGTTACTATTGCTATTTTTTCAGGCAGGTATATCCTGAAGCTCTCAGAACTACTATATTAATTTACAAACTCTTAATCCTAATGAAATATACCATGCACTGCTAAATTCCACTGTTTAACTGCTTTCAGAGCCCTTTACATGTCTATAAAACAATGGATAAGATAGCAGGCATTAAGTTTAAAAAATATAGCAAATAAGCCCAATGGTAGACTATGCAGTACAACATCGATACAATGTCAGTGAAAAATACGATTTCAAATTCATAATAACTGAAGTGAAAAGGACAGCAAAGTGTCTGAATTACCCAGTCTTTCATTGCCACCATCCTAATTCAGCACAGAGGATGCTTGCCACCAAGACCTTGCCAGTGCATGTCAGGCAGGGGAAGTTTCACGCAGAAGGGTGAAGAAGAGGAAGCACACAGGATCAAAGTCTTGATTTGGAAGGTAGGAAACACGATGAGCGAAGGAGTTACAGCACAATGCATCTGGCAGAGGGATGAAAGGAGAGGCTGCAGTGAATTCCTGACACACAAGCAGACAAATCAACTATTTAAAAAATAAGTTTTTACATCTCTTAAATTTTGCTTAGAACCCGATAGGTAAGTTTTGGCCATTCCTGTATGACACCTTGCCAACAACCTGCCTCTACTTCCATTAAAAGGTGCTCTGGAGTACAGTACCCAGGGTCCATCCTGCTTATCGTCACCTGAGGCCTCCTCAATTTCTCTGTTTGGCACAGCAGAACACCAATACCTTAACAATTCAGAGTACCACCAGCACCCACTAATGGGCCCATGAACATCATCATACAACTCCAGACCACGAACTTCAGCCACAACTTTAGCAGCACTGACAATACTACACTGAACAAAGCACCAGCTAACCTGTGGCTGGATACAGATTGTGCAGTCTTGGCAATACAGCCAGGATGGGATAGAGTAGCTCAGACAGGGCTACTGAAAGGCTAGCAGTACAGTTTCAGAGTGAATCAGGCGATGGTTAGCACCCACACAAAGTCATAATTCAACAGCCACTCCATCTTATGAAGATAAAGCAGGAGTGGAGGAGTGGATTCAGAATCTGGATGTCTACAAGACACAGCCTCACCTCTCCAGACCATCAGCACAGAAAGGCAATGCCCAAGAGCGCTGAACCTAGCCTTAGAGACTAGTTCATCCATGACTCACTGGACCTATGCTCTTACTTCACTGTAATCTGGGTATCACTTGTTATAGAGCCCTCTCTACTACATAAAACATAAGATACTTATCTTCATCTTTACTTGCATTTGTAGCCCATTCCTCAGACACTCATATCTATTTTGTATATCGAGAGACTGACTTAAGCCCCTAATTCACTCATGGTAAATCCCACGCCCTTGTTTCTGTTTTTAAGTAACTGTGTTGGTGCTTTCTGCAGTGTTCTCCCTCAGGGTCAAGAAGCCCCCACAAAGAACTATATGGCAACTTCATTATTCAAGTCTAGCTTCATCCTTTCCTTTCACTGATGTCTTCAAAAACCTCAGCAACAATGATGCTATAATGATATGCTCAGCTTCCATATGCTGTACTCCTGAATACAGAGTTTCACTGCAGTTTCCATCTCTGTATCTTGGTTTATCTCTTGTGTCAAAGGGTAAATTCTCCAAAGGAAGAGCCATCCCTTTGGTGTATTCTTGTGATAGCTAGCATGTCTTAAACACTACTTGACTAGTATCAATTAATAGTATTAATAATAAAAGTAGTAATAGTAGTAAAAGGAGGAGGAGGAAGCACAGTGCAAGCTTTGAAACCAAACATGCAGGGAAAGATTCAGCAGTTGGAGGTCAGGGAAAGATTCAACAGTTGGAGGACAATAGTATTTTTGCCATTATTACAAAAAAAAATATTAAAGTTTAATAGCAGACCAGCAGAGAAAATATGCTAATTGGCATGTAAACACAGCTGCACTTATAATTTGTACTTTAATTTTAATTTATAATTCTAACTGAGGTTCTTCTGACTTACATGCATTTTCTATGTTTGTGTCCTCTAACTCAACACCCACCTCCATTCAAATAAATCAAAATGAAAACAAGTGGACAAAAAAGAGGAGTACTGTACTGCATCTGAGCGCAGTAGTGTTTTGTTTATCTTTAAGTCAGAGACATTCATGTAAAAGTTAGAATGTGTATGGGTTTATTTCTGCAAAATAGTAGCTCATAAAATTATGCCTAAAGCTCAGACCCCACTACCAGCATAGCAGCTGCTTTGTTGGTAGCATATTAGTCCAGTCCATGATAATAAAAAAAACTTTTTACATATGAAAAGTTCTTGCCTCCAGATCCTAGCTTCTTAACAGGTTTTCTGTTCCAAAGCACTGGAAGATTTCCTTGGCATAAGCAAAAAGTCCCATCCCTGAAATTTAGAACACGCTTTTTTAACCAGTATATTACCCTGGACAACTGAAAACCTGAAAAGAGAACAGAATAATTAGCATTGCTGCTAGGCATCTAACAAGTGGCCTCCAACACACCCAAAAGTGGTTCAGATCCAGAAAATGTGAAATTAACCCATGATCGGTCCATTGAAAATTGGTCTCAACAAGCAAGAGTTAAGCAGCAGAATAGAAAAGCAGGGCATAACTTCCTTACGATAGAAAGACCTTTTTTCATTTTTATGGTCAAGTTGCTCACCAGACTCTTTTATCTGTTTGTCAATAACAAGAACGGCAACATTTAACTGACTTTGAGAGATGGCTGGCAACAGGGAGGCTGTGTGAATAGGAGGATTCTAAATTTGAGGGGAAAATGATGGAGGAGGGGGATTGATCTGAAAAATAGAGGTGCATAAAGAGAGCTGCATGACATCAAAAATTACTGAGAGCTGGAAGTGGAGGGGAAGATGGAAAAGTAGATGATTGCAGCCTGGTTTTGCTAAGACACATAGGAGGAACAAGATATTGCTTTCACAGTGAAACATGTGAGCAATAAAATCATGAGTTTGCCTAGAAGGCAAACCATTTCAACATAGGCCTTAATACCTTCTAATTTGCCTGGACTGAATTATGAGGACATATTTTTGGCCTGGCCTACACCACAAAATATGAGTAGGATTAAGAGCATTCAAAGTAGCTGACAAGATGCTGAAGCAGAAGAGAACCTTCCCGCAGAGACGAGAAAGTAGGGGTCAGCACCAGATTAGCTGACACATAGACCGCATCTTGTGTTCCAGTGGCTTAATCGCTTCACTTAAACCTATCAGCATGTAAAAGCAGCAATAGAAAAAAAAATTATAAACCTTTTGTCATAGCTGCAGACAGCAACTATGTGACAAAGAATGACTCAGTGATATTTCTTGCTTTTTTCCTGTGTATGAAGTTTTTAGAGATTACCTCTATTTATTCCTTCCCGTCTAATATTAAGATAATAATTTCAGTAGTCAGAATTGTTACAATTATAACAGTTCAGTAGTAAGGGCAATTTTTTCAAATGTAAGGCCTTATACAGCTACAAAGAATATGGATCAGCTTTTCCTGCCAATACCAACACTTCTCTATCGAGTCCTCCAAGAGAAGCAGCCAATACTGAAGTTGGAAAGAACTGGTCTAACTCAGAATTATAGCACTACTAGAATTTATTTTATGAAAATCCACGTGCATTAAAATACCAAGTAATTTTAAACTCCTTTATATTTAGCAGGGAGCGGGAAGCAGTTGTTGGAGATGGGATTTTTTTAGGTCTACATTTTCCTTCAGGTTTTCACATGCTCCTGCATAAACATTTCCTGGCTCAATATTGTGTTTGCTCACACCACAGTCCTTCCACAGAGGCATTTACTTCCTGCTGCAGAGAAGGGGGAGGGAGGCAGTGTGCAGTGTAGCACCATTAATCCTTTTCAGACAAGGTTTGATTTAGAAAAGAACCAGCCACAACTTGCTGGGTACCAGGGGCCAAATAAATGATTGTACTGTTTGATTATCCACATCATTCAAATGCAGTGTAAGTAGCAATTGGCTTGCTTCGTGTCATACTGGGACCTGGGTTGCACAACAGATTTGCCTTGCACTGAAACACTAGGTTTCTGGAGTTGAAAGGCTCCTGGAACTGTTAGTTTTCAATTATTTTGTCTTGGACCGAGTATCTTAACTCCCCTCTGTTCTCTAAATGGAACTAAAATGGAGCCATCCTGCTGGAGCCTGTACAGCCAGCAGCTTCCCTAGGGACCCCCACACCCTTCCCCTCACAGTAATGAGTGGCTAACTAACAGTAAATAGAAATAAATTAGCAACTAATTTATCCTGGTAGATGTCAAGGAAGAAGAGAATCCCAAAGAGGAATTTAAACAGGGAAAAAGACGTATGAGCTTTACAGTTCAGCATAAGAAAGAGTGCTTGCCTAAGATACTGCATATACGAAAATAAGAAAATGGTTTTAAACAAAACAGAAAGTAAGTCTCCAAGGCTTGCACCACTAATGGAATTGAGAGGAGGGATGAAAAATGTTAGTATTATCTCTGGCTCAGGAAGTCCCAAAGCCATGTTTCAGTAGAAGGTAGGAGAGTACACCAAGAAAGGATCATTACATGCTTGACATTTTCTTATACGCTCCCCCAGGCTGCTGTCAGAAACAGGATACCCGACTAGACAGATGTTTAGTCTGATCCTGTATGACTGTTCTTACTTTGTGATAGTAAGACATAATGTGGATAGGAAAAAAGTTATGTGCAACTCAAGAGGATCACATGAAACTTGAAGTTGATGCAGGCATAGCAGCCGACATTGAGGGGATTCAAACTGAGGGGTGTCAGCGCTGGGCACATTCCAGTCACCATGGACTTCACCCCTGGGAGAAGTTCATACTGTCCAAAATCCTTCTCATACTTTTCCGGACTTGTCTTTAGGACTTGGGGCACCTTTGTAGTCAAACCACTTCCCCTACCCTCCCTCTGGTCCTTCAGTTAAATATTTCATTCTTTAAAAAAAAAGTTTCTTTCCTCTCTGTCTGTAAATCAATATCTGCCATCATGCTACTGCCAATGTGGACATTTTCTGCACTGCATTTTCTAGGTCTTTGCAAGAAAACAAATCTTCCCAGTGCCACCAGTCCTTCTTATATGCAAGCCAAAACATATCCACTAAGTACAGCATCCATTATCCCTCTAGCAAGCATTTGGGGGCAAAAGAAGATATGCAGAGATATTGCAGTTTAATAACAATGTCATGATGTCAACCATAATTTCTAAATTGTACATAGATGCCCCAAATCATCACAGTTCAAACACAGCTAGAACAATGAGTCTATTTCCTACTTATATATAGACTACAGCAAAATGAGGAGCAACAGTCAAGACATTTTCTTTCAGCACAGCCAGTAGAAGACTTCCTTTTCTTGCTCCTAGCCATTTTAATTCATGCTCTTGTTACAGTCAAGTAGGCTTGTTAAAGAAACTGTATATAGAAAAAGTTACACAACAGTTGCAGCAAGTAGCCTCTGCAGCAGCTTATTTGCTGTGACAAATTGCACAGAGCATGCCACACACCAATACTCCATATTCTCTTCTGGGTCACTGAATTGATTCTGGTTCAAATTCCAGACAAACCATTTCATATGCAAAGCCATTAAAGGGCTAGAACTATTTTCTTTAGCTAGTTCAGACCAGCCTCTACTCTAGGAGCTTGGGTAGTCTGCAAGGCAACACGCACCACGGATGCAAGCCCATGCAGACATTTCTTGGATGACCATCTGGCCACTATAATGCTATATTCAGTGCTTCATTTAAACTGAAAAAGGAGAGATTTAGATTAGATATTAGGAAGAAATTCTTTACTGTGAGGGTGGTGAGGCACTGTTAACAGGTTGCCCAGAGAAGCTGGGGATGACCCATCCCTGGAGGGGTTCAAGGCCAGGCTGGATGGGGCTTTGAGCAACCTGGTCTAGTGGGAGGTGTCCCTGCCCAGGGCAGGGGGGTTGGAACTTTAAGGAACTTTAATCTTTAAGGTTCCTTCTAACCCGAATCATTCTATGATTCTATGATACAGGGAGCTACACCATCTTTCTCCCAGCAGTAGCGGCTGTCCCTGCATTTTATGAGGAGATGTAGCTGTCCACGGACACTGTATGCCCTGGGAACATTTAAGAGATCAGCTCTCCCAGGTAATTCTGATCCCAGAACAT
This sequence comes from Rhinoptilus africanus, assembly GCA_013400135.1. Classification (NCBI taxonomy): domain Eukaryota; kingdom Metazoa; phylum Chordata; class Aves; order Charadriiformes; family Glareolidae; genus Rhinoptilus; species Rhinoptilus africanus. The sequence continues at coordinate 164,867 of VXBO01010024.1, forward strand.
CTGATTCCTGGATCCCAGCCAAGCTTAAGGAGCAGAGCCATGAGCTCTGCCAAACCAGGGCATTTCTGGACCTCAGCTGCCACAGCATGCCAGGCACCACAGACGGTAAAGCTGCTCATGGAGCTTAGGTGTCTCCAGGGCTAGACTGCGGCTAGGAGCCGCTCTCGCAGTCACAGTTCTGTACTGAAATAGCTTACTCTTCCAAAATTTCATTTTAGATAAAAAAAGGGGGAAGACTTCAGTGATCCATTTCTCTCAGCGATACCGTATGCTCTAAAAATATATTCCTCAACTGATTGAGAAAATTACTTACTGGTTGTGTGCACCCCAGCCTGATCCCTACAATGCCTCTTCAGGATGGAAATGTTGTATAAATAATACATAAAATATTTATAATGGAATGATTTTCTATATAGAGGTACTCACTTCATCTCAGACATCTTTTAAAATCCATTATTTTCTTAATTAATTGTCTAGAGTCTCTCTCATTATGGGAGGGTGATTTGGTGACAGTACCAGCTTAAGCAATAACTTCAACAAGGTCAACTAAATACTTAATACTTAAATGACACTTAAATAATAAAAATACTCATGAAAAAGTTTAAAACAGATGAGACAACTGTTCAGAGAGTGATACTTTCTTTCTGTTCTGACTACAGATGAAGAAGCACAGACAACTAGCTTAGAGAGCAACCTCCATATGTTTATGTTATGATAGTCAATGTCATCTTGCACCAGAAGAAACAGGACACATGCAGGATTTCTTTAAAGCTAATGCACTTTAAAATACAGTGATATTACTTTTTTAGTTAGCATCGATAAACTTTTTTTGCAGAGTTGAGACTTGTGTAACAGGCCAGGTACACAAGGTAAGATTCACACTATACTATGAAGGAGAAAAAGAGAAGCTCTCAAAACAGAGTGTCAGTTACTGTCCATCAGAGTAACACTAGTTCTTATCGCTAAGTAAAAATATATGTGTTGACGTAAAAAGAGATACAGAGATGGATATTCTGTTAATTTAAAAGAAGGTTGAAGATCTTTAATAAATCTTTACATATTAAGGAGTGTTTATTATTTCAATCATAACACCGATTCCAGTCATAACATCGTGTCCTTATGGAAGACCACAATTAATCTGCTAGCTCCCCAACTAATAATTCAGGAACTTTAGAATTATTTAAGATCAATAGCCCCCCCATTACTGAACCTATACTTCAGTAGGAAAAACTGTACTTGGGGTGGGGGGAAGGTAATTTCTGTTGAACCTGTAATGCTTATCAGTGATACTGAGCAGCAACTTTCTTGATGCTGTCTGACACCAGATAAGAAATCACTTTGTAATTAAATGGAAAAGTAGCATATATATGAGGTAAGAGCCAGCTTCTGAGTATGGAAGTAGCACTATTTTCTCATTTTGCAGGGTAAGTCTGCCCTCCTTCCTCAAAAGACACAGTAAAGGGAAACGTGACCTTGGAAAGATTTGCTATGTGTGGCATACAAAAACTGTTATTCCCAAGACTCCACAGCCCCTAAGTGTTTCAAAAACAGGCGTAGAAGAATGAAAAACCAGCCGGGTGACAGTGATGGCATCAGCCTTATACCTCACTCAAGTATTTTATATTCAAAGCACAAGCTACAACTCTCATATTTCATTAAATCTACCTAATTTATACCAGAATCCATTGCCTCTTTGTATTTCAAGGGAATAGAAATACACAAGATATTGTGGACAAAACCGATATTTCTTGTGGGAATAAAATCCAAACAGAAAGAGAGAGGGAGAGAGAGAGACTTAGGCTTAATCTTCCTTATTATTTGATAAGAAGCATTTTCTGAGTAAAGGTACAAGTCATTTGTGGTTCTGATCACTCTCGTATGCCATTCCATACCTAAGAGTAGAAAATGTTTCAAATATTTAACAAATCATGGCTAATTATATAGAATAATTGAATCCTTAATATAAAGCCTGAGAGACTTTATTCTTCTAACGTTACTTGCTGCTGATGTGAATACCATGAGAAGAGATAAAGCTACAGACCTGTTAATACAAAGAAGACAGTAAAAAATTATTTTCAGTTTTGAGAAAAACACTAGGCTCTGGATAGAAGTTAATTATTAAAGTTCGATTCCCTTTTTTTCCCCCCAAAAAAGTTATTTTAATTACTGCTGGTTTATGCCAAGTGTCTGTTTGACTTAAGAGAAGAAATGACTTTCTATTTGAAGCAATGCCTACTAGAAATAAGAGCTACTCAAGGGCAGTGTTTTATTGATAAAGCCTTTTTCTTTATAATCATCATATGTCATAACATTTCACAGGATTCATGAGGTTCAGGTTTTTTCAAAGGCAGAAACAACTGGAAGTTCTGATCTGGAGCTAACAAAAAACCCCAAAGCACTGTCTAGAGCCGAAGTAATTTTTGCATTTTAAACCCTAGATATAGTAATAGACAGGGCTGCATAAAAGCAGGAAAGGTTATTTGTTACCATAAGAGCTACCATTTTTAAACTGTTATGACTATTTGCATATATTTACATGCACTGAAAGCACAGCCATTCAGAACAAACAAGGTTCATATGAAGACGAACATGCAGAGTATGACTGAGTGACAATCCACACAATGGCTGATTTAAACTTTATTGGTCTCCTCCATTCACCCACCATTTTTCTGATGAGGAGGAACAACTAAGGAAGCCTTACATCTCTTCGGCCACTTTTATTTTTGATAAACCCTGGGGCTGCCTGTGTTAAGGTGAGAGAACGCACTAAGCGGTCTGTTCAGTCTGTCGAAACCTCCTATATGGTCCCTGACTTCTAACAGGCAACCTTAAATGAATCTCTCTCAAGTAGTGGAATAGGTAGGAAAACTGGTTTAGCAAAAAGACATACACAATTCCCTTAAACAGTTCAACTTTAAGGCATGTCTGCATACATTCCTACTGCCTGTGACAATAGTAACACTTCCTTTCAGCCTAATAGGTCCTGAGCCCCATCCTTTGTCTGCTGATTAACTGCTCTATTCATTGACCAGACCACTAATTGCATGCTCCTTATAGTTACCCTACATTACTGTAAGAATTAATGAGACACAATTACAGCTCCCAGAAATCTCAGGCCTAGCCAACTGCAAAGCACTCCAACTGAATAAGAACTCCCCAAGAATAAAGAGAAAAATTCAGCCCATTGTTCACAGGAAGCAGAATGGTTTTTGTTAAAAAATTGTATTTATTTGAAGCTGTTTCATAATTAGGCCCTGGAGAAAAAAAAAAAAAAAAAA
>VXBO01010024.1:168189-188704 GCA_013400135.1 Rhinoptilus africanus
GGAGAGAATAGAGAGAGAACTTGGGAACCAGCATTCACTGAGAAATCACAGTGGATGCAAAGAGACGCAGAGACAGTTCAGATATGAGGAGAAAAAAACATAAGGGATGGAGTGCGTGAAAAATTAGTGCTACGAATAATACAAACATCTGTAACCAATCAGCTGTTTAAGCAGAGCATGTGCCACTGTATGGATATTACCACTAATGCAATCTTATATTTGACTAACATAGCTTCAATCTTGAACAATTTAAAATAAGCACGTGGCATGCTTTTGCACTCATGTCTCTACTGTGAGTTGGAGGAAGAGGAATTTAATTTCCCACTCCCAGAATTTAATATGCATTAGTAGTCACTGTCATTAGCCATGAAAGTCAAAAGGAAGGACAGAAAATGAGGTTTTGGAAAATCAGCCATATTGAAAACTGCACTCTCATTTAATCTGTATAATCAACAGCCACAGCTATTCAAAGTCTTAGTGACTACAATCACTACCTATTAGCCTGTAAGTAGTTCAAAAGCTATTATTCTCACTTGAACAATTTTCCAATACACAAGAGACAGCATTAAGTTAATGAAGTTAATATGCAAAGTCAATATTCTTTGTTATGAAGTCATCTTCTTCCATTGGTTCATCTTCAACATATTTTCACCATATAAATTTGATTTAAATTATATGTATAGTTTGACAAAGACACTGGTACTTAAAATAGAGCTTGAAATGCAGCACTATACTTTATAGTCCTGGTAACCATTTTCCAGGGTACAATTTATAGCAGCCACTGAGACCCAAAACTAAGAATGTCATAGACTGGCACTGCTACATTCCAGAATCAACATCTTTGGACAGAGACAACATTTTTTGTACAACTCTACAGGGATTCTCAATAATTGCACCTAACTGCAGTAATAGTTTAAATTCATGGAAAACGGATGTTCTTCTGATACTATCGCTCACTGATATCACAGCAGAACGCTTTCCTGCATGAAGCAGACAGTTACCACCATGTGGTGCCGAATCCCAAGCAGGAAACAAGGCACGAATATGGATCAGAGACCTTTGTGTTCAGTGTATAATAAGTCCAATATCCCTGTCATAGAACAGCAATCATTAACTCAGGGATCTTTTATTATATGGTCCCTGTGACTGGACTGGTAACAGCAGGGATTGAATTTGCAATTTCTGTATCTCAAAATATCTCCCTTTTATGATTATGATCGCATCCAATGCCTCAGTTATATCTCTACTTACCATCCTCAAGACTAGATTCATCTGTCAGGGAGACTGCAAACCTACAAATTCATGCATTTCTGAAGTAAGTCTCTAGGACTTGAAGTGAAAATACCGGTTTCTATTAACCTTGGCTGATTAATCAACCCTAGTGCAGGACCACAGAGCTTACATATGCAGCTTTGGATCTGGCAGTATTATTTGAAATGGGCTTTCCGTATCTCCTGAATAAACCTTTGAGGAAAAAGGAAACCTTTGTCTCAAATGAAACATCACCTAGCTCATTCAAGCTATTCCTGTTTCAAGTCCCAAAATAGAACAAGTCCAAATTCCTGCAGAGTGTGATGTGAAATTATTTCTGCTAGTGCAAATAATGTATTCTGGTATCTGGTCCAGCCTTCATTTCTGATGTTGTGAAATAACTTGAACAAATACGAAATATACATATGCTTGAGGCTAGCTGTAATTTCTAGTTAGGGCCTCTCTCTGCATAAGAGAAAAGGGAGTCCTTCCTGCAGACAAATACGGGGAGACCACTCTTGAGGTCATCATTTCCAATGAAAGTATAACATCTAAATTACAGACAATTAAAGAAGCCTGCATCTTAAGAGACAAGGGAAGGTTTCAAGTCATCATCTGAGTTCACTCACACCATTTCTACTCTCCTGTTTCACTACCAGTTTNCATCCAGCCTCCTTTCTTCCTGCAAATAGTTCAGTTAAAGAATGGTTATGCCTATACAGTCTCCTAAGTGTGGTTGCAAAACTACATTCAAGACTAGAACCACCAAGAGGACAGCTGCTAATCATGAAAATTCATGCATTGCCACTCATTATTCATGCAACTTGCAGCTGTAAGACAACCCTGCAGACAGGAGATGAACAGGAAACAGAGATCACATCCTATTCTTAGAGTTGCTGTAGAGGTCGTTCTTCAGAGCAATGTAAGCATAGCCTATGACATATCATCTCTGTGTGCCATGATAAACTTGCATGTGAGTCCCTACAGGATGAGGCCTACAGTTGATTTACACTAGAAAGGTTAATATAGAAATTATACTAACAAGACTCCTCTTCCCAAGCAACTTATACCTATCCCTCAAGAGAAGTAAAATGTACTGGTAAAAGAACTTCTTACACAGCTTCTGCAGTAGGGTTTTTGCTGGCATAGCTATGTCAGCAGAAAATTTATATCCCTCCCTGACAGGCCTCCTTGATAACACTTTTAAGTGCAAACCAGGTGTCAGTATTTCAGTTATGACAGAAAAAGAGTTCTACACTGGTCATGAGGTGAATATATAGCCTTTCATGACCTGGAAAAGCCCTTGCTTCCAAAGAGGACAAATCCCATGATCATGTTTTCCACCAGCATAATCTCTCACGAGCACTAGTTAATACAATACTAATATTGTACTGCATTAACACCTATAGAGTAGGTGAAAATATCATATCAGTCAACAAGCCACTTATATTCTGCACTCCCATCTAACAAAAGTTCATTTACGCTAAATTAAAGCCACAAAAAATCCAGTGCATGGGAGGTACCAGCATTTCTATCTAAAAATGTGCTGTGATTTTTAGATTAGACTAGACATAATTTTAAATCTAATTAATCTAAAATAATTATCAATCTCTGGACATTTCAATTGATTGCATTGGCATTCAGAAAGATTTAGATGATTCTAAGAAGAGAGTCTATAGATTGAGTTCCCAAATGCATCTGATCAGGAAACAGGATGACCAAGTAGAAGCAACTTTCATTTTAAGCAGCATTGTTAGGTAGGAAGTAAACAATACTGGTTTGAGAGCAGCTAGATAGCCTTTAAATAGAATGTTCATAATTAAACACACAGACGTAGTATATGGCATTAGGCAACAACCCCACAGCTGAAAAGAACATTGGAAGAAGCCATGCTACCATAGGCAGAGTTGCAGAGTGTCCCTCAAGGATCACCATAATTGTTCTCAACCCAGTTTACCATATTCTCATCATCATCAGCTCAGTTGCTCTCTGATCCTACAAGTTTATTTATGGAATATGTTTAGGCCTTGCACTGATGTGGCAATAGATAAAGCCCTTTGAAAGCACCCCTCACCGAGGTGGAGTGCAACCTGGGGTGTTCCTCATTATAAGCGATGATGCCCTGTGATAAAAGTCAGCATGAGTAAAACAAAGTATTTCTAACTAATTACACATGCAACACTCACAGCCATCAACTAGCCAAGTAGCATGAAGCTCTGAGATATAAGAAACAGTCAATGACATTAATTTCTTTAATTAATTAATTAATGTTCCTTTACTGAATATATCGGAAGAAAACAAGTTACACAAACAAAAAGCAGTCTGTGATATCTAAGTACTTAGATCACTACTGCAAACTGTATCCTACTCCTAAATTTTTTTTTTTTTCAGTATTTNCTTGTTTCACTACTAGTTTCTTTAGAACTACTTGTGATTTATGGTGCTGCATGTAGGATCAGCAAAAGACAATCTTGATCCATCAAGTGCTACCATGTGCTTATTTTTACTGGAAGTGATTTACTCAAGAAAACTTCCACTTTTGTACTTCTCATCCTTAGTTTGTGTTTTGCACATCGCAAGCTTCACTGCTGGGGAGTTTCCTCCCTCCCGTCCTCCCTCCCTCCCTTGCTCCCTTCGTTCCTTCATTTCTTCCTTCCTTCTTCCCTCCCTTCCTCCTTTCCTCCCTTCCTTCCTTCCTCCCTCCCTCTCTTCCTTCCTTCCTTCCTCCCTCCCTCCCTCCCTTCCTTCCTTCCTTNGTAAAATGTACTGGTAAAAGAACTTCTTACACAGCTTCTGCAGTAGGGTTTTTGCTGGCATAGCTATGTCAGCAGAAAATTTATATCCCTCCCTGACAGGCCTCCTTGATAACACTTTTAAGTGCAAACCAGGTGTCAGTATTTCAGTTATGACAGAAAAAGAGTTCTACACTGGTCATGAGGTGAATATATAGCCTTTCATGACCTGGAAAAGCCCTTGCTTCCAAAGAGGACAAATCCCATGATCATGTTTTCCACCAGCATAATCTCTCACGAGCACTAGTTAATACAATACTAATATTGTACTGCATTAACACCTATAGAGTAGGTGAAAATATCATATCAGTCAACAAGCCACTTATATTCTGCACTCCCATCTAACAAAAGTTCATTTACGCTAAATTAAAGCCACAAAAAATCCAGTGCATGGGAGGTACCAGCATTTCTATCTAAAAATGTGCTGTGATTTTTAGATTAGACTAGACATAATTTTAAATCTAATTAATCTAAAATAATTATCAATCTCTGGACATTTCAATTGATTGCATTGGCATTCAGAAAGATTTAGATGATTCTAAGAAGAGAGTCTATAGATTGAGTTCCCAAATGCATCTGATCAGGAAACAGGATGACCAAGTAGAAGCAACTTTCATTTTAAGCAGCATTGTTAGGTAGGAAGTAAACAATACTGGTTTGAGAGCAGCTAGATAGCCTTTAAATAGAATGTTCATAATTAAACACACAGACGTAGTATATGGCATTAGGCAACAACCCCACAGCTGAAAAGAACATTGGAAGAAGCCATGCTACCATAGGCAGAGTTGCAGAGTGTCCCTCAAGGATCACCATAATTGTTCTCAACCCAGTTTACCATATTCTCATCATCATCAGCTCAGTTGCTCTCTGATCCTACAAGTTTATTTATGGAATATGTTTAGGCCTTGCACTGATGTGGCAATAGATAAAGCCCTTTGAAAGCACCCCTCACCGAGGTGGAGTGCAACCTGGGGTGTTCCTCATTATAAGCGATGATGCCCTGTGATAAAAGTCAGCATGAGTAAAACAAAGTATTTCTAACTACTTACACATGCAACACTCACAGCCATCAACTAGCCAAGTAGCATGAAGCTCTGAGATATAAGAAACAGTCAATGACATTAATTTCTTTAATTAATTAATTAATGTTCCTTTACTGAATATATCGGAAGAAAACAAGTTACACAAACAAAAAGCAGTCTGTGATATCTAAGTACTTAGATCACTACTGCAAACTGTATCCTACTCCTAAATTTTTTTTTTTTTCAGTATTTTATCATTTTTAATAACCCACTAAGATTACTCATAGCAAGAACTGTGGCAAACTTTACCTTTTGAAAAAGGAGTGTGGTACAATACCAACCATGTTGAAAGAATGAGGACCCTCTACCTCCACTCGTTCACCCTTTCCCTACTCCTCCTAGGCCCAGAAGCTTTAGAAGTTTTCTCTTTGTTCACCATCCTCCCTACAGCAGCTACTGACACTTGTCTAGGTCATCATTTGGGCAGCAGCAGAAGCCCACATCTGTAGATTATTTAGGCACTTCGTCTACTAGGACACAGGGCAAGGGATCCCTCTTGTAGACGACCACTGTGGAAAACTTGGTTCATGATCACATGAAAAAAGATGCACTGTGAGTGAAGGATGATAGATTTTTCAGAGCATTCTTTAACACTAGAGTCCTTGTTTACCTCTGTTATCATTCCTTTCCACTTCTGCTACACTTTAAGGAAAATTATACTGTGGAATTTAAAAGTCTAGCATGGGAAGAAAGCATTATGCCTTCAATGGGCACTTCAGTTACAGATAACCTGTGTACTGAGCTAACAGAGAAGTCAGATCATACACAGACAGAGAAAAGATTGATTTATGCCCTCATTTGCTACTACTAGTTTCAGAATAGCAACCAGCAAAGTCATTTCAGTGACAAAAGCATTAGACTGACATAAGGGCTTCCATTATTTAACTACTTGTGTCACGTACCCCTAGCCCTACTCTTTTTGTCAGTCAAACAAAGCAGAATTCGGCTAATATACAACTTGAATATTTGGCATACATTGGTCAAAAAACATTGAGTGGAAAAAAGAGTCAAATCCCCGTCAGTTTTGACCCTTAATGTTTCCTTTTATAGCATTTTTACAAGGTAGCTAGCTCTATTAATACTCAAGGTCTTACGTTTCATACATGCCAATGTGAGAGCGAAGATAGTCACTGAACATTAAGTGTGCCTTTATTAGGCACAGAAAGTGTAAGAGTGGAAAGAGCTGAAAAGGAACAGACAGTCCAAAGAAACACAGGATAAGAGTAAGAAGAAACATATCCCCAAACAGAAGCACAATTAAGCATCCAAATTGCCAATTAACAGTAAATAGCCAATGAGGAACAGGTATGGAAGAATATAGTGATGTGTGGAGAACTAAGGGGCTATATTGCAAGTAAGCTTTATTTGTGCAGAATTCCAAGGTATTTAGGTTCCTAAATCCTACTTAGGAACTTAAACTCTCACTCAGTTCTACAGGAAATTAGTCACCTCCACATCTCGTAGGATTCAGGCTCAAGGATCCCTACCACAAGGCATCAGTGTACATACCCCTCTGGGGCCTGTCTCGCTGTATTAGGCAACTAGAAGAATATTATGAAGAAACTCTTGATGCACCAGTGACTCAGAACAAAACTCTCACGCTACCATAAATACATTTAATGTCCCACACATAGGACCATTTAATGAGCATTAGAAGAGCAGTTGCACTGTAGAAATGCAGAGTATGGGGGAAGGGAGGTTACAGGAAATCGCTTATCCTGAACCTACCTACAGGTTCAGAAATTTCCTCTGTAAAGCTGCCAGCCTTTCTTCACACACAATTATCATGTACCATTTGTATTACTGTAGAACCTACAAGCTCGGGTCATGGATCAGTCCTACACAGGCGCAAAGAAAAAAAGAATATGCCTACGCATCTGATCAAAGTTGTGCAACACAAATATTAGCCATAACACATTTTATTTCAATTCTATTGGCTTAGAGTAAATCTAATTACTATCTTCCACTGTAGAATTACCATAAAAAGTTTCTTCATATTACAGTTGAACAGGCTTAGAAAGGAGAAATATGCATTGAACTACAAGGAGGAATACAGATTTTTATAGTATTACATATACTGTAGGTAGGCAGGAGAAAGACCTCCTTTTCATGCAGTGGGGTTTTTTTATATAGATAGCTAGATAAAATAGATTCCATGTAAATGACTTATAAAAACTGAAGAAATAGGAACCATTCCGGTAATTAAAATCTTGGAGAGCTTTCTGTTATAAACATGACAATATGTTTGTATATAGTTTCTAACACATATTCCCCAGCAACAATTTACCCTTCCACTCAGAAACCTTGTGTAAAGATACTTCACTGTTGCAGGCACAAAACCCAAAACAACTTATGAAAAAGCAACAAAGGAAATTTACATCTTTCAGGCAACCTGACAGTAATATCTTCATAGCATAACTATATTTTAATGCAGATATTCTCACCAATACTTGTGTTAATACTTTTTTTTTCCACACACTTGGATTTTATTTCCTTTATATCACAATCTATCTTGCAAGTTTAAGAAATGGATCGGTTATTCATAACCTGTACTTTCTTTCAGACCTCTGTTGCAGAGATGACCAGGTTACAGAAAAATCACGTGGTTTGTCTGATAACAGTTAGTATCAAAAAAAATCATATAGATTGTATTCCGGTTAGCTGAAGTCATAATAATAATAAAAAAACAAACCCAAAATCAGTGCTAGTTTTACTTTACCTTTTTCCAGAATAAACTCTCATAATTAAACTTTTCCAAGTAGCTGACTATGTATTCCTGCACAGCAGGAGGTTTTCTCTACAGACATATTGACTTGGACAATAAACAAAGCAGCAATCCCTGACTGGAATTTACAGCTAAATTTAACCATGCATATTGTTAGTCAAATTTGCATATCTGTCTTTCAACATTAAGAAAAAATAAAAGTTGAAATTCAATGAATTTGGGCACTGTGCTGCTTTGCAAGAAAAAAAAATGAGATTTAAGTTGTAATTTCCATACTTATTGAGGCTGTATGTCAAAGGAAATCTGTGCAAAAAAAAATCCTGGTGCTGCCTTGATGAGATTTGAAAGATGACAGCATACTAATAGCAAAGGAGCTGCTTCTTAACAAAGATGGCTTAAACAGGACCTATAAAATGCTGCAGAAGAATTCTTGGAAACATTTTCAGCACCTCTTATCTCTCTGTCCTTCAACCACAAAACACATAGAAGCAGTCAACATATTTTGAAGAAATATCACCCACCTTTTCTCCTCGGTGTTGACTTTTCCCATGAAACATTAACAGATCAGTCAGCACTGGCTTCTTACAATTAAAGATGGTGGAAACTTTCACTGATATTTTCACTGATTTTTTGTCACAATGCTGCATCACCACTAACCCTCCAAAGCCATGAGTCAACAGTAGCAAATGTTCACTTCTCTTTTTAGATTTTTGTGTCTCTAGTCTCAGCATTCTAGACATCTGGATGTCTTAGGAATTAGATTTAAAGGTATTAGGGTTTTTAATTCCTTTAAAACTAAATTACTTCACCTGGCTCTGCCTATCCACAAAAATTAGACTTTGGGATGCAGTTGTGCCAGCATAAAACATTTTAGATCAGCACAGATAATCCCACACTGAAGAGAGAAAGTCCTACTACTTTGAGGTACTTCTCCAGTACAGAAGTTGGATGCATTCCAGGGATTATACTGTTGATTGGTTGGGTTTTTTTCATTATTATTATTACTTTTTTAAAAAAACTGAAGCAGTGAATTTTTACCAGTGAAGCTCTCATTAAATTATGAAAATGCTCGCACTACCACAGTGTGTACTTTATGGCTTCCCATACTGGCACTTGCTCTGGGCAGGATTTCAAGGGCACCTGAAACCTACACTTAGGTCTTTAGAGTTTGGTTACTTCTCAACTGGAGGATGGAGAAAGAATAAATGGCATTCTGGCAAAAGTGAGGAACTTGGTCATCACTTAAAGACTTTACCTACAGTTGACTGTGCAGATAAGAGGCCCACTCTTTCTTTTCTTAGGTTTCAGATGAAACAAACACAACCATTAACACTGAAACTACACAATTTCTAACACCCTAGTGAGATGCACAGATCAGCTCACACCTCTCAGAGCACTGCTGGCATGCCCTGTAGACCTGGGCAGGAGATTTCTGTAACACGCTCCTGAATTTTTCCTGCAAATATAACCGCAACATTTTTCTTTTCTAATAAACAACTTATCCTGTGAGAAAATTGCACTACAAAACACCACCTCCAGCATTCAGGCAGTGGCTGAAAACACCTTCATCTACCAACACAAGGTCGAACTGAGGTTGGTGAGACTCTACAGAATAGAGGTTCCCTACAGAGTGTACGCTTTTGAGAGCCAAGCATTGCACTGTTATATCAGACTTTTTGTAAAATCAGACATTTCAGACATTTTGCGACAGAGATACCTGAGGAAATGGAGGAGTAATTCTATTCTGCACAAGTGCAATCAAAACTAGGTAAATAATCTCAGCAATACAGAGCATTTACCTGGAAGTCACCAATGAGCTATCTGCATTCTGTTCCAATCATAGCAAACCAAAAAACGACAAGAAAATATGACTTCCAGTGAAGCAACCACGAGATGCTGAGAGCTCATTGGGATGTGTTCATGATATTGAAGTCCATGGGAGTCAAGGCCCACAATTCTCCAAATACAAACTGCTGAGTAGGAAACCAAGCCAGGAGTTAAATGTTTCAGAATCAGGCACTGAAATTAATGAGTTAAAGATTAATTCACTCACAGACTGTGTGTACATGGTCACCTCATGGGGCCATCACCAGGAAGACAAGAGATCTTCTTAGAAGAACTGGCTCTTCCTGAGGCTAATTAACAGATATGCTGACTGTAAATAAAAGCAGGAGGTGGTAAACAGAAAAGAATAGGAAGTTTGATGGGGCTCCCAACTGATGCTGTGTGTCAATAAATGTCAGTTGAAACTTAGATGCTGCTTTTGTACTCTCTTAAGGAAATCATTATTATCCCATTATTCTGTAACGAAGTCTAACCTAATCTCCATGCACCAGACTAGGGAAGACATTTTTTACCAACTCTACATTTGTTAATTGAAAACCAAGAATATTGAAGTTATTTTGTTTTACATACAGAATGAAGCAGCTTATTTTAAAATGCAAATTATGACATTCAGCTTTACTACCCATAAAACTAAAAAATATTTCTTATATCCGAATTCAAATAAGTGACCCTTCTAAAAATACTATTTGTTTCAAAATTACCAGTGAGAGCACAAACAGCTGCATAAAACAGACAGGAGAATGACATACACAATGGCAATTAGGCTTTTTAAGCATGGAAACACTTTTTCAATCTACCCTTATCATGTCCTAAATCTGTAGAAACTAAATCCCTCAACTCTCTGGGATTTGGCATGAGAACCTTTATATGTTTTTTTACCAGAGCATTTTCAATTACTAACTCTTTAACAAATTTTCTGCCAATAAAGCGTTACCTGTAAGAAAAACAGTTTTGATAGTACTAAACATTGAAAAGATGGTTATGCTCATTGTCTATTCTCTGCCCCACGCCTCCAAAAATTAACTCCCACTGCAAGTTGGATTTTGTTTGTTGTTTCCTAATCCCCTCTCCCATTTAAAGACCCGATTTGCCAAACCTTTTCTCAAGCAAGCAGACACTTTAAAGTAACCAGGATCGCTGACATGAGGATAAACTATTTTGCATGAGAAAGTTTTGCAGGATGTAATCTCTTTTCCTTGAAGTTTAAGTAGTTCCTACCTACTACTTAAATGAAAGAAATTAAATAGTCTCAGTCCAATTACTTGTTAACACATGTTTATTTCTAACCCAATTACTTCCCACAATTCTTCCAGTTTCAAAAGAGTGGACAGATTTGGCAACTCCACTTGCTTCTCACTCCTTGACACTATCATTAAGATTCAGATTAAGGCATACAAATGATGCGAGACAGGGTGCACTATTCTCACTATTCTTGACACACTTTAGAGACAGGATTACTACTTCTCCTTTCGCTTCATAAAATTGCTAAATTCATTTTAAAAGAATTTACATATTTTCACTGCATTTTTAGGAAAACCTGGACCTAAATATTTTTGCTCCTTTTTCCAACTTATGAATTCTAATGTACCAAAATTTCTTCCTTATACAATAATTACTTGAAGTAAAGTTAATAGACTGTGTAGCACTATGCTTCAAAAAGTATTTGGATTCCACACATGAACAGCTGGAAAGTGGTACCATAGGAGCTCACTTTTGTACTTCAATATTGTACTTTCCTTTCTCTGTCCTCTCTCCCGCCACAACTTTGGTACTAGAATGATGAATCTCTTTCTCAACAAGACTCAAACTATTTCTTCCTTTCAAGTGTTGTCTGGCTATTATCTTTTCTTGCAAATATTTATTTAAAATAATTCTAAAATAATAACAGGGAAGAGGGAGATTACTGGTCATGTACTGACAATGTACTATAATCAAATTCTGCTGACAGAAATTTCAAGGAAAAATGTATATACTGACAGGAAATGAACTAAGAGAGACCCCATCTATTTTGGTCAATATAACTATCAAGTAAACTTAGGTACACAGGAATAGAACTAGATATATCTGCTTTCAGGTAATCATAAAACTTCAGAAGAGTTTATTAAAAATATAGAAAAAAATTAGCTGCTGTCCTACAAAACTAAGCATATGCTTATATACAGACTTGACCATTAATGTCTGTGAAAGCTAAAAAAAGCACAGTATTGCTTAGCAGTCATGAAGTGATCTAAATTAAATTGCCACGAAAATAAAGTTAAAAATATCTGGAAAGGTATTTCTGTAAGAGTGCTAAGATGCAAAACAAGCAATAAAGAATAACAATCAACTTTTGCTTAAGAAACACCACATGTTGCCAGTTGCTGATAGATTCTGGCTACAAACTGCATTCTAACACTGAACTAATGACAGAATATAACACATACTAAACCCAATGTAGGTCATATTAACAATTTTCCTCCCTAAACTTCAATATCTGCTTTGTTTTCTCTTCTTCTCTTAATACAAAGTCCAGTGAACTCTGCAGGAGTCTCATACTAAAGTTCGATCCACCAACTTTGGGAAAACACTCAAAAAGGCTCACAGTTTTATTTAAGACACCAAGAAGGCTACAAGAAGAAATGAATGAGAAATGGAAGCTGCAAAAGCAAATCAACAGAAATCAATAGAAAGCTTGAGACTCCAAAATCACAACCTACTCGGATGAAACTCTCTGTTCCTATGTTCATACCTTTTGCAATTGGTTTACACTTTTCTTGGAGGAAGGAGTTTAATTTGAGATAAATTTTGCTGAATTCTAGACTGTCAAAGCCCACACTTACTCATTTCTCAGTGTACTTCTCCTTACCCGAGGATGGCTGTGCCACTTGAGATCAAAGGTCCATTCAGCTTGGTATGCTGCTTCCAAAAGTAGCCACAAGTCAGAGCCAAGAGAAGAGAGCATGAGCAAAGAAACCAGATACAGTATTTTTTCCAGAATAACTCCCCAGCCTTCAACTATCTTATGCTCAGGAATTCCTGAGACTGAAGTGATTTATCCATTTACCTTTCCCAACGGGTCTTCTCTTTCAAGCACTTAGCCCAAAACCCCTTAAACTTGTGTTTACTGTTTCCATCCACAACATCCCAAAGCAAGGCTACTTTGGGCAAGGAATTAAGAACTGTATCGCAGTGATGCTATGTTTTGTGCATATTCAGTATTCAGTGGATACAGCTACTCCCATTTGCTTATTAAAAGCCATCCAAAATAAAAAAGTAAGATTGACGCACCCCTTGAAAGAAACTGAGAGTTTGCACATATCCCAGCAAGTCGAGTCCAGTGGGAACTAGCATTCTGAGCGCTGCAAAATGCTGCAAGAGCAAGAATTATAACAAGGTTGAATATAGCTGGAAAAGCAGGCAGATGTCATGAGTGAAAAAACAGACACCCTAACAAAAGCAGCAAAAACCCTCTGTGAGCCTCCCTCAGTCCAACAACTGAATTTTGATCCAACGAGGTTAAATATAGGGCTGCTTGAAAATTTTCCACTGTATCTATTTTTGATGGGAAATGAGGCTTTCAGCTAAACACTTTTTTGGTTGGGTTGGTTTGGGTTTTTTTTTTGGCATGTCTAAGTATGTGCTTCTGCAAATATACTTTTCTTACCAAAAAGTCAAACTTACAAACCAAAATATTTTGATTTAAAACAAAAATGTCATTAAGAAATGCTAGAGTAGCATCTTGTTAAATCTGTGGCTTACCTGCTCTATGTGGCAGATGTCCTCTATCAACTAGACTTACCATCTAAATGACAACTCCAATAATCGATCCTTCCAGCACTCTCTTCAAAGAGAAAAGACCATGGCACGGTGACAAAGGTGCTAGGCAGCCTCAGCCTTGCAGTGTAGGACCAGCAGGCATCTAGATGATAAAGTCGGAGGAGAACTACAGTAACACTTCTCAAACCAAGAAGTTTTAGTTTTCAGACAGTGTCTTCCAGTCCACTGAATTCCGTCAAAACATGTAGTTTTTCCTGGGAAATTAAGACAAAAAATGAAAAAATCTTTGTATCGTTGTATAAAAAAATTCATGCTGGAAATTTCATGGGTCAAACAAGTTCTTATTCATTAATCTGCTGATCCAAACCTAGCATCTGGATCCATCCATGCAGAAGTCAGAAAAACTTTAAACAGCAGTAAAATGTTTCAAATTTTCCATGGCAGCTCTGTTAGCAGGACTGTTCAAAAGCCAAGGAGCTAAAACCAAACAAAAACAATAAAGGCTCATTAGATGGGATAACTTAGTGTATGAGTCCTAAATCACAGAAGACCAACCAGCCTAACATACAAAAGCAAAGGATGAAGATAAGATTCAAACAATGGCTACACCTACTAGGTAAGAAATCTGTAATACAAAAAATCTGTATCGCAAAATTGGCAATACTGCAAGAAAATGAGATATTCCATTTATTATTCCCTTTCAGGGCTCTCTAAGACAGCAAATTAAGCAGAAGGAATAAATCTGATAAGACTAATGCAATAAAAAGTGAGAGTAACAGCTGTCCCATTAAGGCTATTATCACGCCTTGTCTTGGAACTCCACAATCCACTGGGAGAATTGAAAGTCTCTCATGCAGACACAGGCCCTGATCGGACCAAGACAGAGAAACACCCAACTAACACTACCAGGGACACCGTTAGAAATAAATTTCTAATATGCATCTCTTCCCTTGTGGCTGTTTCCTGCCTACAATTGCACACACCCCCCAGCCCCGAAGGCAAAATAAAGAAATCCATCAAGACTGCATCTTCTGTAATGCAGTTGTGAGCCCACAAAAGACAACTGCAAAAAATCTCATATCAGTGCAGTACTATTTTCTTTTCCCCAACCACACACAGAGAGGACTATTACTGCCATCATTAGCACCCACGAAGAACCAAGAAAATTCAAAGGAACTGGCAAAGGAATAACCTTATTAAAAACTCGGTGGGTAAAACGAAAGGGAGGACATTTTGCTGCTACAGTGAAATTCCTCTCAACACTTTGCTTTTCAATCACACCATTCTTTTACTAAAATAAAAATAGAGAAAGGTTTTTAAGAGCCAGTTTCTGCTGAGACTAAGCACCTGAGAGTTCCATATAAGCAATTCCAAACACTGCCTAATGCTGATTCCCTGCACAGAGTTAACATCTTTGACTGTCTAATGCCGTAAAGTGAAAAGTGCTAACACAACTTGTCATTCTCGAGGCCAATTTATTCATCAAAATTAGCACAAGCCCGAGCCTGCTGTCCTTATTCATATTTGGAATCACCAGCCACACATGTGTTGTTCCAGCAAAATTAACACAGTGAAGGATTAGTCAGGATCTAGCCCCAGAGATAAAAAATTAGTTTAGAGTAAGTGAAATACAAAGAATAAATATTCAAAATGAGTGATGAAAGATATGTTTGTTATTTCCATTTTAACTCCAGGGCAATGAGTAATTTCAGTAAGAATTTCTCAGTGTGATTTTTATCATTCAATATTTTAAAAATTACTGCTGTGCATCCTCCATCAAAAGTTGGGATGGGAAACAGTGAAACTTAAAAAATGTCCATTTCAAACACGTATGCAAAACATTATTGCCTTAAATTATGCTATTACTGATTTATGAGGTGTAAAAAGTAGTGTCAGAATTTCTGAACAACTTCGTATTGTTTAAGCGTTTAACGACACATGCTCCTCTTCAAATCAGTTACACAAATTTCACTTTCTCATTATTTCTGGGGTTTATCCTTATCCATGTCTTTCAACGCAAAGTGTCATTTTCTCTTCAGTTCACTTCTTACTAATAAGTGCAGCACCTCATTAATGTCTCATTAATTTCCAGGACGTGAGAGGGCATACACGTAAGCTAATGTCTCCATATAGTTTATGCAAAGTTAAGTAAGCCAAAGTGCCCAATCTTCTCTCCATATCAACTCTGACAGCCCAACTAGCCTATTGCAGATGGGGCATCCTTAGCTCAAAGCCTTTCATATCTGCTTCCACCTCATGCCTGCTTCCAGCAGGCTGGACCAGCCAGCAGAGAGCTGCACACAGGCCGGGCGAGAGTCCTTGCCAGGAGACCCACGGCTCCTTGCCATGTGGCAACTGTGCCACTCCAACTCTGATTTACAGCAGACGGGAGAGAACCCTGCACTCCCCAGCTTCTCTGTTGTGGTTCTTCCTTATACCCTGTCAGCATCGATACCCAGAGCCGGTAAGAGTTAGTTAGGCTATTACCCCGTCCGCTATCACCTAACCCAAATATAGATGCCACACAGTTAACACAGGTCAAGCTAATATAGAGAGCATCCTTAACTCCTCCAGTAGATCTGACATCAAAGACCAGATACACATATGCCATACCATTGTAAGGCCATACTGTAATTTTTGTTTGGAAGTTGTTCACCCCAGGTGGCTATGGCTCAGTCAGGTAAGCCAGGTGGTGGATGTCAGTCTCTTTTCCCAAGTAACAAGAGAACAAGAGGAAATGGCCTCAAGCTGCACCAGGGGAGGTTTAGATTGAATATTAGGAAAAATTTCTTCACTGAAAAGGTTGTCAAGCATTGGAACAGGCTGCCCAGGGAAGTGGCTGAGTCACCGTCCCTGGAGGTATTTAAAAGACGCATAGATCTGGTGCTGAGGGACACGGTTTAGTGGTGGACTTGGTAGTGTCAGGTTAATGGTTGGACTCGATGATCTTAAGGGTCTTTTCCAACCTAAATGATTCTATGGAAATGCAGTAGTAGTGGATATTTATCAGACGCTTTGGAGGGGTTTAAAAACACATTGTTAAAACTGAGGTCCTCAAAACAGACCAAATGGACTTCCCAAGCCATGCTGGGAATAACGATGGGGTGTGTGCCATTTGAGCATATATGAGCATTAACAACGTTTTGATGGAGCATGAAGAATCGCGAATATCACTGCAGAAGTCACCAGCGTGCTAGAGATCTGGGCGAGCTTTGATTTTTAGCAGAGTGGTGCACGTTTATACTCCCACACTATCCCCAGAGACCAACCTCTCCTTCTCAGCCTGGACCCACAGAACCCTCCTGAGATTCAAGAGTGCATTTACACACTAACGTGCCAACGGTTGCCAGAAAGTAAATGGATGGTTACCTGAGCAATCAGAGAAAGACAAGACTAGTCACTATGTGCATACCTATTTAATATGGTTAGCCATTTAACTGCACGGTATTTATATTGTTCTCCAAATATGGTGACAATGAATCAATGTACTGTTTAACTCACAACAATTTGCCTTCAAAGCTCACATCACTTACCATGTCTGAAACAACACATCATGAGGTATTACAGTCTGTAGCACAGGTGGATTATCAATAAAGCTTGATAAGATTAAAAAGTAATATAAAGGAACATTAAAAATATTGCCCTCGAGAACACTTGTTTCTTTCAGAATCCTTATAATCCATATTTTCTTGCATTCCTTCCTCCTCCATTGTTTCATTAATGAGAAATGAAGCAATATACAATTACACTGAGTGACCCAATCATCAACTGCATAGTGTGGGAGAGTAAAAGTAAGCCCTTCGATTCATGCTGCCCTCATGCTAAACTGCTATCCCCGCTAACTTCTTATGCTGATTCTGCTGTTTGTGCTGCTTCTCCAGTGAAGCCTGCATATCCAAACCAGCCTCAGGAAGAAGTCTGATCACGGTCTGCTCCTACATTCAGCAGAAAATCCTCCACACACGCTCTGGGAGCAATCCTCAGAACACAGCACTGATCAATCACTTCGTCATCTTCCTTTATGGTAAAGGGACAGCAAAGTACCATTCCAACAGTTTCACCTCCTTCTCTGCCACCTGTTTGCCACACTCCAGAAGCACCTACTGCAGCAGATGTATTCAGCCTATTTTCTTTTTGCCTAAAGGCTCTCTCACGTCTCACTGATCACAGTAGCATCATGGTACTGCGTCCATCCACGATCACATCTGACATCCCTGAAAAGATGTAAACAAAACATTGTTCTTCTTATCCACAAGTTCTCATGAATCACAATAAAATACAGGCTGACTCAGAAGATGTGTCAATTCTGTTTAATTTTTTTGTGAAAGGAAAAATATACATGAAAATATAAGATATATGTGCACACTTGTACTCTCCTGCCCCTGTTTCTTTGCAGGTTTCACAACGACAGATTTTTACTCGTAATTTCTACTTTGCAGACTTGCAGGAGTACAAATCAACATGTTCCTTCCCATACTTGGACCGCTCATCCCGTTGCTCAGTTCTGGATCCTATACGGCACGCAGGAGAAGAGGCTGCATTGGAAGAAAAACACAGTTTCTTTTACCTTTAATTGGTTCCTTTTACAGAAAAGCTGAACATAGTAGGATGCCACAACTCTCCCTTACTCTTCTAACCTGCCTGTAATAACATTCTGTCTTCCTGTTCCCATTTACCCTGTCCTCCAAAAGTTCCACAGTCTCTGGTTTCACAGTCTTGTTCAACGTATTGGCCGTGCAAAATCCCCTATGTCTTGTAGCTCACCAGTACTTGCGGAGGCAGACTCTGGATAAAGCTCTGTGGCCTGCGATAGGAAGATCAGCCCAGACAGCCCCTTCTGGGTTTAATCCATGAAATTACTGCCTTCAGTCAAGGCTTCATTCTAACAAGATTATTTGAACAATTTCCATGGACTGAATTCTTCTTTTCAAACATTTTTATAAAAGCACCATTCACTGACCTACCCAATGCAGACAATGCTACTCTAAAATTTACTGGAGAACATTAGGTGGGAATTAAAAAGCATTTTTTCACTCTTATAAACTAAACATCTGTATTTTTAATAATAAACAAAACACCATTTAAAATCCTATATTTTATGTGGGGATTTTTTTCAAGTACAAAAAAAAAAGAAGTAGAATTCAAGAGCCAATTTCTCTAACCTCTCAAACTAAAAAGCCCTGTAGTGTCACCTGGTTTGTGCAATCCATATAATCCCGAACGCAAAGCCTCAGAGGCACACAAAAATACAGGTTGTGTTAGAGGGGCCAGTGACAAGCCTAAATGTTTGAATAACAGTGGCACAATATCTATGGCACCAAAGACTTGTAGAGGAGTTACCTACTTGTTGGCAAGATTTGGGGTTTGCAAAAGGTTGTTGTGCCTACAAGATCCTTGCTGGCTTTGTATTTCTGCATGATTTGATGACTGGACATCTGTTTTGAAACCCCTGCGAAGAGTGCTCTAAAGTAATCTGTATTGCTATAGCAAAGCTCAACTTTTCCGAAAAAGCAGCTGCTGTGTTTTCTGGAATAAACACACAAACCATTTTAAAGACGTGACCCCTCATTCCTTCATCTCAGTACTTCTACTGACTTGAGGGAAGGCTCGGCATAGGAGGAACACACAATGGGCTGTGATTCCACAGCCCTGAGCTATCCAGGCTGCTGTTCAGTCACGTAAAGTAAAGCAGCCTCCCCACAGCTGTGCTGGTTTATGTACCTGAAAGACAATTTCAAAAATTACCATGGTCTTACCAGGGAATTTGGATATACAATCATTACTAAACTGCCATAAAGTTCCGTATTACCAATTTTGTTATTACTGAACAGCTTCAAGACACACAGTATCTTTGTGCTGCATCTCTTCACGCTCTAAAAAAAAACCACACTAGAGCATACGATCGACTGTAAAAATGAAGCCAAGTGTACTGTTGAGAAACTTGGTATTCTCTTATTTCTAGGAGAGTTATAGTGTAATTCTAAACTGTAGCATTCAGCATGTCTCCTGAGTTTCCTCGCTGAAATATTGCAATGGAAACTTTACAGCATCTGTGTTGCTTTTGGAAGCCATCACCTCACATCTGCTGTCTCTGTAGCGGAGAGCTTAAGTTCAGCGTAAAAAGGTACTTTGTAATAGGCAATAGGAATCCTGACAGAGCGGTAATTTACAGACTCGCCCGCTCTCCTGACTAGACTCGCTCGTTTTTAACTTTCTGTAGAGATTTTTAACTAAGTTACTCTTCGAGCAGTCAACAGGGTAACAGCCACTTCTTAAAATGGAGCATCACATCCAGGTCTAGGAAGAGACTTTTTACACCTCTCAGGCCCGGAGATCTCAGCCACATGACACATTTTTCATTCTCTTCTGTTCACTGGGCATTGTTCAGTCTCCTGACTCTCTTCAGTAGGGTGTGAACTAAATTAGCACTAAAATAACCTTTAGAACTTTTGGAAAAGTTCCGATTTTGACCAGAAGTAGTAATGCATATTTAGTAGTGGGATTTTTTCTGTTGTTTTAATTTCCCAGCCCAAGCCGTGAAAGCACGGAGGAAGGAGGCCACGTCCCCCAGGCACCCACCTCTCACGCCTGCGGGAAGGCGACACCTTCCCTCAAGGTGGGCGCTGGGCTGGAGGGAGGAGTTTTGCAAATTACCCAATAAAGGTGTTTATTGCCCCATTATCGCCCATTTCCTCCGCACGGGGCGATCCCCGCGCCCGTTTAAACAGAGGGAGAGGAGCGGTGAGGACCCCGTTACAAATCGGGGGGGTGTGTTTGTCTTTTGGAGTTACCCCCGGCCCCCGCCCCGCTTCTCCCGCCGCCAAACCCGGCCAATCGCCCCAAAACCAGCCTTCCGCGCCGCCGGCTCCCCGCCATGCCGGCCCCAGCGGGAGCGCGCGCCGCGGCAGCGCGGCAATTAGCAAACAAACGCCCCGTCCCGGGAGGACGACAACCCCCCGGGGCGGCCCCGCCGCGCCCCCAGCCCGCGCACGCCGCCGCTCCCCTTAAGGTGGTCCGGCCTCGGAGGGGCCGCCCACCGCCTTCCCCGCAGCGGGAAACCCGCC